>CM031599.1:99832397-99849897 GCA_018398815.1 Conus ventricosus
CTTTAAGCTCCCCAGAGTCGCTCGGGGTTCCAGGCGTAGCTTTTTACCAAACTATTTTGAGCAATTTCATCGATCACACGCACGCCTTTAAGCTCCTCAGAGTCGCTCGGGGTTCCAGGGGTTCTTAATTAGATTGGGTTTATGTGTGTGAGTCAGCTGGTGTCACTCTGTTTCAGCTGGGGTCACTCTGGGTCTCTTTGGGTCGTGGCTGACTCTCACTCCACTTGTCAGGCGGGGTCCCATTCTCCCTCACTGAAGCCAATGGGGTCCCTGGCGTTCCCTCCAGCTGTGGACACTGGGGTCCCTGGAGTGCTGTCCTGAGGTCCCTTCCTACCTCACTGAACTAGGCTGGGACACCAGGATCCCTGGAATCCCCTCCACCCTGGAATCCCTCCATCAGTGAATTCCAGGATCCCCTCCACCCACAAGTCCCCTCCAGGATCCTCGGGGTTTCTGGGATCTCCTCCACCCCAGTGTCCCCTCCACTTGTCTGCAACTTCTGCCACTACTGACCAGATTACTTTGGCGGTGAACGTTTTTTTTTTTTTTTTGTTTCCGCGCGCGCGCGCGCGCGTGTGTGTGTGTGTGTGTGTGTGTGTGTGTGTGTGTGTGTGTGTGTGTGTGTGTGTGTGTGTGCTTAGGGTAATGGGAATGGAATGATAGATTACTTGTGCAAGACGCATTGAGAATCATTATTCATTAGCTTGTTTGAAGGACTATGTAAGAATGTCTTTGAGATTGTTCAGGAGCTACACACACACACACACACACACACACACACACACACACACACACACACACACACACACACACACACACACACACGCACACACATACACCAGACGGAACACACACACACATACACACACACAAACATACACACACACACACGCACAAACACACACACACACACACACACACACACACACACACACACACACACACACACACACACACACACACACACACACACACTCGATATGTTTCTTCGATGCTCTGACATGTAGAGAACTGATAAATACCAATCCTAGGCCAGCTGCCCCTCAACTAGTTTTGGGGCAGCTGACCCCAGGATTGGCATTTATCAGTTCTCTCATACTCAGTGGACTTGATTCCACTGGGCATGCGCATTAACGAGGTAAAACCAACTTGCATTACACAGTTCAACCAGTTTCGACCGGTTGACTCTAGAACCGGCGTTTTTTACGTTCTCTGACAAGTAAGACTTCAATAACCAAAAAAATAACGATTTTTACAAACAAACATACTGTGTGGGATTATCCGTTTTCAATACTAATTTACTAAACTTTTCAGATTTTAGTTTTTGCTTAATTCTGCGTTTTTCCTGATCATTTTCAATAACATCATTTTCACGCATACATTCATCAAATGCGTCTCTGTCTTTCATGTGAAATAAAACTACAGTCTTTAACTGTTCTCTAAAGTCTTTTAAAACGGAGTTATATTTCTGACATAAAATCCACACACTTATCCCAGCATGTCTTCCACTGAAAGCCAGTTTTGACAAAGTGTTTCTCTTTTTAACTATGTCTCTTTCTGCCGAACAGTCATCTATAATAAATAGTGTCTGCGTTCCCTCAAACAATTTATAAAAGTGTTCTAAACACTCACTCAGCTTATTGCTGGGATTAATTAAATATATGTCATCATCCGCCCATATAAACCTTCTATCATTATATGCTTTGTTCCATTTAAGTGTTGGGCAGAAAATTACTATATGATCAAAATTATAACGATAAACTGTTTGTAATAGGTCGAGGACAAATATGTTTTTCCACAGCCAGTTTGCCCACAAATCATTGAACAATGAGGGGATTTTATCATAAAGTTTAACATCGGCATTGACACCAAAGTTGTCTGCTCCATAGTTTTATAACAGAATTTAATCTAATCCAGTTATTATTTTTATCATACTCTCCGTCAAAACTTGTTCAGTATAATAAAACCCTATGAGGCCTAAATGTGTAACATTAATCTAATTCAGTTCTGTAAGATTGTTTCTATTTAAGTCAACATTGATTTTGTTGCTTGTTGTTTGGTCTTAATATCCTCACCATTGTGAAGAACGACTATGGTAACTTTAAGATGTTTAACGTCTAAGTTTTGCCAGCTAATATTAATTCCTTTTATAAGTATGTCACTAACGCCCACAACCCCATCCCTCTCCTCATCTTTTAAGACAGAAATTTCAAATATCATTGTGAACGTGTCTCCTAATTTTCTGCTTGGAAAGAACTGTAATTTTGTAGAAGCTTTCTTTAAAACCGTTTCTCTTCTGTGGAGGATGTACTGTTTTTTTCCCATACGGCGTTATTTCAATCTCTTCCGACTATTGTCGTCCGGCATAAGACTTACATGTAAAGGGCCAGAGTTGAATGCTTTCTGAAACTTTTTTGACGGCTAAAAAATGTAAATGGGCTTATGAATTCAAATTTTATTTCCCATTCAAAATAGGGTTCTAAGTGCCATTTGCTGTCAGGTTTCGAACTATTTTATATTCATACTGGCCAGCATTATTTGCTTCTACATTGCGTAGTTGTTCTAGTTTAGGAAACTTTTTGTTGTCGCCAACCTCTTTGCGTTTATTAAATCACCATCTTTAGTGTACTCAAAACCATACAAAGCGCCTATCTCACCGTTCTGTTCAAAGTCCGCAACGTCTGCAAGGTCTTTTAATTCTAAGGTTATACACCTTACAGGTGCTAATGTAACTCCCGGTTCTTCTGGTCCACGCGACATGTTTTAGAACAGCTAATTATTTTACTTCCAAAACAATGTGCAGGTTATCACATTTTACGACTTTCCCTGTTTTGTCTGCAATTTTTATATTAAATGATCCAACCCTTCCACAAACTAATCTTTTAAACTGTAAATTAGGGAATTGTATAATTTCATAATCGCAATATGCAGCTTTCCTGATGGAAGAGCTCTTAAAACAGTTGAGGGCCTTCCATCATTATAAGTTTTCATCAGTGCTCAGCTCATCCAAATGAACATAGAGTAATGAATGTAATGCAAGATCGAGCGATTTTCTCCCTCATAAGTAGTTTGTTTGGTGTAACTCTAAATCTATAATTGTCAGCTGCAAAGCCTAACATTTTAGCTAGCTCTTTATCAAAATAGTAACCTACTTCTTCTCAGGTTTGAATGTCAACATTGTTTTTAGATTTGCATTGTTAAGTTTGAGAGTAATGTCGAAGTTACTCATTGCTTCTTTTAGTGAGCAAAACCCGTAATAACCATCAGGTATTGTTAACTGGCTAACTTTGGTCCCTGTTTTGTCAATTTTTTGAATCTTATTATTTTCTTTGATTCACTTATATTAAACCATACAACTTTGTAAAATATTTCATGAAGCGCAACCATTCTGCTTCCGCAATTGTTATCAATAGCATGTTCTAAAACGAAGGACGGTCTTGAGTTGTTATTGTTACAAACATTTTTTACACGAAATAAAAATGAGTGCATTCAAATATACTAATGCAAAATTATTCTGTTGGGCCGCACTACAATCTTAAAAATATAGCAACTGATACTCTTGACATTTCTGTGACCCAGCTGACACCTTTCAAGTAAAGGTGAGTACTCCATTAAGCAGATATCTTAACCCCCCTATTAAAAAAGACTACATCGCGAAAGTGTGGTTTAGTCATCCGATGCAGTTTTATCAGAACCAGTTAAACTTTGCTGTGTTTTGTGCATCAACTGGTGTGGAGTGTCGTATGCCGATCATTTAAATCATCCTGACCTTTGGTGAGGTCAGTGTATAGATTTCATTTTTTTTACACTTCAGACGTATTTTGACTGAACTGCAAGCACCATTGCCAAATGACAAACCGTTTAATCCATTTAGCAACAGAATAGACATGAAGGCTTTTGAAAGGATTTGTAACGAATTTAATATTAATGTTAAGGAAGACTTTAGACAAAAGTTGGACCTTAATCATGGCTTAGGCACCCCTTATTTTTGGGGCGTGCACAGAAAGTATAACTATGACTGGAATCCTCCTTACACATCTTTCTCTTCAGGCACAGGTGTTCACCTCGGGTCCATAGAGCAAGAGCATAAAACAGCGTGGACAACATTTATCTTAGACACTTCTAAGGGCCTAACTAAAGCAGGAATAGAACGAATAAACGACTCTATTCGTACTTACGTTTGGTGTTTGCTAGGTTCGCAAGCACAGGCAAGATCGAGCATAACTGATCCTTCTACTGGCTTTGACGCGCAAAAACAATACTTAGCAAATTTAGAGGACGCCATTAATTCTACAGTTGATTTGCCTTCAAGTATTAAAAGGTACCAAAATGTTTTACAATACGCAAGATCGAAAGTAGACTTTGCTGTTGGCACTGGTTTATACATGCTACCTTCTGACCTTAGACTCCAGGTAGGAACAATAACGAACTACAATAATGAAATCCTTGTGGCAGGCAATGAACAGAAGATCGGAAAAAACGACATAAATTCTGAGCCAGTAATATTGCAAGCAGTAAACAAACAAGTCGACCCCCCAAGAATAAGTCATCCAATCCCTGTGGCCCAAAGCCCGAAGACCGTTGAAGAAGTCAAAAAAAATAATGACCATGAATATGAAAAGACAGCACTTGTTTTTGGATTAACTTGCTTAGGATTACTTGGTCTTTATTTTACTAAATATTAACCCAACTATTAAGAGAACTAATGTCCATAAGTGCTCGGCCATAAAGCCAACTACTTTGCTTGCAGTAGACAAAAGCCAGCGAACAATACCCCCTAATATACCTGGCAAAGAGTCTATAGCTTTACCGGCTAATTTTTTTAATAAACCCGCAAGATGGTCAAGTTGTTTTTTTACCCATGATTTATCAGGCGGCGATGGAGGCGATGGCGGTGGAGGCACTGGACTTTGACCACCGCTGCCTGTAATAGCCATCGCCAGTGTACTTATTGCAAATCCTAAGGCTGTTATAACGCTCGCTAATGTGACATCTTGCTCTCTAAACAGTGTTTTTATTCGTTCTGCTAGTGTCGTGTCTTCATATAAAATTCTTCGGATAGTTTCTCTTATTCTGGTCACTTGAGTTCGTAATTGTTCTCGGGTAGTAGACAAAACTTCTAGTTTCCGTTCTTCAAAATTATTTAGTCTTCGGGTTATTTTTTCTTTAACTCCAGGTCCTAAGTTGGCGTCATCAGCCTCAGCGAGTTTTCTTTTTTCTCTTTCTATATTCTCATCTAGTTCACGCAGTATTGCTATACCATTTATTAATTCTTTTCTAACAGTTCTCAAACCACGATCAAGGTCCTCTGATTCTTGCGGGGGTGTTGGGGAGTCGTCGATAGTTTTTGGTAATGTTTCTTCTGACAAACGGGTTTCTGCTTGCATTACTTCACCCGCTGTTGGAATTAAATCTTGAAGTTCCATGATTTGTATTTGGTTATCTGTTGGGAGTTCTTGTAGTGTGTTTTGAAGTTTAGCAACTGCCTCCTCCCTTAATTTTGGTTTAACAATGCCAAGGCGATTTCGATCTTCCGCCCTAAGTCTTTGTCCAATTGTATTCATGCCTACAAACTTTGATGGGTCTCGTTTATCTGTAAGCCGAACAAGTTGTTCTTGGTTGGGGCCGCTTTTCACAAACAAATGGCCATTTTGATCTACTTTAAAATCATTAGGGTCTAAAACTTCAGGAGGTTTTAGGCCTAAACTTTTGTAAAATGCTCCGACCGTACTTTCTGTTAATTCACGCCGTAATGAGAGCGTTGAGCGATGCTGTATCAAAGGAGCCGTTTCACTCATGTCGTCTCCAGGATCAAAAACATCATAATCTTCTTCACCTTCAATTCCTGCCATGTTTTTAAATAATTAACTTTTTATTTTGTTTTATAAAAAAATGTCACAAGCATATGGCTCGATTCTTGACCCGCATAGAAGACTGAAAGAACCCTTTGGCGTGAAGGGAAATAAACGGAATATTACTGTTCCAAATAATCCATCTACTATTGATGCAGATCAAATTCTTACTGTCAAATTTCCAGACCTAGGAGCGGATGAAGTGATTGTGCCAGGCTCTGCGCGTCTTACTTTCAAAATAGAACTCACATCAGAAACAGACCCAAACAGGACAGTTGTCCAGAATCTAGGACGGGCAATCGTTAAGAAAATTTCTATAAAACTTGAGGGGCAAGAAATATTTTCTTTACACAATGCAGACATATTTTAACCTATTCTGATCTATGGCTAACCGAGAATGAAAGGGCTGATCTTGCGTTTCAAGGAATAGATAATGAAGAAGCACTAAAACACAGAATAGGCGCCGCAGATGCTAATAAAGCTGGCAAAAAGTATGTGGCTGTAAATTTTGCGTATGGAAATCGCTTTTTCATTCCCTTAGATTTTGAGTTGTTAAAAGCGCATGCGCCATACTTTCAAGGAGCATTAAAAGACAGATTGTCATATGAACTAACTTTTAATGAATACAAACGTGTTATCAGATCAACAGACACCGAAGCAAAGTACAGCATTTCTGACATCTCGTTAGAGTTTGACGTTGTTAGCAACCCTAATTTAGCAAGGCTGATTGAGCAACAATATCAGTTAAAATTAGCAATATATTACGAAAGAGTGATTCATCATACAACATATCCCAGAAGCAAGGCCGACGCTATATGGAATTTTAGTTTTAGTGTCGCAGCAGATCGCTTAAAGGTATTTTATTGCTGTGTGAAGATGAAGAACCATTCGAAAGAGGAAGTGAAAAGTTTATTAATCCTAAAATAACGAAAGTACAATGTTCGATTGAGGGCAGTCCTAACCAAATCTACGCTAGTGGGCTTAAACCTTATCAACATTTTGACGAAATAAGAAAATTGTTTGGGGTGGGAGGTGTAGAAGTCCAACAGTTGACCTTGTGTCTAAAGATCTACACCTTCACAATGTTAGACTCGATGATTATTTAACAACGAAATACGGCTTATGGATTGACCTAAGGTCGACAGAGGATAATCAGTTGCATGGAAGTGGGAGAACGGTTAGAGACGTAATAAACATTCAAATTGATAAAGAAAAAGATGGCGATAAACCAGTTAATGTACAGTTGTTTTTAATATATGATGCGCAGCTGAATATTCAAGATAACAGATTAAAAGATATACAATACTAAATTATTTTTTTATTTTAAAAAAAGCATGTCTGTTCACATTTATCCAAAAGAAGAGATAGCAGGCAATTCTGCTGCTATAGAAAACCCTGACATAAAAACTTTCAGATTAACCAACATTACACAAATGCTACAAAAACTAGAGCAGGACTTTCAAAATACAGCAAAACCAAACGAAGGTATTCTGCTGACTTTAATGCTGTTACATATGTTAATACTGGAACATCAACTATAAGTGCTTTATCAGCAGGAACGAGTGTTGGTCTCTTAGCAACAGGTGTTGGTGCACCCGCCAGCTTTACCTCTAGGCGGTTTGTCTTTAGCTCTTGGCCTGTGTTCATTAGCTGTAAGTGCCGCCAGCAAAAAATAAAAACTAAACTCCAAAAGCACACAGCCATGGTTCAACTAATAACGGCTAAACTTAGTTCGTTCAAACTGACAATAAATAAAGCACTAGTTGACTCAAACATCACGGATGAAGAATTTAATCATTTACAGGCCGATTTTGATGACTACAAAAGACAAAAGTTTGATCTTCAAAGAAAGGCGAGGACAACTTTTTCTCAACAGCCAGACACCGAGCAGATAAAAAAGGAATGTTTAAAAAAAGTAAACGAAACATTAAACTCTGCTCTAAACAGCTCACATTAACAACGTCAAAGGGTGTTTATACTTTAGTTTATGAGTCCAAGCACAAAAAGACCGTTGATGTTGATTCTGATTAAGTATTTTTTTTTTATTTAAATAAATATGTTGGCTTAGAAAAGAAAGACAGCATGGCTAAGATATATGAAGGCCCAGATGAATTGTTTGAAGGAATGCTGGAGAAAGAGCGTTTGTCAAGAGCTTTAAATGATATTGATTTAGAAGTCATTGATCCAGCAAACGTGCGGGCAAGCGTTGTACATGCTATTTCTCAAGTTCCAAGTAAACTAACAATACAACCGCCAGTTAAAGTAATGTTAGCTGTTTTAATCGACTATATAACAATAAATGAAGAAAATCTAGAAGTCTGGGTCTCAACTAAACAACAGACTATTCTTTCTCATAACGACTTAAACCCGGTTGGGCAGACGAACTGCTTACACAGTTTGATGAAGCCGCTGAAGAAGCTAAAATGAGAGGCTCTGGTTGGTCAGAGGGCGAAGTCCTAGAGATCAGATTAAAACAGGCTAAGTATGCACCGATTGTAGGCAAGGCTTACATTCCGCTACCTCGAGAGTTGGTTTCAAAGAGAGCAGTTTTTAAACATAAAGAATTCAGACGACAAATGCTTCATGTGGTGTGTTCTTGCAAGGCTGCATCACGTCCGCGAACACGCAGAGAGAGTGACTAACTATCGGCAATACATCAATGATCTTAACTTCAATGGAATATCCTTTCCTGTTAGTGTAGATCAAATTGATCAGTTTGAAGAACAAAACAAACCAATAAGTGTTAATATTTACACATGGGATGAGGAAACAAATCTACAGCCCATTAAAGTGTCTAAGAACAGCCCAACGATTGGCGATCCAGACAAAAATCATGTTGACTTACTACTGATGTTTTCACCAGCAGGGCTGCCGCATTACACATTAATACGCACAATGAGTAAACTAATGCAGCATACTTCAAAAGATGGGCACAAACAAGAATTCTGTAGAAAATGTTTAACAAGAATTCCATCTGTTAAAGCAGCGAGTGAACATAAGAAACACTGTATCGTCCAGTTGACTGTAATACAGAACTAACTACGCCCCCACCTGGATCTAAAGTTAGTTTTAAGAACTGGAAACGGATGCAAAATTCTCCATATGTTGTTTACGCAGACTTCGAGTCGCTTATTGTTCCTTATAAAGGGCCAGCGCCACAAAAACTTCGAAAAACAGTCTTAATGAGTAATCATCAGATTTGTTCATTTGCCTTCATTATTGTCAGGTCGGATGGCGCCCATTCAGCACCAGAATTGTATAGAGGACCAGATGCTGCAGAATACTTCTTAGAACGCATGCAGAAAGTGCGTAATGACTGTTCTAATAATCTAAACTTATCTGAAATCATAATGACGCCCGAAGACCAACAACAGTATAAATCAGCCACACATTGTTGGATTTGTGGTTTAGAACTAATGTCTAACAGTGAGGAAACCAATCCGACAGTAAGAGACCATGATCACATTAGTGGAAAGTTCAGAGGAGCAGCACACAGTAAATGCAATCTTCAACTAAAGTTTGAACCAAAGACATGGAAGCTGCCTATATTCTTTCACAACTTGCGAGGTTACGACTCTCACCTTATAATGCAAGCAGTAACCGACGCCTTTAGGGTGTCATGCATTGCACAGTCATCAGAAAAGTACAGGTGTTTCACTTTAAATAACATGTCTTTTTATGACTCTATGCAGCACATGATGGGTTCATTAGAGTCACTGGCTATGTCCTTAAAATCCTGCCCAATAACGGAAGAATATTTTGACCCAACACTTGTTAGAAAGGGCGTTTACCCTTATGAGTACATGAACAGTTGGGAAAGGTTTGGCGAAGATACGCTTCCGCCTAAAGGCGCGTTCTTTTCTAGTCTTAGAGGAAAGGACATCAGTGATTCTGATTACCAGCATGCTCAAGAAGCGTGGCAGAAGTTAGAGTGTAAAACAATGGGAGACTATCATGATTCATACTTGATGGCAGATGTATGTTTGTTGGCGGACGTTTGTGAAAATTACAGAAAGACCTGCATGAAACATTATAGCCTGGATCCCGCGCATTACATTTCTGCGCCCGGGATGAGCTGGGACGCTTTCTTAAAGTTTACTAGAGTACAGATTGATTTATTGTCTGACCTACCAATGATTCAGATGATTGAAAACGGATTGCGTGGAGGAATTAGTATGGCGTCGCATCATTACTGTAAAGCAAACAACAAATACTTGGACGACTATGATCCAAGTAAAAGGTCTAACTATCTTATGTATTTAGATGCAAACAATCTGTATGGATGGGCAATGGCGCAATCGCTTCCATTACGCAACTTTAAAATGTACACAGATAATACGAATAATATTCAAAAAGCATTAAAGTGGTTGAGCAGTTTAACGCCAGATCAACAGCGTGGATACATTCTAGAAGTTGACTTAGAATATCCTCAGGAACTCCATGACCTGCATAATGACTACCCATTAGCAGCAGAAAGTCTAAAGATGGCAAAAACAGAGCCGCCTAAACTTGTGCCTAATCTTCGAGGCAAAAAAAATTACGTCTGCCATTACAGACTTCTACAATTTTATTTAAGACATGGTTTGAAGTTGACAGCTGTTCATCGTATAATTGCTTTTGATCAAGAACAGTTCATGAAACCATACATCATGAAGAACACTGATCTCAGAACTAAATCCGCAGATGCTTCAGAGAAAGACTTTTTCAAGCTGATGAACAACAGCTGTTTTGGAAAGACTATGGAAAATCCGCACAAGCGTAAAGATGTTAGATTGGTCACCAGAGAGAACGAAGCAATTAAGCTGACTTCTAAACCTAATTATCAGGACTTCAGAAGATTTCATGATCAGCTTTTTGGTATAATGATGAAAAAAAAGAAAGTCAAATTGGACAAACCCGTTTTTATTGGGTTTACTGTTTTAGAATTATCAAAGCTTTTGATGTTAGAATTTCTTTACGACTACTTTAAGCCCTCGTATCCTGAGTCCAGAGTACTTTACACAGATACAGACAGTTTTGTTATAGATATCCCTACTGAAGATATCTATAAAGACATGGAATTAGAAGTAGCTAAAGGGCATGCAGGATGGTACGACACATCTGATTATCCTAAAGATTCGCCTTTGCATTCAATTACTAACAAGAAGGTTTTAGGAAAGATGAAGGATGAATTATCTGGAGGGGTGATCAAGGAGTTTGTTGGGTTAAGGTCGAAAATGTACAGTATTTCGAGCCAGGAGAAAACTATCAAAAAAGCAAAGGGAATATCTCGCAGTGTTGTGCAGTCGAGCATATCACATGACAACTACAAAGAAGCATTGTTCAATAAACATACTTTTCATCATGACAACGTAAAACATGCGATCTAATCTATATGAGATCAACACAACTGTTGTAACAAAGAAGTCATTAGATAGAACAAACACAAAACGTGTGTTTGTTAATCCAGAGTTTTCATATGCAATCGGGCATTGGAGAACAGCATAATTATATATCTTCTTCGGGTTTATATTTGGGTCCATATTTTTCCTCAACTTTATCTATAAAATCAATCATATCAACCTCCAATTCAGACAAATTTTTTCTCATGTTTGCTTGATGCGCTCGAATTTTTTTTATTATTTCAAGATATTCTTTATCCCATTTTTGATAGTCAAAATTTGGGATTTTAGGCTGTAGGCGATCTGGATGCAGTGTCATGTGCCAATGAATCCTTGTAATTGTTTCTTTAACAGCAGAATACGTACCATGTGATTCTCGTATTAATTCCAAGGTCTCTTTATTTATCATTCTTGCTACCTCTTTTGATTCCATTTCGGTTCCAGGGTTTTTTCTTTTGGCCTTCCATTTTAAACCAAAATATATTTACGTAAATTAATTAAAGCGGAACTGTGTCTGGCAGAATTATCTGCAGTTCCTCCTTCACAAAAGATCTTTGAGGAGCTGGTTAATTGTTTTGTTGTGTCAGTTTCTCGTAAATAATACACGGGCAGATTCATTTTTACAATTCTTTTTATTTCATACGGGTCAACACTCCAAACTGGATCGGTTGCCCTGATGCGAGTGTCCCCTTCTGCTTCCCCCGGTAAATAAAGGTACCTTACTTTCAAGCCAAACGGTAATAGTTTGCTGGTTGTACTGGAGTCTTCAGCAACATTTATTGTTTGTTTTTTGATTGCTTGTACTGGTTTTAGCCCTTTAAATTCTTCATTATTCATTGCACGTAGAACTGAGGGCAGTCTTCTAACCCATTCTGTGTTGCGAGAATTGTCAATCAGCTCTCTGTGATACTGGTAGGAAAAAAGCCTTTCAGATAACTGTTTGTTAAAGTTTTCAACTAAAGCCTGTGATCTGTGAACTCCCGGAATGCCTCTTTTAATGGTAACTCTATGTTTTAACAATAATTGATTCACTTGGCCTTTAAATTCTTTTCCATCATCGACTTGAATCATGCGAGGATAAGTTAGCGGGCCTCGTTGGTATATCAGTTGTATGGCAACAGCAACAGCAGAAGCACTCTTTTGTGTTAATGGTTCCGCATCTTTGTATCTTGAAGCTACGTCAATGACTGTAAGTGCGTACTTAAATCTTTTTCGTCTAATCGTATCATGAGGTAAATATAGAAGATCCATTTGATGGGTGTCGTTTGGCGTTGTGTTCACAAAGTGTGGTCTTTGTATTCGTTTAGGCGCTGGTAAATAAATTTGCCAAATCGCTTGTTTAGATAACCATTCCTTTGCTGTTTGTTCACTGACTCCCGCTGCTTGGCTTAGCTTTTTGATTGCTGTGATTCCCTTCCAATATCCTCTTGGCGAATAATAGATTTTGTTCATTTTTATTCAGCCAATATTATGCGCAACAAAATACACAACGGTCATACCAAAGATAACAAACACAATTTCTTGCATCTTTTGTTTTTCTGATGGATGATAAAAGTCGCTGAATTTTGGTGGGGGCAATGTCTCGATTGGTTTGCCTGTTACAAGATAATATTCTTTTATTGCTTGATCAACATCTTTAAATGTGTAAGCTGCATGCCCCTGTTTTTTCAGTTTGTTATTAATAAAATCTAACTGCTCAATTCTCTGCTTTTCATAGTGATCTTGTGCTGCGGCTAGTTGCTCCACAGCTTTGTTATGTCTTTTTCTCTCGCCGTCATCCCGTAGTTTACTAAATGCGTAATTACTTCCGCTAAAAGCAAGCGCATTCACTACTGCGCCGCCTATCATCATTACGAGCAAAGCCATTTTTATAAATGTATTTTTTTTTTACATATTAATACTGTCTGGAATTATTCCTTGCTTAACTAAAAATCTTTCGTAGCGAACGAAGCTGCAATAATAGCAATCAGCTTTGCTGAATCCTCAAAGTCTAGTTTGCCAAGATCTGCCAGTTTTATTTTTAACAGGCTTTTACCAAGCATTGTGTATCCTACACTTAGACCTCCAATAACAGCAGAATGGTATACAAGGTTGGTAACAGTTTTTTCGGTGCTCATTTTTAAAAATAAAATAATTATAATTAATAAAAAACATGAACAGCGATGATCTGCTAGAGCTACAGAGCAGCCTAAACCGTCTTGGACTTACAAATGAAGAAGTTGATGACCAAGCTATTATGCCCAAAAAGGAGAGGCTGTATTCTTTGGCAGCATGTGGAAAAACAAAACAGTTCCTCGGAACTGAATTCAGCATAGAACAAATTCAACAGATGTCGCCACAAGACATTGTAAAGTATCACAACAGGTATGAAGCGCAACTAGGATCAAGAATGGTAAAAAGTGTAGGGCAAACGGTTCTTAGTTTGTACACTAAACTAGTTAGTAGATTTGCGCCTATTGATTCTGAACAAGACTTATGTATGATTTAACGCAGGATCCAGTTTTAACAAAGTCATTAGAGTCTCTAGGATGTGATCATATTACAGATTTGGAACATTATTGTCGCCGCTAATCATGGGATTAATTACTTTTAATCATATAGATTTTGTTTCCCTTCAAAATGACCGAGCCAGAAAATCAGCAGAATCAGAAAACATTGAATCCAGTGGAGAAAGTAACCAGTAAAAAGCATCCTCATCCGGGGCGTGTTGCAGCAGGAAAAAAAGTAGCAGAGTGGAACAGACAAAGAAAATTAATGTTAAAATCACAGAATATAACTCATCATGAAAACATAACGCCGCCAACGCCAGAACAAGTTGATTCAATGTCTGCTATAAAAACGCCAGAACAAGAACAAGTTAATTCAAGGCCTACAGCACCAAAGTCTTCATGGAATATTGAACTTAAAACAGTTGTCATTTTTGGCGCCCTTGCTGCTGGGGGTGGTTATTACTGTTATAAAATATATAAACAACGCTGGCGAAAATGAAAGCAGTCAAAAAAATCTGAACCACTAAATACAGAACACAAAAGCATGCCAGAACCACCAACAACAAAAGATCATTTTGATCCATTTCAAATGCAATAATATTTTAAGAACTTAATTTTAAATTTTTTTTTTTTTTTGATAAAAATAGATCATGGCGGATTATTATTTGTTTAAAATGATGGAGTCAATAAATAAAGACATGGAGTCTATAAAAGACATTTCCATAGACCAGAATTGTAATCAATGCGGTTGCTTAGGATGTAAGAACTTCATTAAGATCTATGCCAACGATCTCACGCAGAGAACGCCGAGCAAGATATTCTCAGCGATGACGCGTTTTTTGAGGCGTGTGTGTACTATATTAGACATCTACTATTTAAGATAAAAACATAGATTGTATTGTTTTTTTTGACAATTATAAGATAACTTGAATAAGAACTTGGTTGTACTTAGAGGATGACTTAATTACGATCTTGAGGTGACTTGAGTAAGAACTTGAGGATGACTTGAGGACAACTTGAGTAAGAACTTAGAAGTGACTTGGGGTGACTTGAGGATGACTTGAGGACAACTTGAGTAAGAGACTTAGAAGTGACTTGGGTGACTTGAGGATGACTTGAGTAAGAACTTGAGGATGACTTGAGGACAACTTGAGTAAGAACTTAAGTAAGAACTTAAGTAAGAACTTAGAAGTGACTTGGGGTGACTTGAGTTAAGAACTTAGAAGTGACTTGAGTGTGTGCATGCGTGGGGTGGGGTGGGCGGGGTGGGTGGGTGGGGGGTGTGCGCGCGCCTTTAATTATTTATAAGAAACGGATGTCCAGAATATGATATAGTTATTATTAGCTCATTAGCAAAACAACAAAACAACAACAACAACGATAACAGCATATATACAAACACGATTGCAACGCTATAATTTTAAAAAATATAAACTTACCTTAAATGTCTTGTGAATCCTCTGCTGCATCCCATTGAGTATTTAATTCATCAAGAGCAGCTTTCAATTTTGTTTCTTTATCAGTCAATGATTTTAATTTTTTGTCCTTCTAGTTTTACTCTTTCTTCTTGTTTCGCTCTTTGTCTCTTTATCTTTCTCAACTCTTTTCTCTTTTTCGCTATTTGCTCTTCCAAATGTTCTTTTTTAAATGGAATGCTGGCCAAAAAACTTTCAACAGTTCTTGGCGTTCCCGACGTTGTTGCCTGATCCGACATTTTGAAACTAACTACATGTCTCCAAGAGCGCGTAACTATAAACAGTGTCAATACTTTTTTATATGTCAACAGCAAGAAATAGTGTCAACAGCAAAAAATAGTGTCATGGGTCAAACATAAAATAAATGTGTCACACTAGCAGAAGTAAGTCACACAAGCAGAAGTAAGTCACAGAACTTGCATTGACTTATATTCTCACAGCAGAGCTAAGCTTGTCAACGTCTTCATGTCAACGCAGGCCACTGAATACTGTTTGGCGACGTAGCAGATAAGCGCGCATTGCCCTAAAAATAAACATGCTGTAATCAAAATACTTGTGTCATGACTCAGCTCGCAGTATATTTTGGTGGCAGCTAGGCTGACGTAAGATTTCAGACTAGTAGTAAAGTTGCTCTCCCGCGAAGGTTTGCAGTCAAATAATTACAAGTATCGCAGGAGCCCCGGACCACTGTGCTGTTGCCGCCCTGACACCATCTAATACACCCTGCAATTAGATTTGCGCGCGCTTGTTAGGGGGCGTTGGGTCTAGAACACCACAAATAAGCAATGAGGCGTCCGCCTAATGACAGGCCTCTGTATTTCCATGCATAGGTCAGCCCCGGAGATAAGAAAATCTGACTCCACACTTAACTCATTAAGCTCTCTGGTTTCAGAACTTCGCACAATAGTGGGGGTGGGTACGGCCGGCCGAATCATGTTTGTCTATCTGTCCACTTCGTTTTATAAGATTTATCATGCTAGGATAAGTGTGTAGATTTTAAAAGACTTTAAAGAACAGTTAAAGACTGTAGTTTTATTTCACATGAAGTTTAGTAAATTAGTATTGAAAACAGATAACCCTACACAGTATGTTTGTTTGTAAAAAATCGTTATTTTTTTGGTTATTGAAGTCTTACTTGTCAGAGAACGTAAAAACGCCGGTTTAGAGTCAACCGGTCGAAACTGGTTGAACTGTGTAATGCAAGTTGGTTTTACCTCGTTAATGCGCATGCCCAGTGGAATCAAGTCCACTGAGTATGAGAGAACTGATAAATGCCAATCCTGGGGTCAGCTGCCCCAAAACTAGTTGAGGGGCAGCTGGCCTAGGATTGGTATTTATCAGTTCTCTCATGTCTTGAAACATGACGTTTTTTGTTTTCTCTGTGAATTTGACAGACCCGAAATGTCACTTTGTTGTCGGGTGGGCAATAGCAAAGTTCACCCTTTCCTTCCTTTTTGTCCTCCTTTTGTCCCTTTCCTCTCACTTCCTTTCATCCCTCCTTCTACGTTCCTTTTGGACCCTTCTGTCCTTCTTCCTGTCATCCCTTTGTTACTACTTCCTTTGATCCCTCTGGTTTCTTTCGTCACACCCTTCTTACTTCCTCTTGTCCTTTCTTTCTTCCTTCCGTCTCTTCGTTCTTACTTCCTTCGTATTTATTTCTCTTGTCTCTTCATATATATATATATATATATATATATATATATATATATTTTTATTTTGTATTTCCTTTCAGCCGTCTATTGTTGCTCTCTTTCGTCCCTCCCTTCTTACTTCCTGTTCTTTTTCTTATTTTCTTTCAGCATTTCATTTTTACTCCCTTTTCGTCTCTCCTTTCTTACTTTCTTTTTTTTTTCTCTCTTCTTTTTCTTATTTTCTTTCAGCATTCCATTTTTACTCCCTTTTCGTCCCTCTTTCTTACTTTTTTTTTTTTTGGTCTCTTCTTTTTCTTATTTTTTTTCAGCATTCCATTTTTACTCCCTTTTCGTCACTCCTTTCTTACTTTCTTTTTTTTTTGTCTCTTCTTTTTCTTATTTTCTTTCAGCATTCCATTTTTACTCCCTTTCGGCCCTCCTTTCTTACTTCCATCGTGTTAATTTCTTTTAGTCCTTAAAAAAAAATTCCTTTCAGTTCTCTCTTTTTTTAAAAACTTCATTTCGGTTCTCCTTTTTCAATTCTTTCATTTTTATATCATTTGTCTTTTCTTTTTTAATTTCCTTTCAGCCCCTTCCATTTTTATCTCGTTTTGGTTCTCGTTTCTGGCTTCCCTCGTTTTCTTTCGTTTTTGTCCCTTCTATTTAATTTTT
>CM031599.1:99854897-99867397 GCA_018398815.1 Conus ventricosus
ACACACCCCCCTACACACAGACCGAAAAGGCACAGACACACACACACACACACACACACACACACCACACACAACCACCACAACCACTGCACTGACCAACCCGTTTTATCCGTTTGTCCATCGTGTTGGCAAGCGGGGACTCCAGGGGCACACAATGTTGTGTTTCAGTGGGTTTGATGCAGCCCAAAATCCGTGGGTGTAAGCGGGGACACAGATACACACACCCATACACACACACACAAAAAAACCATGCACACCACTGGACGCACACACGTAGACACGACGAGAAAAACCCACCCACACAACACAAAACACACACACACCAACACGAAAACCAAACACACACGAAAAGACTGACGAAACCAATTTTTTTAATTAACTAAAGGTTTATGAATTTAAGAAAACATTATGAAAAAATATAAACTTTTTTTATTAAAGAAAAAGAACAAAATTTAAACACACAAAAATACGTGCGCAACTACAAACACACACACAACACAAAACAACACACCCCACACACAACCCCCTCCCACATACACTACAACCACAACACACACACAAAACGCACATACACCGACTCAAAAATACAAAAATACAAAATTCAAACAAAAACCCCCCAACCTAAATATATCAAACTTACACACCGCAACCGACTACACACGCCCCACACACACACACCCGCGCCCCCCACACACAGCCGCCCCACGCACACCCCCAAAAACCCCACACAACACCAACACAACAACACAACACACACACACACACGCACACACACACACACCCAAAACAACACACCATTCAACTCGAGCACTCGTAACACATGCATTCACCCCACAAACACACTCTTTCACGACACATACACCGGCACGCACTAACACCCCGCTCCCCCAACACACACAAACACACCCCCAAAACACACACAACACACACACACTACAAAACACCGCGGCGCGCGCCGCGCGCGCGCGCACAAAAGCAGCACGCACGCACGCACGCACGCAGCACACCAGAAAAAAAAAAATTCTGCCAATTAACAATCCCCGTCCCCTTTGCACCTCCCCCCCCCCCCCCCCCCCCCCCCCCCCCCCCCCCCCCCCCTCCCGCAGCCAGGAGCGACGGGATCAAGAGAGATCGGAGCAGCAGAACGGACGACGTGAACAGGCTGGAGCTGGTCTCGGTACCACTTATGTCGCGAATGAACTGGCCGTACCTAACACCGAATTGGATGAACATAGTACACAACACAGGAGGAACACATCAAGCCGATTCGAGATGATGATGACACGTCGCATATTCAGGATACGCTTCGGTGTTTGCGTTCCGATCTGTAGGAGTGAAACAGCAGGGGCCCAGAAATCCACCCGTCGGACATCGACACAAGTCTGGAGCAAGCTATAGACAAAATTATCGCTGGTTTTGACACGGGAATGGTTAAGGGTTTTGCCGTTACTCTTACAGAGCGACAGGTGCAGAGACGATTCCGAGATCCGCATAGAAATCAAGCTTTTCGGAAGGTCGTGCTCCATCAAACGGATGACGTGGGTGTGCTGCTGTGTGAATCAGACGACGTCGTTCTAGAATATTCCTGCGATCGTGTTCGGAAGACAACTGCTTATTCTGTTTTGACAAGCAGGAAGAAAGACACATGTCATCGGAGGAATGTGTTTAAATTGGCCTGCCTTCGGAAAAGAAGACGCAGCGGCAACACGAAGCATCCAGAGACCCAAGCATGTGCTCTATGGCACACACACACACACACACACACACACACACACACACACACACACACACCACGCGCGCGCGCGCGCGTGGGCACACACGCGCACACACACACACACACACACACACACACACACACACACACACACACACACATACCCCACACACACACACACACACACACACACACACACACACACACACACACACACACACAGACACACACGGGCACACGTAGGCACGAACACACGTAAAGGTACGCACGCACACACACACACACAAACACACACACACACACACACACACACACACACACACACACACACACACACACACACACACACATTGAATGTGCTCTGAGGAGTTTTGAACAGCGATAAAATTGTTGAAATATAACACACAGTCCTATACCAGTGTAGACATGCCCAGGGTCTGATCTCTCTCTTGTGTACACTATCAGTAGTACTCCGCACAGCTCCCAATGACAACGTAACCCCCTTCCCCCCTCTCATTCCCTCCCTTTGTCCCTTCGCCCTATCAAAATCCTGCCTGATCCCTCGTGACTCCCTTTTCAAAGGCAAAATGTTACAACAACAACAAACAACAAATCAAACAAAGAAACAACAAAGCAAAAAACAACACACACAAAAAAAAAAGGAAAAAAAAAGGGAAAAAAAGGCTAAAAAAAATTTTCACAGCCTATTGGCCGTTGGGACAGTGAACTGTCAGGTTCACCCCTCTCCTTCCACTGCCTTTAACCCTCACTGAACTGAATCAGGTACCTTACTGTACTGCTCGCTGGGTGGACAGAGAGAGAGAGAGAGAGAGAGGAGAGAGAGAGAGAGAGAGAGAGAGAGAGAGAGAAAGAGTGTTTTCAAATCGAGAAATTCAAACCCCACAAGAGGTCTGACCAGCCGTCAGTCGCGCTTGCAAACGCTCTGACGCATCAGACCACTGCCCCCCCCCCCCCCCCTCTCCCTGAATGCAGAAACTATACAGCCAGAAATGGTGGTGCCAAGGATAAAGCAGTAAGGATCTGTGAATGAGTCACATTAGAATGTTACAACTGAAGACCAAGTTCAAAAAGATAATGGTCTAAGCTTTGTGATGCCATGTTTTTAGTGTCTTGATTACAGAATGAATATATCAAGCATGTCACTATTAATGAGAGAGAGAGAGAGAGGGGGGGGGGGGAGAGACAGAGAGAATGACACTTTTTTTTTAATTGTCCAATAGCTGTAAAGCCCTTTTAGACAAGGGGGGACAATCCTATATGACGAAATGTTCTATCATAAATGATCTCAAATCACCTTTATCAAAAGAGTATACACCCACACGCACACACATGAAAGGGAATATGCACACACATGTACATACAGATGCATATACACGCGCGCGCTCGCGCACGCTCACACGCACACGCACGCAGAGAGAGAGAGAGAGAGAGAGAGAGAGAGAAGGAGAGAGAGAGAGAGGAGAGAGAGAGAGAGAGATGCAGGCGCGCACGCGCGTGTACAGATGGTGGATCGTTCTGGAATGCGCTGACTTTGGTCAGTTAACCCTTTCCTAATCTTCCATTGATTCTGCTAAGAATCTTGTTACATTTTCATTATTATTGGAAAGAATAGATGTCACCGATCTCTGAGATCGGAGAGAGAGAGACACTCACAACATCCAACTTCATCCTCATTGTTGCCGCAGTCGTTCTCTGTGTCACAGAGCCACTCCTGCTGAATGCACTGTCCGTTGGAGCACTGGAAGTCTATGTCTCCACAGCTGGCTGCACATCCAGACAGCCACAAACATTTCACGGTGACATCGATTCATATTCTCTCTCTCTTTCTCTCTCTCTCTCTCTCTCTCTCTCTCTCTCTCTCTCTCTCTCTCTCTTCGGGGAAATCATTCTGTCCGTTTATCTGTATGTCTGTCTGTCTCTGTTCTCCCCCCCCCCCTCTCTCCCTTTCTTTTGACCCCCCTCTTCTTCCTCCCTGTTTTCTTCCATCTCCTGCTTTTTTTTCTCTCTCTATGAATCTGGTAGAGTCAATGATTCTCAGCATTAATTTTTGCCCCCACTACTTATTTGTCCACACACACACACACACACACACACACACACACACACACACACACACACACACACACACACACATCTCTCTCTCTCTCTCTGTCTATCTATCTATATATATATATATATATATATATATATATATATATATATATATATACATATATATATATATATATATATATATATATATATAGAGAGAGGAGAGAGAGAGAGAGAGAGAGAGAGAGAGAGAGAGAGAGAGAGAAAATTTTATTCGAAAACATACAGCTTGATGACTGAGTATCTTTCAGTCTTTGAGATGAGACATCTATACAAAACCGAATCCTTGTATAGTCAAACTGCAACGAATATCTGAGGCCCAGTTTGTGTGTGTGTGTGTGTGTGTGTGTGTGTGTGTGTGTGTGTGTGTGTGTGCGTGCGTGCGTGCGTGCGTGCGTGCGTGCGCGTGTGTGTTTGTGTGTGTATGTGTGTGTGCGTGCGCGCGCGCGTGTGTGTGTGTGTGTGTGTGTGTGTGTGGTTGTGCGTGCGTGCGTGCGTATGACGTTCATCTAAATCAAACAAGATTCGCCAAGCTTTGTATAGTAATGTACTCATGCATTTTTGGTAAATGTAACCTTACACACATCAAGACTTTATTCGTGTAAATGTGTGTTGGATCCTCCATATACCACCAATTCATCAGTCGTTCGTAATCCAACGCCTATGAATCTTTGGAGTGTGAATAATTCACAGCTCCTTTCTGCAATACAATGCTGCCACTATTGAGTCCCCATAACTTGGCGCCATTCTCAACAAAATGGCTGAATCTCTGAGTCTAATAATTAAACAAAACGAAACAAAACAAAAAGAAAAAAATATTCAGATACTCATGTTCTATCATAAACAGGTTTATGGAAATTACGATAAATATTTGTTTTGTTCTCCTCACAAGGTAATTGTTTGCTGCTTCAAAATATCTGGAAAAGTCAAGTCGTAGGAATTTGTATGCATTGAAAACGGGTATGGTAATCTCTTTATAAGTCCATTTTTCTTTAGGAGATGAAAAGCCTCTTACTTAATGCGATAACTTTACCTTTATCTATATTCACTATTAAACGAGACATCGGCGCTGCACGACGCAGACAATGGATCGTTTCTTTTTTGGAGGCCAAGAACAATTTCAGCCAATGCTCACTACAAGAATTATGATGAATATTTATGAGAGAGAGAGAGAGAGAGAGAGAGAGAGAGAGAGAGAGAGAGAGAGAGAGAGAGAGAGAGAGAAGAGAGAGAGATGGACGTACAGACAGAGAGAGAGAGAGAGAGAGAGAGAGAGAGAGAGATGGACGTACAGAGAGAGAGAGAGAGAGAGAGAGAGAGAGAGAGAGAGAGAGAGAGAGAGAGAGAGAGAGAGAGAGAGAGACAGACAGACAGACAGACAGAGAATTACCCCTCTTTCTGGAAGACTTGTATTTCAGTTTCCCATCCACCAGGACAGCCACGAAGAGGGCGAGGAGAACGAGGCAGGTCTTCATCGTGTGTTGGTGTTAGTGAGTCGACACAGACACTGCCAGCTAGGTCCAGTCCTCCTGACCCCCCCTCCTTCTCTCTCCTCACTCTCTGCCCAGTCCTTATCTCGTTGTTCTGTGGCCTTCCTGCCAGCTGCTGTTGCCGCCTCTCTGCTTTATCTCCTGCTGCTGGCTTTATCACATCACTCCTCTATCTTCAGGTCTCCCACTGCCAGTCGGTCTCTCAGTGGACATGTCATCGCTATCTTCAGGTCTCCCACTGCCAGTCGGTCTCTCAGTGGACATGTCATCGCTATCTTCAGGTCTCCCACTGCCAGTCGGTCTCTCAGTGGACATGTCATCGCTATCTTCAGGTCTCCCACTGCCAGTCGGTCTCTCAGTGGACATGTCATCGCTATCTTCAGGTCTCCCACTGCCAGTCGGTCTCTCAGTGGACATGTCATCGGTTGGTGTGTCGTCTGTCTGCGTTCCAATTGAACATTTGAAATGTTTTCAGATTCCTGATGGTGGACAGGGAGAGCGAGGGTGAGAGGAAGCAGTGGCGTGTAATAGGGTTGAAATGGGGACACACGGAACCTCGGTTTATAGTCTCATTTGAAGGACTGTATGGGGAATGGAGTCAGAACCAATGTTAACTCCGAGGGAAAAATCCCCCTGTACCGAAATGCGAACCCGCAACCCCAGGATCACGAGTCCGGCGCTCTACCAACTGAGCTATTCGATATAAACGCCACGAGAGAAGGGGTGGGTGGGTGGGGGTGAATGAATAGTACAGGCTCGATGGGACAAATGAATGGGAAAAGAGGCACGTACTTTCAAGGACAAAATCAACAAATCATAAAGAACACTCAACATCACGTTGCAGACAAAACATGCAGTTGAAGATGTAAAGTAGCAAGTATCTGTCTGGCATGGTCACAGCTTGGGGTAGACCAGTTCGCTATCGTTGCTGTTCAACACACATCAGACGCAGAAACACACATAAGCACATATGCATACTACACACACACACACGCACACACACACCGCGCGCGCGCGCACGCGCGCGCGCGCGCGCGCGTGTGTGTGTGTGTGTGTGTACAGTACACATTCACTAAGACTTATGCATGACACACACACACACACACACACACACACACACACACACACACACACACATTCACACGAACACACACACACACACACATGCACACGCACGCACACACACACACACACACGTCTAGCTGAACCTTGGTAGAAATTGGTAGTAAACATTCAGATCTTGCTAGAACCTAACGTATTCTTTGCTACAATGTTTGCACATTCTCGTAAACATATCTTTTATCTGTGCATAAAGCTGCGATTGTGATCAATCTTTAGAAGAAACTATATCAATGTTGTAATGCTTAAAGCACTGTTAAAGACATCAATCACAGATTTACAGATTCAGTGACATCTTTATCCAGGGGATGGCTGGAAAGATCCCATCAGTATTTACTATTCTGCCGAGTGTGGTCATACTACTGCTTATAACTGTCGAGAAAATGCCAACATCAAAGTTTACCACACACACACACACACACACACTCAAACACACACGCTTGCACACACACGCACACACTCAAACACACACGCTTGCACACACACGCACACACATATTAAATATGCGCTCAAAGCGCACACACAGACAACTTAAACAAGGTGAGTTACAAAAACTCACTTTGTTAACATATTAAAGTCAGAAATACACATGGACACGTCTGTACCATACGTAGTGTAAATTGACATGTTGCCTTTCAAGCAACTCAAAAACGAGGATTATATTTTTCACCATAAATTCCCGATTTCTGAGTGCCGACCCCAGAATGGTTTGTGGAGGTATGCTATTGACTATAGGCATTGCTTAAGGGAAAGGTCTGACGTTTTGAATTTCCTGATACACGTTCAGAAGTCTGCTAGGGAGGTAATCTGTGTTACAGTTCGCATTAAGTAAGAGTGACTCCGCCGTGCTCACGGGACAGACACCGTTGGAGGGCACGCCCAAAGCAATGTTGTCCTATCAAAGAGCTTAACAGTTCAATCAGAGGGAACATGCCAAAACATGGGCGTAAAACGGTGCGACTGAGAAAAGGTAACCCCATTTGAAATGGAAAGACAGGCATGCTCTTCCCTTGATTTTTTTTTGTCCGGAACAAGTTTATTGACATAGAGACCTGGCTTTATGGAGATGTATGATAGTACGTGTCCTAATTTGTTACTGGTGATGGCATTGTATTATTGAGAGGCCTAACTCAATGAATGCCCAGATATGCTAACGACATAGTATGCTTTATTGAGATGCCTGACGCGATGAATGTCTTGATATGATGCTGACAACAAACATAGTTTTTCTGAAAGGGCCGACTTAAGGAATCTGCAGATATGAAACTGTCATCAAACGTTGCTGTTTGAAAAGGCCTGACTTCATGACTATTCATAAAAAGCCAGAGGTAATGCTAACACTTGACACTTACCTTTGGTATGGACTTTTGTGTCGGCTGTACAGAACTGCAGTTTTGAGGGGAGCACTTCATGAATATCATGTTTTTCCTCCATGATTAGAAGCTTTTTATGTTGGCCATTTTGGGGAGAAAAACCGAAATTCAAAGCTCTATTTGCTAGGGCTTTACAGATGATATAATACCCCCCCCCCCCCCCCCCCCCCCCCGAGAAACGAGCTTTCGAGATTTAAGATTTGCCTCTGCATAATACTAACATAGCAAACGTATGGCCTGATTTCACATTCCCATATCACCAACTTTCGGGTTAGTCCTTTAACGTACCATGTTTGCAAACACTGATGGGACCAGAGCAACATCCTAGAGAACGAGACCGAACACCGCATCTGCCATGTTATTTGGGGATATTTAAACTACCCCCAAGCCCTCCAGTATTGTTCACTGTAGGCTTCAACTTAAAGGATGGAGTCCCAAGATTTAGATTTTCCCGCATCAAAGTAGGCTTCAACTTAAAGGGTGGAGTGCAAAGATTTAGATCTTCCCGCATCAAAGTTGGCTTCATCTTAAAGGGTGGAGTGCCAAGATTTAGATTTTCCCGCATCTAGGTAGGTTTCAACTTAAGGATGGAGTTCCAAGATTTAGATTTTCCCGCATCAAAGTAGGTTTCAACTTAAAGGGTGGAGTGCCAAGATTTAGATTTTCCCGCATCAGAATACGTATGATAATCACATGTGGAAACTCATGATTTCTCCAATGGTTGAAATATTGCCGGGCCACAATCTCATGGGTTCGGTCTTTGATGATGCCATGTTAGCGAAGATTTGAAGAAAAAAAAAGATCAGTGTGACGTTCCTGCGACTTTAGCAGACAAGTTTTCGATGTGTTGCTGTTAAACTAGAAGTCAATTCGACTACATACGTAACATAACAAAATGATTTACCCCTAATCCTGTCAGACAGGAGCGCTTGCCCATGACTTTTTCTCCTGCCCCATCTTCTGTGCCACCTCAGTGGTGGCAGTGCACCCACGCTCATTCTGACTCCACGTCCACAGCCACAGCCGGCCCTGCCCAGCCCGCCTCAGCCCTGACAGAACTATGACATTACTATGTCCACAGCCACACCCGGCCCTGCCCGGCCCGCCTCGGCCCTGACAGCACTATGACATTACTATGTCCACAGCCACACCCGGCCCTGTCCAGCCCGCCTCAGCCCTGACAGCACTATGACATTACTATGTCCACAGCCACACCCGGCCCTGCCCGGCCCCACAGCCCTGACAGCACTATGACATTACTATGTCCACAGCCACAGCCGGCCCGCGTCAGCCCTGACAGCACTATGACATTACTATGTCCACAGCCACACCCGGCCCTGCCCGGCCCCACAGCCCTGACAGCACTATGACATTACTATGTCCACAGCCACAGCCGGCCCGCGTCAGCCCTGACAGCACTATGACATTACTATGTCCACAGCCACACCCGGCCCTGCCCGCCTCAGCCCTGACAGCACTATGACATTACTATGTCCACAGCCACACCCGGCCCTGCCCGGCCCCACAGCCCTGACAGCACTATGACATTACTATGTCCACAGCCACACCCGGCCCTGCCCGCCTCAGCCCTGACAGCACTATGACATTACTATGTCCACAGCCACACCCGGCCCTGCCCGGCCCCACAGCCCTGACAGCACTATGACATTACTATGTCCACAGCCACAGCCGGCCCGCGTCAGCCCTGACAGCACTATGACATTACTATGTCCACAGCCACACCCGGCCCTGCCCGCCTCAGCCCTGACAGCACTATGACATTACTATGTCCACAGCCACACCCGGCCCTGCCCGGCCCGCCTCATCCCTGACAGCACTATGACATTACTATGTCCACAGCCACACCCGGCCCTGCCCAGCCCGCCTCAGCCCTGACAGCACTATGACATTACTATGTCAACAGCCACACCTGGCCCTGCCCGGCCCGCCTCATCCCTGACAGCACTATGACATTACTATGTCCACAGCCACACCAGGCCCTGCCCAGCCCGCCTCAGCCCTGACAGCACTATGACATTACTATGTCCACAGCCACAGCCCGGTCCCACAGCCCTGACAGCACTATGACATTACTATGTCCACAGCCACAGCCGGCCCTGCCCAGCCCGCCTCATCCCTAACAGCGCTATGACATTACTATAGCATTTGATATTGCTGAGCACGATTCATTGCCGCCACTGATATGAAAATGACTGTAACACGCTTAATGTTCACACACATCATTGGGGCAGTGCCTCAACACACAACGGGTACATTATATGCTTGACGGACCCATCGAGTGTGTCGGTGAGCGATGTCCGTTGCGGAGTTGGCTCTGGATGTATCTCGAGTGAAAGCTGAAAATGAATAGAGCCTGGATTCCACAGATTGATCTGTGGTCTGACAACAGCCAGCAGGTGACAGATTCACACATGACAACAGCCAGCAGGTGACAGATTCACACATGACAACAGCCAGCAGGTGACAGATTCACACATGACAACGTCATCATTCCACACGACGAATCAGTGGTTCGTTTAACAAACATGCTCTCTTTATTGGACCTTTTTCATGTTCATGTGCTGGGGCACTTTTTCCTTCTTCTCCAGTTTGTGCCCCTAAACGTGTATGTACAAGTGCAAATAATTGTGTGTGTGTGTGTGTGTGTGTGTGTGTGTGTGTGTGTGTTTGTGTTTATGCGTGTGTGTGTGTGTGTGTGTGTGTGTGTGTGTGTGTGTGTGTGTATATTGTGTGTGTGTGTGTGTGTGTGTGTGCGTGCGTGCCTGCGTGTGTGTGTATATACGTGCGCGCATGCGTGTGTGCATGCTTGCGCGCGTGCGTGCGCACGTGCGTATGTGTGTGCACATGCATGCGTACCTGCGTGTGTGCGTATGCAAATACATTCAGCGCATCAGTTCCATTGTTTTATCACCCGTGTGTCAAATAAACCTCAACAAATGATCAAGACATACAAACACACCATCTCTTCAACAGTAAACACATTCTGAGTCGACCCATGACTTCTTGCAACCGACCAGCGACCCACTAGTCACCAGTCCACACTATTCCGTTTTGCCAAAGAGAACTTGCATGAAATTCCAAAACACAGCAGAACGCACAACGGTCTATCGTCTGATGCATCAAACAAGTGTTGTATGTCTTGTCGGGTCTTGGCAAGCGTCAAACTGGTCAAGGACAACGGAGAGCACAGCATGGCGGTAGCAGCAGCAGCAGCAGCAGTAGCGGCTAACTGGGCAGTTGAATCACTTCTTGGACTTGGCGGCAGAGCGGCGTTGGTGGTCCCGGGGTGTGAAAATGAAGGGGAGGGGCTCTTTGGGAATGCGGAAAGGAGTATGCACCGTCTTCAGCTGCCCATCCTGGTACTCCTCGGGAAGGTCGATCTTGTACTTCTGAAGGATCTGAAAGTGAACAACATAGTGCAAACTGTAGTGCAAACTATAGTATGCGCGTGGCAAATATTCTTTTTGCAGAAAATCACATGTCATTCTCACATCTTCATAATAGTTCACCATCTTCGATACAATACAAAAGTCTTTGCGTTCGTCACGATTCGTCAGAAAGCTGTGTGTGTGTGTGTGTGTGTGTGTGTGTGTGTGTGTGTGTGTGTGTGTGTGTGTGTGTGTGTGTTCGTTCGTTCTTTGATTTAACGTCTATCCACCTAACAGTGATCTTAGACAGTGTGTAAGTGTTATGTGTGTGTGCATGTGGTGTTTGGGGTGTATGCATGCGAACGGTTGGTGTTGATTTGGGGCGTACGTAGGCATGTATAATGCAATTAGGCCTAGATAAAATAAATAACAATTAAAAAAACAAAACAAAAATAAAATAACCACCACATAAATGAATCCAAAACTTTAAAAGAAACACTAAACAAGCAACTAACACCAAGATGGGGAAAATAACATAGACGTTAAAGTAAAAGTCCAATTGGGCTCTTAATCAGTTCTTGAACAACTTCAAAAATGTTTGATTCGTTAGAGATGACGTTTGTGTGTGTGTGCGTGTGCGTGCGTGTGTGTGCGCGCGCGCGCGCGTGCGTGCGTGCGTGTGTGTGTGTTGTGTGTGTGTGTGTGTGTGTGTGTGTGCGTGTGCGTGTGCGTGTGTGCGTGTATGTGTGTGTGTGTGTGTGAAAATCATCTGGTATTCTTCACTTTCTGTAAAACCCATGCAAGCCCAGACACTTACTGCCCCATGTAGGTCCATTTGTTATTCACTTCTCCCTAGTCCTATGTGCGGACTGTCCATCACTAACCTCTCTCAGAATATCCACGTGCGTCATTCACAACTCTTCAGATATCCGCTATCCAGTGCAGTGTCAGTTTGTCATTCACCTTTCTCCAGGGATCTATGCAAACTCCATCCGTCACTCACCTTTCTCTAGACGTCTACAATCTTATGCACAGTCCATCCGTCACTCACCTCTCTCTAGACGTCTACTATCCTATGCACAGTCCATCTGTCACCCACTACTTTCTATAAATCTACCACCCTATGTACAGCCTATCACTCACTTCCCTCCCGAGATCTACTGTTCTCTGTACACATCATATTCACTCACATCTTTTCTGAAATTAATATGCTATCTACAGACCACCAGTTTATTCACCTCTCTGCATTTGTCTGCTATCTCATAAACAGTGTATTCGTCATGCACCTCTCTTCAGACATTTG
>CM031599.1:99872397-99889897 GCA_018398815.1 Conus ventricosus
TAGCTGGCAATCGGAGGAAAAAACGATGAAAAGAAAAGAGATATTACATACGCGTATCAAAGGGTGTGGTTTCCATATGGAAACAGCGATACAGGGCAGACAACATTTGCATTGCCATAATAAAAACTGAGTGGAGTGAGAGTTAGCACCCTTAACAGAAACTTGTGTCAGGGAAACTCTCTACATCTGTGACCATTTCATCAAAAGGAAACTATAGGTAGTTTACAACGAGATTCATTATAAATACAAGAAGAGAGAGAGAGAGAGAGAGAGAGAGTGACACTGACACAATTTTATTCTGTTGGAAAGGGGAAATCATGAGTCATATCTAGCCACAGCGGTTCACAACAGCGATTGAAAAGGAGATGATGATGATGATGATGATAATCTTTATTTCCAAGGGTAACAGATAAGCAAACACATGCTTTTTTTCATCCGGCCCTTGCCCCGTTAAGGGACTAAGTATGACTAGCGACGAAAACTTACAAAACTTTTAACAAACACACATATATTCACAACATTAAAAGTTTATGCATTAACAGTTCAGGCGTAGATGACTTTAAAAGGAAAAAGAAACGATTTAACCAACAAACAAGAATAAAGAAATTGATTACAAAGAAGAAAAGAGTTAGCACACACAGATATATGGAATAAGCGATCCTCCGAGAGAGAGAGAGAGAGAGAGAGAGAGAGAGAGAGAGAGAGAATGTCACTTTATATCATTCACACACGTGGCAACATGCAATATGTGTTATGTACAACACAGCAGGGAGACTCCGAAAAGCAGGGGTGTGGACCGCCTCCAAGGAAGTGTGATCCATGTCAATGCTGCCCCAAAGGACGAGTGCCGGAGAGTGCAAAAGGGACAATTTATCATAGGCATTCCATGAACGTTGTATGAAATTTTGTCATCTGAAAAGCTCTTTAACGCTTAACGTAACCTAACCTGATCTTGACTCTAACCCTTATCTGACCTGTCTCTAGCCCTTAAGAAAATCTTCGAAAAGTTCATTTAAAAAAAAAAGAAAAAAAAAAAAAGAAAGAAAGATAAAGAAATCAAAAAGCCTGCGGTATGTGATACTTGCAAGAGTGACGCCCCCTGATCAAGCCAGTAGCGCATGTGGCCACACGCCACAATTAGGATTTTACACTAAAACACTATACAATCCGAGGCTATACAATGTCGAGGCCTACCATAAATTTGAGCCAGCATTACATGTTAAACTGATAATAGATCAAAACAACTCCCAACCAATTGTTTCCCTTGTTTGGGGGGATTTTCACCGATGAAATCAGAATCTTCAAACACATGACCTTCCCCTTAGTTGACAACACCTTGTCAGGCCTTTGCACTCATCCGTGACCCTATCTGTGCGCCAGCTTGGACCCCCCCCCCCCCCCACCCCCCCCAATAGTCCCATTCCTTTGATTTGAATCTGTCTGCTTGGAACCACCTGGCTTATCCCTTGACGTCCATGTGAAAGGAAACGAGGAGAATCAACTTACAGACACAACGAAAATTATCAACTTTCAGACTCAATAAAAAATTCTCAGAACAACCAAATTGTGCTAGTCTATAGGTATCACGTCGTTTGTCCCTTGACGGTCATATAAAACAAGAAACAAACAAAACAAAAAACACCCAACAACAACAAAAACGAGAATTAAAAATTCTTAACTTTCAGACACAATAGAAATTCTCCAAACAATCTAATTGTGCCAGTCTATAAATATTCCACTCCTTAACACAATCAAACTTCTCAACTTTCAGACAGAATAACAGTTCTCAAAACAATCTAATTGTGCCAGTCTATAAATACCCCACTTCTTAATTAAGCAAGGCCTTGGCGCATTCATGTTTTTGGTGTGCAGCGACAGAAGCCTGGGGGCAGCTCTCGAGCTGTGGAACAAGAGGTTTTGAGAACAGAGAGAAGACAAGGACGACGACGACAAAGAAGAAGACATCAGGGATGATGGGAACTCACGGCCTCGGACCGGGTGGCCATGAGGGCGTGCAGGATGTCGGTGATGTCTTCCTCGTTCAGCGGCTTGTCGTCCAGGAGGGTGAGCAGTAGGTTGTCCTCCTCCGGCAGGAGGGTCTGCAGGCCCTTCTCCTTCAGCGCCAACACCGTCACCTCCCGCATCTGACGACGTTCCCAGCTGAACACCCACATGCAGTCATGTGTGTGTGTGTGTGTGTGTGTGTGTGTGTGTGTGCGTGTGCGTGCGCGCGCGCGCGTGTGGTGTGTGTGTGTGTGTGTGTGTGTGTGTGTGTGTGTGTGTGTGTGTTGCTGTTGTTGTTGTTTATGTTCTTCTTCTTCTTCTTCTCTCTCTCTCTCTCTCTCTTTTGTTGTTGTTGTTGTTGTTGTTGTTTCTCCTCTCTCTCTCTCTCTCTCTTCTCTCTCTCTCTCTCTCTCTCTCTCTCTCTCTCTCTCTCTCTCCATCACCCTGGTGAATTGACACGTAGTCATGTATTTGTGCTCTGTCTCTCTCTCTCTCTCAAAAAGAAAAATAAAATCGGCAACTGTCCTTTCCCTTTTTAGACTGGAAATGCTCATATAAATAATTTATGTATACACGTTACTATCCCGGTAATTTATCGAATATAGAGCTTTCAAAATCGAGAACAGCATGCAACTGATTCTTGGCTTTTCAAAGAAATATTTTTTAGTCTTGTCATCATTTTTTCTGTCATTTGAAATCATTCAAGAACTGATTGTTCACGCCACCCCCTTCATGTGGCCCTGGGTGTTTCTTTTTAAATAAATGATCAGTATTCGTATCCATCTCTCTCTCTCTCTCTCTCGCTCTCTCTTGTGTGTGTGTGTGTGTGTGTGTGTGTGTGTGTGTGTGTGTGTGTGTGTGTGTGTGTGTGTGTGTGGTACGCGCGCATACATGTGCGCACATACAGATAAAAAGGCAATGCATACTTCATGCAAATTCTTTCGCCTACAGAGACAGAGAAAAATAACGTGGTGATAGTGTAAGTAACATTCGTCCATTTTTACTTCTTTTTCCACCAGTCTTTTTTTTACTTCCAGTCTTTTTTCCTTTAATTCTCTCCAAAATTATTCATGCAATATTCGGCCTTACATGCACAGAGAGAGAGAGAGAGAGAGAGAGAGAGAGAGAGAGAGAGAGAGAGAGAGAGAGAGAGAGAGAGAGAGAGAGAGAAATGGGGAAGGGAGGGAAAGAAGGAGGGGAAGAGAGAGACAGAGACAGAGAGAGAGAGAGAGAGAGAGAGAGAGAGAGAGAGAGAGAGAGAGAGAGAGAGACAGCTAACCATTCAGCCAGACAAACAAACAGACAGACAGACATTGAGAAACTAACGTCTGTACGAAAGTTCTGGCCTCGCGGAATCTCTTGGCGAAGGGGTCACTGAAGAGAGTGTAGAAGACTCTGGTGCCGGTGAGGATCTCTCCCAGACAGCGGATGACGGTGCCGTAACTCTCCACCAGCCTCTGCCGCTGGCCGTCCGACTGATAGTGGTCTCCCAGCAGCCCGATCCTATTGTTGAAGCACAGCAGACCCGAGTCTGGCAGCAGCGAACAGCAAGCGAACAGCGTGGCGTTTAGATCACACCTGTGACGGACTCGTCTCTTGAGATGGCACCATTGAATAGCATTGTTTTTAAGGCGATGTACAAGAGATCCAGTTGCATGCCTGATAAACGTTTCACAGAGTGAAACAGCGCTCGCTGGCTGGTCCTGCCGACTTCCACTTTTGGGGGAAACAATATATCTAACAAAGCGCTCAATGGAGATGGATTACTTCCCTTGAAACGCACGTCTGTCGTTTCATAAGCTGTGTATTTAAACAGGAACGAAGTTCAATGTTGGGTCAACTTCTTGTCTGGAAACTGAGAGCCTCTGGATTTAAGGTTTATTATCATGATTCTCCTGTAAGCTTGTGAAGCGGCGTCAGACTTTTAATAGCATAAATGTGAGTTAATCAATCACCTATTCCACAAGCCTAGCTCTAGCCCACCCATATTACATTTTCATTCTCACCCTGTTTCCTACCCGGCTTCCTCTCTCAAACCCACCCCCTCCTCCTCCACTCTGCTCCACCACGGTCCACACCAGATCAAAAATGAAATCATGGTGCTTAGCATGTACATTCAATATAAACAACACGAATTAAGAATGAAAATAATCACATCACTTCCATCACATGGGATTCTGCACGCGTGCACACACACACACACACACACACACACACACACACACACACACACACACACACACACACACACATGCGCGCACGCATAAATATTGATAGACAGATAGATAGATAGATAGACAGAACGATCGATAGATAGGTAGATATTGTAAGGAAAGATGAAGTTCTCATCACCTGCGTAAACGTAGGAGTTTAAACATAATTTTTTCTATAAACAACATGGATTATGAATAACGAAAAAGAAAATCTCATTACTTACATAAACATGAGACTTTCTGTATACGTCTCCTGTAACTAACGTGAATTATGATTCTGAAAACATATATTATAATTCTGAAAAAAAATCCCATAACTTAGACAAATAATGATTTCTTAAAGTAATGACATACCCATCACTTCTATGAAAATGGACGTTGTCTGTTTTCCAAGTGACACCGATAGCACACGTAACGTGGCCTTCACACACACACACACACACACACACACACACACACACACACACACACACACACACACACACACACACACGTTTTATTTGCGCTTTTTTCTGTCCTGATATCTATGTGACCATTAAGTCCAGTGATATCCATGTGACCATTAAGTCCAGTGATATCCATGTGACCATTAAGTCCAGTGATATCCATGTGACCATTAAGTCCAGTGATATCCATGTGACCATTAAGTCCAGTGATGTCCATGTGACCATTAAGTCCAGTGATATTCATGTGACCATTAAGTCCAGTGATATTCATGTGACCATTAAGTCCAGTGATGTCCAGTGCGGAATCAATGTCCACTTTGTGTGGTCCAGTTTAGACCAAGTACTGGTATTTCCATCTGAGGTACTTTGAACGTCAATGCCAACTGCTGCACACATTGTAACAATTATGATCATTTGGTGATGGGGAAGGGGGTGGGAGATTAGGACATTTTCGCCTGAAATAGCAAAATGGTGAAGAGGGGGAGAGAGGGGGGAGGGGGTGTCATGGAGCAGGCGGAGGTGATGGGGAAGGGGGAGGGTTATTCAATTTCTTTTTGATTCGTTTTCTGGTTAGAACCCTGGAGTTCACTGCGGGCGAAATCTTTCTGTGTGCAATTGTTTTCAGTGCTAACGCTAAAGTTGCAACATTCCGTCTGCGTGGATGATATCCAAACACAACATCAGAGTGCCGGTGTTTTGTTTCCGTGTTAACTATCCGACCAGCACACGGTTGTCTTCTCTTCTCCGAAAGATGAAACGTGCGTGCAAGATTTTTTAAATTTTTTTAATTTTATTATTTTTTAATGCATGCCTACACGCACAGGATCTGGGTTAATAGTTTCACCTGCAGGACTGGGAAAGGAGTGGAGTCTGCACTATCACTAACTCAAAAGACAACATCTCTTCACCCTGGCCATCTGACTGGAAGGGAGTGGAGTCTGCACTATCACTAACTCAAAAGACAACATCTCTTCACCCTGGCCATCTGACTGGAAGGAATGGAGTCTGCACTATCACTAACTCAAAAGACAACATCTCTTCACCCTGGCCATCTGAGTGGGAGACCAATCTCAGATCTTGGAACAAGAGTCCAGACCCATTTGCCCTAAAAATGGCTATTGGTGTACTTTTCAACAGAAATAAGTGCGTTTTCTATAAAGCGTGTATACAAAATTCAAAATCTTTGCAAAAGAGGGAATGGGGTGGTTGGGGGGCTGGGGGGAGGGGGCATTTGTTTTCACCTGCCAGCACACTTCAGAAGCTTCCCCCCCCCCCCCCCCCCCACAACCCCGAGTACTAACCACGTGATCTTGTTTTAACTATGGAGGAAATAGTTTCTTTCTAGCATAAATTACTGTCAAACCCGATGCGTCAACATATTAATTTTTGGTCCAAACTCACCTCTCTCGCCGTTTTTGTTTGCTTGTTTTTTTTTCTTGTTGTTTGTCTGTTTGTTTGTTTGAATGTTTCAGAGCACGTTGTCGACGAAACAGACACAATCCTGGGATAATTTCTGCACGCGAAAGTTAGCAAGTGTTGTCACTCTTTCGTCAAAACCCCGCCATAGTTCATGCTTGCAGGTGCAATTGCCGCCCAAAATCTTCATCTCCAGAATCTTCTTCTTCTTTTATTTTTTAATGTTTTGTTAAGTTCATCGTATTTGTCGTAATTCTGCGTGTATAACATTCGGCAAAATGATACGGGTAAACAAACCTGAAAGTCTAACGCCATACCCACCCGGCCAGCCAGAGACAGGCCTCACTACTCATGCCGAGTCCTAGAGTTTCTCCCAAGAATCAGAACGACAGAGGTGGAGTGCTTGGCATCGGGCCAAGAAAAAGAAGAAGAAAAAAAAAAGAAGAAGAAGAAAAGAGAGCCAGCGCAAAGCACTGACTTTCAATGGTATAGCGGTGGCAGAGGTCCTGCAGGTCCTGAGGGGAGTGCTGGCACCGCTCCAACTGACGCACCATGTCGGAGGCCGTGGCATCCTGGCAATGCATGTACAGCGTCAGACACGTGGCGGAGGCCAGGTGTTTGCCCACTGCCTGCCGCAGCTTCTGTGGTCTGGCACCGGCACTGGCAGGGACAGATCAGAGGCCCAACAAACGTCCATGAAAAAAAAAAATTACAGTATCGCCGAACGAAAGAGACAAACGCATAACGAGACAAAACTTGACGATTTTTGACCTCTTTTGATCCTCTTCGGGTAAGACAAACTACATTGAAGACCATGAAAACAAAGAACGAACAATGACATGAAAAATGACTACCGCCGAACGAAAAAGACAAAAAAAATTATAAGACAAAAACAAACAACAACAAAAACAAACAAAAAAACCCCGACACTTTTCGACCTCTTTGGTCTTCTTCAAACAAGACAAACATTGATGACAATGAAAACGAAGAACAAACACTCACTTATCTCCTCAAGTTGGGCGCAACATGGAACATCGATTGTCGTCATTGTTTTGTCTTACCCGGAGAAGACCAAAGAGGTCCATCCGCGTCGTGTTTTGTCTCATTCGTGCGGAGGTACAGTAGTTTTTCTTTAAGTTTGTTTCCATTTCCGCTTGCAGTCATCTCACTTTGAAAGAAAGTCCCAATGTTAGACATTGTGTGGACCTGGAAGTGCCGATCTGCTTAAAGCTTTCATAAGGAACATAATGATGAATTCTATGGCAAGAGCTCAGCTCTGGGTTTGAAGAGGTACAGAAATGCATTGATTTTTAACATGAGTTAATGTGTTATCATAACACACACACACACACACACACACACACACACACACACGCACACACGCACACACACAATTGCACACTTTCTAAAACCGTGCTTAACATCATGGCGTCTAATATAAGACAGCTTTCAGCTTGTGTCCTGTTGATGTTTATTTATATCGCCAATACTAAAACGACGCAGCGCCTTAGTTAGCAGTGAATACTGAGTGGATTCTTTGATCTGTCCATGCGAGCATACAAAGAAAGAATCATGTTATCCTGAAAGACCATATAACCTGCGACTTTAACGTCGGACTGAAAGGATAGCAGTATTTACGAACGATTCCTCATTAGTTCTGTATTAACTACTGCTGATGAATACGTGATTACAATACAAATGTATTTTTGATGGCTAAATAGATTAACCTTTTCCCTTCGTGCATAATGCTTCATTCAAAACGTTGCACCCAGCACCGAACGGCACAGCCTGAGTGCACAACAATGCATAAAACACGTTCTGATTTTGTCATCTAAAAGTATTTCATCAGGTAGCATTAGAACTGAATTTATCAGTAAGTATTAGAACTGAATCTTTCCATCAGAAAAATGCCACTCAATCAAAGTAGATCGGAGAATGAACACAAATACAAAAAGCTGGCACACTGCCAAACCTCCCATGTAGGAAATCGTTATGCAACTATAAAAATTTTTACGTACCGGGGAAACCCGGACAACGGGCGGCACCCGTACCCGGGAAATGAGTTAACCCTTTGTTTTCAAAAAAATATCCGCCCATTTTTTGGACCCGGTGTAACTTTGGTGAAACCGCCCCCCCCTCCCATTTTAAAACCCCCGGGGATCGGTAAGGCCTGTCTCATATTAACTCCCGGGATTTAATTTTGGGTCTACAAAAAGGGCACCCCCCCAAAACGGGTTTCAGAACGGCCCCCCTATCTTTTCTTTCTGTTTTTTGGGCCTTTTTTCCAAAATGAACCCCTACCAGTCTCGGGAATAACTCCCGGGATTTTTTTAAAACCCTTTAAAAGTTTTGACTCAAACAAACCCCCGGGGAGTTCATATGGGGCAGTCCCAAATCGCCCCCCCCCCCCTTTTGGGTTTTTTAAAACTGGTGTGTTCCAAACTAATTTGGGGGGAGTTGGGGGGGGGCCCAAAACTTTTGACATCAAAATGCTCCCGGGGATTAAAACTACCGAAACGGGGAGAGCCCTTTCCGGAAACCCCCGGGAAACCCCCCCCCCCCCCCCCCCCCCCCCCCCCCCCCCCCCCCCCCCGGAGTTAGACTAAAGCGGGCCCCAAAGAATAGCCCCCCCCCCCAAAAAACCCCTCCCCCGGCCTAAATTAATGAAGTTTATGGCCATTAAGGCTCCAGGGGAGAGTTAACTAGCCCGGGCCCCAAGAAAAACCCACCGGGAGATTTAAAAATTGGACCTGGCCCAGAACACCCCCCGTGGGGGGAAAACTTTGCTTTAAACAAAAAATAAAACCGGAACATTTGGCTTCGAACATCAGAACATGGGGCAAACAACGAAAGCTTATATGGGGAGGTTTAATCCGGGCCACCCCCCAAAACCTCCCCCCCCCCCCCCCCCCCCCCACCCCCCCCCCCCCCCCCCCCCCCCCCCAACCCCCCCCCCCCCCCCCCCCCCCGGGGTTTTAAAACTAGGCCAAAAAAAAGGGCCCCCAGAGAAAGGGGAAAAGGGAGGGGGCCCGGGCAAAAAAACCCGGGGGGGGGGGAAAAGGGAAAAGGGCCCGGAACGGGGGCCCCCAAAGGGGAGGGGGTTTAAAAAGGGAGGGCCCCAAGGGGGAGAAAAGGGGCCCCCGGGGGAGGGGGAAAACTGGGGGGGGCCAAAAGCAAAAAACCTCCTTCCGGGGTTTTATCTGTGCCAGCACAGAACAGCCCCCCAACCCCCCCCCCCCCCCCCCCCACCCCCCCCCCCCCCCCCCCCCCCCCCCCCCCCCCCCCCCCCCCCCCCCCCCCCCCCCCCCCCCCCCCCCGGAGATTTAAAACCGGGACCTGATTCAAAACCTGCCCCCTTCCGGGGGATTTTTTTTGGGCCGGAACAGCCCCCCCCCCCCCCCCCCCCCCCCCCCGGGAAAATTTTAAACTGGACCTGGCCCAAAACAGCACCCCCTGTAAACCGCGGGTTTCCCGCCCCCCTCCCGTTTTGTCACACATGCGATTTAAACGGGGGGAATAGCGACAAAACAGGGGCTAAAAGGTCCACCGTTTTGTCTCGGTGCCAAAAACGGCGGAGTGCGAAAAAACCCCGTTTTTTACGGTGTAAAAAACCAAAATTTCTCACCGTCCAGAATTCTCCCGGGGGGGTACTACTGGGGGGGCCGCCCTGAATGACTCCCAAGAGTACATGGGGTGGGGTTTAAAAAACTGACCCCCTTTTTTCATAAAACCCCGGGGAATCATTCGGGGCCGGTTTCCCAAAAGTCCCCCCCCCCCCCCCCCCCCACGGCATATCTCCGTTAAGGTGTTGGGGGTTTGTTATTTATTAGTCAAAAAAGCCCATACTGACATTCTACCTGAATAAAACATTTAAATATATTTGTTTCAACTTGAGGGGGTGTACTTCGGGCCGGCCCCTTTGTCCTTGCATATCCCCTTTTTTAATGTCCCGGGGTTTTTATTACTGGTCATAAACTCCACGGGGAATTCTATTAATCAACATTAAAAAACTAGTCGGAATCAACTTAAGGGGGATAACTTTTTGGGCCCACCCCCAGAATACCCCCCCTTTGCATTTTCCTTTTTTTAAGGTTTTTCGGGTTTTGTTTTTTTACTTTTTTAAAACCCATACATGGACATTCTCCCTGAATCAACTTAAAAATTTAGTCTGAATCGTTTTTGGGGGGATTTGGGTTTGGGGAAAGGTCCCCAAAAAGTCCCCCCGTGCATATCTCCTTTACGATGTGTTTCGGGTTGTTTTTTAAATAAATCAAAAAGCTCAAAAATTGGACATTCTACCTGAATCAACTTTAAAAACCCGAGTCTAAATTTCCATCTTGGGGGGGAGTATTCGGGGCCCGGGCCCCCCGAAGTCCCCCCCCGCATACTCCTTAATTATTGTGTTCGGGGTTTTTTTATTTAGGGTTTCTTTAAACTCGACATGGAAAAATTCTATCTGAATCAAAAAATTGAAAACGAGCCCTAATCAATTTTAAAGGGGGAGTACTTCTGGGCCTTCCCAGAAGTCCCCCCCCTCGCAATCTTTCCCTTTTTAATTTTGTTCTGGGTTTTATTTCGGTTTTTAAACTCACACATGGACTTGCACCTGAATAAAACTTTAAAATTATAGTCTAATTAACTTTAGGGGGATTTTGTTCTGGGCCAGCCCCAAAATTTCCCCCCCCTTGCGTATTTCCTTTATCAAGGGTCGGGGTTTTTAAATTTAATGGTCATAAGCCCAACCATGGGAACATTAAACCCTAAAATCAACTTGAAATATAGTCTGAATAAAACTTTAGGGGGGTAATTCTGGGCCGATCCCAAAAGGGACCCCCGGCATATTTCCTTTTTTAAATTTGCTCAGGATTTTTAAATTTACTGGTCTTAAAGCCCCAAACATGGACTTTTTAATAAATCTACATTAAAAACCAGTCGAATGAACTTTGGGGAGGGTACATCGGGGGCCGGGGCCCCCAAAAGCCCTCCCTTGCATTCGATTTTAATGTGTTAGGGTTGTTATTTACTGGTCTTAAACTCACAACATTGACTTTCTATCTAAATCAACATGAAAGAAAGGCTAAAACTATTTTGGGGAGATTTACTTCCGGGGGGGGCCCCAGAAGTCCCCCCTTGGCAATCCTCCTTTGTTGTGTGTTCGGGGTTGTTTTTTTACGGGCCCCAAATCTTTTTTACATAAACCATTTTATATGAATTACATTAAAAAACGAGTCTGAATCAATTTTGGGGGGGGAAAATTTACTTCTGGGCCGGTCCCGACTTCCCTCCACCCCCCTTCCTTATCCCCTTTTAAATTAAGGGTTTTTCGGGGTTTGGGGGTTTTTTTTTTTACGGGTCTTTTGGCCACACATGGACATTTTTTCTAAATAAAACATTGCCCATATAGACTGATTTCAACTTTAGGGTGAGAACTTTTTTGGGCCCGGTCACAAAAGGGCCCCCCCCCCCCCCCACCCCCCTTGCATTATCCATTCATTAATGTGTTCGGTTTGTTACTTACGGGGTTTAAAAAACTTCGGGCAAAAAACTCTTTAAAGGGGCCCATTCTATCTGAATCCAATGAAAAAAAGCCCTCTAAAATAAACTTTAGGGGGAGTACTTTTTGGGGCCGGGTTTAAACCCCCCAATTATAAGCTTTCGTTTTTGTTTGTGCTCCTTGTTCTGATGTTCGAAGCACAATTTTCCCCGGGTTGTTTATTGTTTTTTTTAAAGGGCAAAGTCCCCCCCAAAAGGGGGGCTTTTTCGGGGCCGGCCCCAATTTAACTCTCCTGGGGGGTTGTTTTTGGGGCAGGTGCAAATTTAAACTCTCCACGGAGCGCTTAATGGTCATATCTTCTTTAAATTTGGGAGGCAGGGGGAGGGGTGGGGGGGGGGGGGGATATTCTGGGCCCGCGCCCGGGTCTAACCCCCCGGGCCCTTTTCCCCGGCTCCAGTAGGGCTGTTCGGGTCTAGTGCCAAAATTAACCCCCCCCAGTTGAGGGCTGTTCGGGGCCTTTGGTCTATTTTAAAACCTCTGGGGCTTTTCCCCCATAAACGGTGCCAGTTTAACACCCCTGGGGGGGGTTTGTTCTGGGACAGGTGCAGTTTAACCTCCAAAAGGGGCTGTTCGGGGCTGAGGCCAGATTAATTTCCCCGGGAAAGGGGGGGGAGGCTGTTTGTCCCGGGGCCCATTTTCAAACTCCCCCAGAGAGGACTGTCCCGGGCTGGAGCCAATTAATCCCCAGGAGGGGGGGGGGGGGGGGGGCCTTGCTCTGGGGCCAGGTCCATTTTAAACCCTCTCTTCGGGGGGAGGGGGGGGGGGGGGGTCTTTTTTGGGGGCCGGTGCCAGATTAATTTCCCTTTAGGAGGCTTTTTTGGGGCCTTTGGGTCTAGTTTAACTCCCCGGGGGAGGGGGGGGGGGGGGGGGGGGGGGCTTTTCCCAAATGACGTTTTCTTTTTTTAACTCCCCGGGAGGGGGATTTTCGGGACAGTTGGCGTTTAATCTCCAGTTTAGAGGGGCTGTTCGGGGGCCTGGTGCCTTTAAACCCCCCCCCGAGAGGGGTGGGGGGGGGGGGGGGGGGATTTCTAGGTCCCGTCCAGTTTAACCCCTCTGAGGGGGGGTGGGGGGTGGGGGAGTTTTTTTGGGGCCATTCCAGATTAACCCCCAAGGAGGGGGAGGGGGCGGGGGTTTTTTGGGCCCTTGTCTATTTTAAAAACTTTGGGGGGGGGGGGGGGGGGGGGGGGGGGAGGGGGGGGGGGGGGGGGGCTGTTCCATGACGGTCCCTGATTAATTTCCCCGGGGGGGGACTTTTCGGGGACAGGTGAAATTTTAAAACTCCCCCAGAGGGGCTGTTCTGGGGCTGCTGCCAGTTTTAACCCCCCAGGGGGGGGGGGGGGGGGGGGGGGGGGGGGCTGTTTTGTCCCGGGGGGCCATTTTAAAATTTTCCAAGGTGGGGAGTGGGGGGCTCCCTCTAGGGCCATCCATTTAAACGCTCCAGGGGCCTTTTTTGGGGGCCGGTCCCAAAAATTAACCCCCCCAATGGGGGGGGGAGGGGGCTTTTCGGGGCCCTTGCCCTAGTTTAATTCTCCAAACCCCCAGAGGGGGGGGGGGGGGGGGGGCTTTTCCAGGGGGAAACCCGGGGCCAAAAAAAACTCCCCTGGAGGGGGGGGGGGGGCCCCCTGTTTGGGACGGTTTTCCCCTTTTAAACTCCCCCAAAAGGGACGGGTTTCGGGTGGTGCCAGATTAACCCTTTCAGGAAAAAGAGGGGGGTGGGGGGGGGGGGGGTTTTCCCCTTTTTTTTGGGGCCGGGGCCGTTTTCCCCCCCCATTGGGGGCCCTGTCCCAGGCTGGAGCCGTTTAAAATTTTTCCCCGGGAGGGGGGGAGGGGTGTTTTTAGGCCAACCCAAAATTTAACTCCCCCTTTAGGGGGCCCTTGTTTTGGGCAAACCCAGTTTAACCCCCCAGGAGGGGGAGGGGGTGCTGTTCTGGGCCTTGTCTATTTTAAAACTCCCCCGGGGGGGGGGGGGGGGGGGGGGGGGGGGGGGGGGGGGGGGGGGGGGTTCCCGACGGTCCCTTTTAACTCCCCTGGGGGGGGCTTTTTCTAGGCAGGTGCTTTTTAAACCCTCTCCAGAGGGTCTGTTCGGGGAGGGGTTCCGATTAAACTCCCCGGGAAAGGGGGGGGGGGGGGGGGGGGGCTTTTTTTGTGCCGGGGCCAGTAAATTTCCCCCAGGGGGGCCTTTTCCACCGGGAAAACCTTTTTTTAACTCCCCAGGAAAGGGGGGGGGGATGCTTTTTTAACCCGGGTTTCCTTTTTTAACTTCTTGGGGGGCGAGGGGGGCCGGTGCCCAGAAAAAATTTCCCAGGAGGGGGGGGGCCCCCTTTTTCAAACTCTCCAGGGCAAGGGGTTGGGGGGGGGGGGGGGGGGACTTTTTCCATGGGGTACCAAAATTAAACCCCCCCGGGAGGGGCGTTTTTTTCGGGACGGTTTCCCAGTTTTAATCTCCAGAGGGGCTGCGGGGTAGTGCAGGAGAGGCAAAGTGGGGGGGGGGGGGGGGGGGGGGGGGGGGGGGGGCTGTTTTGTCCCGGGCCAGTTTAACTTTTCCGGGGGGGCCCAAAGTTAATTTCCCCGGGGGGGGGAGGGGGGGGGTGGGGGGGGGGGGGGGGGGCTCCCTCTGGGCCCAGGTCCATTTTAAAACTCTCTAGGGGGGCTGTTTGGGGCCAGTGCCGGGAAAACCCCCCAGGAGGGGGGAAGGGGGGGGGGGGGGGGGGGGGGGCTGTTCCCATGGCGGTCCCAAAAATTTAAAAAACCCCCCTGGGGGGGGGGGCTTTTTCTGGGCAGGTGCATTTTGACTCCCCCATGGACTGTTTGGGCTGCTGCCCAGATTAACTCCCCCTGGAGGGGGGTTTTTTCTGGACAGGGCATTTTAAACTTAAAAGGAGGGCTGTTCGGGGCTAGGGGCCCGATTTAAACTCCCCAGGAGGGGGAGGGGGGGGGGGGGGGGGGGAATTTTGTTTTGTGCCGGCCAGTTTAACTCCCCAGGGGGGGGAGGGGTTTTCCCGGGGGCAAAAGGAAAAGTTTAAAATCCCCAGGAGGGGGGAGGGGGGGGGGGGGGGGGGGTTTCTGTTTTGTGCCGGGGCCCATTTTAAAACTTCCAGGAGGGGGGGGGGCTTTTTCGGGGGCTATGAAGATTAACCCCCCCCAGGAGGGGGGGGGGGGGGGGCCCCTTGTTCTGTGCGGGGCCATTTTAAAACTCCCCGGGGGGGGGGGGGGGGGGGGGGGGGGCAGTTTAAAAACCCCCCCCGGGGGAGGGGGGGGGGGGGGGGGGGGGGGGGGGCGCTCTGGGCCGGGCCCAGTTTAACCCTTATGGGGGGCTGTTTTTGGGGGCCGTCCCGATTAACCCCCCCCAGGAGGGGGGGGGGGGGGGGGGGGGGGGGGGGGGGGGCCCTTTTTCCTTTGGCGGAACCCAGATTAACCCCCCTGGAAAGGGGGGGGCTGTTCTAAAACGGGTGAAAGGTTGGGAATCTGCCCAGGGGGAAACTGTTCGGGCTGCTCCCCAGATTAACCCCCCCTGGGGGGGGGGGTTTGTTTTAAGGACAGGGGGCAGTTTAACTCTCCCAGGGGGCTTTTTGGGGCTAGTGACAGATTAAACCCCCCAGGAGAGGGGGGGGGGGGGGGGGCGGTTTTGTCCCGGGGGGCCCCAAGTTTTAAACCCCCTCCCGGGGGGCCCCGGGAAAAAACTTCCCAGGGGGGGGGAAAAGGGGGGGGGGGGGGGGGGGGGTTCCCTTCAGCTCCCGGGGGGCCGGGTCCTTTTTAAACTCCCTTTTGGGGGCTTTTTTTGGGGCCAGTCCCCCAGTTTAAAACCCCCGGGGGAAAGGGGGAGGGGGGGGGCTTTTCCCCAGGGGCCGGTCCCCAGTTTTTAACCCCCCCCCGGGAGGGGGGGGTTGTTTAGGGACGGGGCCCATTTTGGGAACCTCTCCAGTTGGCTGTTCTGGGGCGGGCTGGCCAGTTTTAACCCCCCTGGGGGGGGTTGTTTTAGTGGGAAAACGGGTGCTTTTTAAAAACCCCCCCAGAGGGGCTTTTTCGGGGGCTGGTGGGGGGAAATTTAAAACCCCCCCCAGGGAAAAGGGGGGGGGGGGGGGGGGGGGGGGGGGGGGGGGGGGCTGTTTTTTTTTTTTTTTTTTTTTTTTTTGGGTTGGGGGGGACCATTTTAAAAATTTCCCCGGGGGAAAGCCTTTTACCAGGCTGGTCCCATTTTTAACCCCCAGGAGGGGGGGGGGGGGGGGGGGGGGGGGGGGGGGGGGGGGGGGGGGGGGGGGGGGGGGGGGGGGGGGGGGGGGGGGGGGGGGGGGGGGGGGGGGGGGGGGGGGGGGGGGGGGGGGGGGGGGGGGGGGGGGGGGGGGGGGGGGGGGGGGGGGGGGGGGGGGGGGGGGGGGGGGGGGGGGGGGGGGGGGGGGGGGGGGGGGGGGGGGGGGGGGGGGGGGGGGGGGGGGGGGGGGGGGGGGGGGGGGGGGGGGGGGGGGGGGGGGGGGGGGGGGGGGGGGGGGGGGGGGGGGGGGGGGGGGGGGGGGGGGGGGGGGGGGGGGGGGGGGGGGGGGGGGGGGGGGGGGGGGGGGGGGGGGGGGGGGGGGGGGGGGGGGGGGGGGGGGGGGGGGGGGGGGGGGGGGGGGGGGGGGGGGGGGGGGGGGGGGGGGGGGGGGGGGGGGGGGGGGGGGGGGGGGGGGGGGGGGGGGGGGGGGGGGGGGGGGGGGGGGGGGGGGGGGGGGGGGGGGGGGGGGGGGGGGGGGGGGGGGGGGGGGGGGGGGGGGGGGGGGGGGGGGGGGGGGGGGGGGGGGGGGGGGGGGGGGGGGGGGGGGGGGGGGGGGGGGGGGGGGGGGGGGGGGGGGGGGGGGGGGGGGGGGGGGGGGGGGGGGGGGGGGGGGGGGGGGGGGGGGGGGGGGGGGGGGGGGGGGGGGGGGGGGGGGGGGGGGGGGGGGGGGGGGGGGGGGGGGGGGGGGGGGGGGGGGGGGGGGGGGGGGGGGGGGGGGGGGGGGGGGGGGGGGGGGGGGGGGGGGGGGGGGGGGGGGGGGGGGGGGGGGGGGGGGGGGGGGGGGGGGGGGGGGGGGGGGGGGGGGGGGGGGGGGGGGGGGGGGGGGGGGGGGGGGGGGGGGGGGGGGGGGGGGGGGGGGGGGGGGGGGGGGGGGGGGGGGGGGGGGGGGGGGGGGGGGGGGGGGGGGGGGGGGGGGGGGGGGGGGGGGGGGGGGGGGGGGGGGGGGGGGGGGGGGGGGGGGGGGGGGGGGGGGGGGGGGGGAAAAAAAAAAAAAAAAAAAAAAAAAAAAAAAAAAAAAAAAGGGGCTGTTCTGGGCTAGTATCCCCAGGAGTTAACCCGGGAGGGGAGGGGGCTTTCTGGGAAGTACTCCCAGGAGAGGGGAGTGGGGGGGGGGGATCTGTTTTGTGCCAGGGCAGTTTAACTCTCAGGAGGGGGAGGGGCTGTTTGGGCTAGTGACAGATTAATCCCCAGGAGAGGGGAGGGGGGTCTGTTCTGTGCCAGGGCCAGTTTAACTCTCCGGGGGGGGGGGGGGGGGGGGCAGATTAACTTCCCAGGAGGGGGGGGGGGGGGGGGGGGGGGGGCTGCTCTAGGCCAGGTCCAGTTTAACTCTCTATGGGGCTGTTTTGGGCCAGTGCCAGATTAACTCCCCAGGAGGGGGAGGAGGGGGGGGGGGGGGGGCTGTTCCATGGCGGTACCAGATTAACTCCCTGGATGGGGGGCTGTTCTAGACAGGTGCAGTTTGACTTCCAGAGGGACTGTTCCGGGCTGCTGCCAGATTAACTCCCTGGAGGGGGGGTTGTTCTAGGACAGGTGCAGTTTAACTCTCCAGAGGGGTGTTCTGGGCTAGTGACAGATTAACTCCCCAGGAGAGGGGAGTGGGGGGGGCTGTTTTGTGCCA
>CM031599.1:99894897-99912397 GCA_018398815.1 Conus ventricosus
GCCCCGAGACCTGCCTGAGGGGAGAGAGGAAGACACAGATCAGCCAGAATCCTCTGTCAATGATCCACACCACGCAAAGTCCAGCTACATCACATCGTGACCCTACTGCCGAAAATCATGCAGGAAAAGCCAGCAGCTGGAGTATTAACTTGATCCAAATTGGCACGAGCACAGTCGCCCTATCTCCTGCTTGCCTTATAGAGTGAATTCGGGTAGTTGGGGAGGGGCATACGTGTGCGTTCCCCCCCCCCCCTCTTCAATCGGAGGATTGAAGGGTGTGGGTGGGGGATGGGTGGGGGTGAGGGTATATTCATGTGTTTAATGTGTTGTAAATACATCAGAATGAAAGTGTCAGCACACCACACATTAGTACACGAATAAACCCAGACGTTTTGTATCAGACGTTGAAACATTAATTTAAAACAGCAAGCGATTGTTAATTTAGAAACAACACACAGACATTGCATGGTGAGCATGAGTTAGTTTACATTAAAAAAAAAAAGGGGGGGGGGGGGGGGGAAGAAAAAAAAAGACCGTGGAAAAAAAATAGAGGATGGGGGCCCCCACCTATCAAAAATTCAATTTAAAAAATCTAATTAAAAGATAAACATAAAAAGGAAAGAGAAGAAAAAAGTGGGGAAATGGGAGGTTGGAGGACAAAAACAAAACAAAACAAACAAACAAAAAAAGACAGAATTCAGGATGCATGACGAGAGGGGGGTTTTGTGGTAATGGTATTCTCCATCATTTTACTCTTGATGTCTAATAACAACACCCGGTTCACACAGAGCATGCAAATCGGTTGATTTTTTTTTTAAAGAGACGCGGTGATTACACTTTTATGACAGCACTTCAGTCATGATCTCGCCATGTGAGTGCTTAGTCACAGCCGCACATTCCTCGAGGAACCTCACTTTCAATCAAATCTGAAAGCCTTTCCAATCTGGGAACGTATCTGTGACGTTTGTTTTCAAAATCTACATGTACCCGCAAGAAGCGCACGGCCGCACCCTCTACGTGGTGGATGTGAAGGATGGGGGACTTCTACGAGGGCAGTAGCATTATCAGCCGCTGGCAGATGTTTGGGGAATATGTATTATGCTTCAGAAAACAGCGATAGTCAAGATTTCAGCTGATTATGGCTGCTATTCTCAAGGACCACAACTGTTTCCCTGTTTTCCCGACTCTCATTTCCGGATTCCGGCGTATTGATACCGATTATACCTGTGATACTTGCACATCTGGGGAATATCAAGGAAAAGAGTGAAAATAATTGATTTCTTTGCTACCACTGTTTTTCTTTCCAGTTATGATCCTAATAAAATAGGGACAAACAGTTGTGATCTGTACATAACACAGGGGAAAGTTATCCTTAAGAGCACACAGAGAGAGAGAGAGAGAGAGGAGGAGAGGAGAGAGAGAGAGAGAGAGAGAGAGAGAGAGAGAGTGAGTGAGTGAGTGACTGACTGACAGACAGACAGACAGACAGACAGACAGACAGAGCAGAACAAACAGGCACGGACAGACAGTAGTCCACTAAGCAAAGCCGACGATTGCTTAGACTGCTGTGCAAGGATGCAAAGCCTAACCTCGCGAGGTGATGACCTTCAGTCGACCTTGCCGAGGACAGCGTAAAATGTGGTCTGGGGTGAAGGTCAAGGTCGTCCAATACAGACGTTTTCTGCGTCAAGGGTTTATATCCACTGACACGACCCGCCGCATCCTGGGAAGCAGAGTGTGAAGAAGGTACCTGGATGGCAGACAATGAAGCAATCAATAAACAGGAGCCAACAAGACACAGAAATGGAAAACGAAATGGAATGGAAATGGAAAAATGTGTTATTCAGTACAGTTCTCAGCCCCCTCTGAAACGGAGAATCCATATGCAATGACACTTGGACAGTGAACATAAGAGACACATCAGCATGCTGAGAAAGAGTTCTAATACCTTTAACGAAAGAACATTAGAGGTACATGTTTCAATATCAGCTTTCAGTTTCTTTTAACTACTTAGCACGCCTTTTAAAAGGCTTTTAAAGATACAAGCATAAATTCTTCAGTATGATGCTGTTATCAGTTGACACCAATAAAGCCACAAGTAATAACCATGGGTTTGTGTAAAACTTACGCGGAATGTACTTTTGCGTAATATCACAGTTTAGGACAGTAAAACAAAATGTGTACTTCATCTTCTTGCATTTTTTTGCATAGAGGGAATATCAAGGAAATATTTCAAACTTTCTTGTACCTGTCACGATGAATTACAATGTCTGTTAATCCGAATCTCAATGTTGTTATCGATATTCAAGATATCTGTCAATGTCGAGAACAAGATACTTTTTCACAGTTCCTGTTTATCTTAAAGATCTGCTATAAGACACAGAAGAATTATAGTGACGTGCACCTAAAAGTGCTGAAGAGGCAACGCAGGATAAAGAATGTTATAAATGGCCAACTTGTTCTGCTTTGACAAGAATGCGAGTCCATCCACACTGAGCAAAACAAAACAAAACAAAACAAAAAGGAAAAAAAGAAGAGAGAGAGAGAGAGAGAGAGAGAGAGAGAGAGAGAGAGAGAGAGAGAGAGAGAGAATGTCTGAAATGAAACTAGGTGATACAAATAATAAACAACAAGAACGATAACTTTTTGCTTCCATGGTGAGACGGCTAAAGACTTTCATAAACAAACTGAGGTTGCCTGTATCGCTGTTTCTGTTCTCCTGTGTGTTCTGTTCGACAATGTCAAAGATCAACAAGCTATCCCAGCCTTGTTTATTGTTAATTTGCATTTGCTCATTTCTACATCCTCGCTTTCGCGCGCGCGTGTCAAGCGCAAAGTAAATGGCGAGCTTGGAACATTTTTTTTTCAAAGGATGTTTCCCCGATATATTCTAAATGATGGGCATGTAACTGCCTCACTATGAGAGAGAAAGTTAACGTTCTTGTTTGTCATTAACTAAAAGGCGGCAGACTCGGAGTTTCAGTCGCATTCTTCATGATGAAACACATCCTGAAGGTTTCAAGTGACACAAGGGCTAATGATGGGACTACTATCTCTGTTGATAGTTCAAGGGATATAACTCTATTTGACCCGTGAATTATCTTTCGTTCTGTCTCAATTTCTTCGCTGTTTGCTGGATGTAGTGCATGTAAAGTGAAAATCGAATCACAACTCAAGAGCAATAGTACTTTCAGGATAATTGGAAAGGATTTGTATTTTGACCACTATCTTTTTGAAAACACGCATACACTCACAGCAAAAGTTTAGTCTGAATTCTTTTTTTTCCCCAGAAAAACTCTATCAATTCTGTCCACTCAATCTGTGTCTTTAACAGCCGTCTCAAACAAAAAGGGGGAAGTAAAAACAAAACAATGGTTTCGTTGAAAAATCAACCGAAGGAATCTCAAATTTTCGGGAAACGTAGATATTACTGTGCTGTGGTACTGAATACTAAATGTATCAATAAATATTTAGAATTACTGCAGGCTTGTAATCTAAGAAAAATATGTTTCAAAATGGAGTGACTGAGGTGGCGAACGAAGAAAGATTAGGAATAGAGTTTTTAGAACTTTCCGCCAATGACAATGACAACAAAGCCCCAAGACAAGACCGATGCATTTCAACCACTTGGGTCTTCATCAGGCGAAAAATAAATCACATTTAACATTGTGGGACAGTACAAACTACGAAAAACAAAAAAAGAGAATGAAAAATGACTCATCCGTTAATGTCCATGAAGGCGGAAATGACATGGGCCAGGGGGATTATGGGAGAGGAAACAGAGGGGGGGGGGGGGGGGGGGGGGGGTTGCGTCAGGGGAGGTGTGTGTGTGTGATATGATAGGGTTGTGTGTCTATTTTTATTAGGGGGTTTATGATATCTTTGTGAGGGTTTTGTGGAAAATGGTGGATAGATAAAAAAAAAGAAAAAAAAAAGGAGAAGAAAGGTGGTGTGTGTGTGTGTGTGGGGGGGGGGGGGGGGGGGGGATTTAAGGGGAGGATCAAAACAAAATTTAGATTAGATAGATGGAGGGTTGCTGTAACTACTGTATAAAGTGAGTAAAGGGGGATGTGGTGGTGGTGTATGTAAGTGTGTGTGTATGTTTTGTGTGTTGTGTGTGTGTTGGTAGGGGATTTGCCAACTGATGTGGAAGAGGTGGGTTTATGTGTGTTTGGTTATTGATGGTTTTGAGCCTTGGGGGTGTAGTGTCCCCCCATTTTGGAAATGAGATGGGATTCTTGAGTTGTGCGTTCAAAGCTGTCACTCTGTGACTGCCAGAGTCCCATAACTTTGACTTGGTCGATGTTGTGTTGGGTGTGGTTGAAGTGTAGGGCGACGGGGTTTGGGTCGGTGGTGGGGATATCAGCCAGGGGGTTCAGCGATGCGTGTTTCAAGTTTTGCGTGACGTTTCCCCTATGTAGATCTTGCCACACAGCTGGCAGTGGATGGCTATATAATGTTGCGGCTCTGACATGAGAATGTGCGTTTGACTGTAAAGGATTTTTTTGGGGCCTGTAAGATGGTGTCTGGTTTGGTGAGGGGGCAGATTTTGCAGTTGGGTTTGGGCAGGGGTTTAGTACCTGGTGGGTGTAGCTGTGGTTCTGTTCAAACTGGATCGCACAGGAGGTCTTGAGGTTTTTGTCACGTTTGAATGTGATCATGGGTTTGGTATGGAAGGCGGGTTTGTGGTTATGTACAATGTGCCAATTGGATTTGAGGATCCTACAGATGGGGAGGGTGTGCGGGTGGTAAGGAGGTAGGCTGTGGGTCTGTCTGTCTTGTTGGATGCTGGGTGTCCAGAGCAGATGTTCTGGATACAGCTTATGGTGCGGCGGAGTGGCGGCATTGATGATGGAACTGGGGTATCCCCGGTTGGTGAAGAATTGTGACATTTTGGCTGCTTGTATAGTGAAGTCTTCCTCGCTGGAGCAGTCTGCGGAGACGGAGAAAAATTGTGGGGTATGGGATGCTGTCTTTGTGTGTGGGGTTTTGGGAGGATGAGTAGTCTAGGTATGCATGTGCGTCGGTGGGTTTGTAGAAAATGGAGGTTTTGAGTAGCCTTCTTTAGGAGATGGTGATGTCTAGGAAGTTGACCGACTGCGAAATGGTGTAGGTAAGTCGGATAGAGGATGGGAAAGGGCTGGGCAAAGGGTTTAGGAAGTTGAGGAGGTCTTGTTTTTGGGATAGATGTGGCTCCCAGTCCATCATTTGATATACTTTTGTACAGTTCAGGTGTGGGGCCTGTGTATGTGTTGAGTAGGCGGTGTTCCAAGTGTCCATGAAGAGGCAAGCATAGGCTGGTCCCATTTTGGTTTCCCCTGGCAAAACCACTAATTTGTGAGAATGTGTGCTTGTTGAATTGAAATGGTTCAGGGTGAGGGTAATTCAGCGAGTTGACCAGAGTGGTGGTGGGGGGGTGTTTTTGGAAATTTTGGCTTTTTCATGGAACATGGAAATACCGAGTTTATAACACCAGCTCCGTTTCACTTGGCTGCTATTAGGTCCCTTTTAGACTTGAGTCCTAGTGTTTGTTGCCTGATTTGCTCAATGAATATTTGTTTGGGCTGACCATTTCTTTCTTTATTTTTAAAAAATTCCTCACCAAGACTTCGTAGATGCAGATTTTGGTTCTTCGTTTTTCCTCTCCAACATGGGATCAATGACACTATAGTTGGCCTTCCAGAAAAAAATGCTTTTTTCCCTTTTGTTTTCAACCCCCCCCCCCCCTTTTTGTTTTGTTTTTGGGTTATGCAAACGGAAATCAAAGAAGACTTCCCGACTCCCAACATTCTATTTCGTCTCATGTACAAGGTGCAACTTAACAGTGTGTGTGTGTGTGTGTGTGTGTGTGTGTGTGTGATGAACTTTTCTTCACCAACGTCATTTTTACAAGACGAATGATGATCACGGGCTGTAACTCTGTCCACTGGAAGCGAAATCCCTGCGAAACCACAAGGCGACATGTTGTGCTGGTTTACCTGGAAATGTCATAGTCGACGAGAGCGAACATCCTGACGTATGGAAAAGAATCTACGTGATTGTCTCCCTTCCGCCGTCGGACGGTTGGCTAGCAGTGGGTGCAGTTGTCTTTCTTTTTCTGTATGGATGAACAAAACGAGAGGAGGTACAACACACACGCACACACACACACACGCACACACACACGCACTTGTACACACACACACACGCACGCACGCACACCACACACACACACACACATACACACATATACACGCTATTATTGCTAATGTATATTAGTTAGGGCGCATTTGGCGTGTTAAGACGCGCTATTTGGATTGGAACGGTTTGTTGTTGTTAGGTATTTATCGGAAATGAAATGAGGTAGGGAACAGTAAACGATAAACAGTAAACAAGTGGGGTATGTTTTGCTCCATAAGGAAACCTAACACAGAGTAACTTTTATTCAAGACTGGCACAGCCTTTTAAACTTGAATAAAGTCAGACAAATACATAGACGAACAATCTAATAGTGGGGGAAAAACAAGCGCAGGCCAACAACTGAACTGTCTGGCAAAGATTTGGACTTGAGGGGAGGGGAGAGGGGAGTTTGAAGATGGAGAAAACTGGGAAAATGAAATTTAAAAAAAAAAGAAAAAAAAAAAGTTACAGATATGAAAACTCTTCACTAGCTGCATAAGGGAACCATCGCAATCCCTTTTGAAGGCAGATATATTTGTATTGCCTACTCCGAGGCCTTTCGCCCGCTGGATCGGGACTCATCAGGGAGACACGGCTGGTTGTGTCTGCGCTCCGGCGTCAAATAGAGACACACCACAGTCCATAATACTGTGGTGTTCTCACCACCATGGGTGCAAAAAGAATCCAATAGCACCCCCAGAGCAGCCAGCGAAGAGTAGTAAATGCAACCAAACGAAAGTGTGGGGAGGAAAAAAAAAAAGTTGCTGTAAAACTAAAGACATTATGCAAATTTCCCAGTTTCTCCATCTTCAAACTCCCTCTCCCCTCCCTCAAGTCCAAATCTTTGCCAGACAGTTCAGTTGTTGGCCTGCGCTTGTTTTTCCCCCACTATTAGATTGTTCGTCTATGTATTTGTCTGACTTTATTCAAGTTTAAAAGGCTGTGCCAGTCTTGAATAAAAGTTACTCTGTGTTAGGTTTCCTTATGGAGCAAAACATACCCCACTTGTTTACCGGTTAGGTATTTAGTTTTCCTTCTAGCGGTTTGCCTGCTAATCCCCACCCCTTCCTCTCTCTCCCACCCCATCTCCATCTCTTTACCATTCCCATTCTTTCTTCACCCTCACTCCCCCCCCCCCCCCCCCCCCCCCCCCCCCCCCCCCCCCCCCCCCCCCCCCCCCCCCCCCCCCCCCCCCCCCCCCCCCCCCCCCCCCCCCCCTCCTGCAATTATTGTAGCGAACCCAACTCAACTTTGGGTAGGAACCGGTCGGGACTGAAATAGCTCTCAAATACATGAATTTGAAGGGAATTTAACCCACAAATTCCAGCCCGCAATCATTGACACAAACCACGTGCCATGGCTTCTTCTTCTTCTTCTTTCGTTAAGTGTCCACCTTCATCAAGCTGAAGATTCTGACACTATAAAAGGGGGTTTCCGGCTGGTCTACCTATTTACAATTTTCATCAAGTCATAGCATGAGACCCTCTTCTTCAATTCTCTCATCTTAGTCATTAATTCCTTGGCATATCAGCTTTAAATCGTGCACAGTGTGGTCTTGGAACTTAGCAGATGAGGTGAAGCGTATATGTACCAGTAAGCACGCAGTGACACCTCCTTGATGAAACTGAAACAATGTTCATTAACTGATTTCTTAAAGTTGTTGAATCTCATTGTGGAGATACTACTTTCATTTCCGACATACGGGTTGTTTATCCAGCATGCCTGCTTGTTTATCCCAGCATGCTTTACGCTAACGAACTCGCCAAGGTAAATAAATGTCGTCTGTCTCCTCATCATCTGGGCTCATGTTTTGACGTCGTACGAACGATCATTACATGGTGGCAGCGGTTAAAGTATTGAAGAACAAGTGACAGATAAACGGTGAACACTGGTAAGGTCGTCTTTTGTATTATTATTGTAATATTCATTGACAATTCCGTATCGAAAGATCGTAAGTGAAGTCAAGTATTACAGAGCAAAAGAATGGCCCCATTCAAGGCGCCGGATAGTTTTGATTTTTCACGCCCTCAGACATGGCCTGAATGGAAACAGCGTTTCCTTAGATTTCGTCAAGCATCAAAACTTGAACGAGAAGAGCAAGCAGTTCAAGTCAGCTCTCTCATTTACACGATGGGCAGTGAAAGTGAAAGACTTTTAACTTCGTTCAGCCTCTCTGAAGCAGAAGCTCAGAATTTCAATGTTGTACTGGCCAAGTTTGATAGCCATTTTGTTCCGAAATGAAACATTATACATGAAAGAGCCCAGTTCTATGCACGATCACAGGGTGCGGGAGAAAGCATTGAAGCTTATCTACGCAGTCTGTTTGAACTTTCAGAGCATGCAAGCTTTCCAGATCGAGAAGACGCTATTAGAGACAGACTAGTGCCTGGAGTTCTTCACGCTGAGCTATCAGAAAAGCTACAGCTACAACCAGGTTTGAAACTTGAAGAAGCAGTACAACAGGCACGCCAGTTTGAACTTGTGAAAATTCAGCTGAACGAACAAAGGCAGTCTCAGAAGATTGATGCAGTGGGACACAGAAGAGCAGCAAGAAGTAGAGGCCAGGTAGTTACAGAGGTTTTCCAGGCAGCAGAGGCCAAGGTAGTTACAGAGGTTTTCCAGGCAGCAGAGGCCAAGGTAGTTACAGAGGTTTTCCAGGCAGCAGAGGCCAAGGTAGTTACAGAGGTTTTCCAGGCAGCAGAGGCCAAGGCAGTTACAGAGGTTTTCCAGGCAGCAGAGGCCAAGGTAGTTACAGAGGTTTTCCAGGCAGTAGAGGCCAAGGCAGTTACAGAGGTTTTCCAGGCAGCAGAGGCCAAGGTAGTTACAGAGGTTTTCCAGGCAGTAGAGGCCAAGGTAGTTACAGAGGTTTTCCAGGCAGCAGAGGCCAAGGTAGTTACAGAGGTTTTCCAGGCAGCAGAGGCCGTGGTAACCAGAGAGGAGCTACACGAGGCTATAGAAGTTATGGATCAGGTCCTGCCAGTGCAGCTGGAGGAGGATTTCCAAACTGTACAAGATGTGGACGTTCACACAGCAGAAATGACATTTGTGCTGCAAGAGGAAAACGTTGCAGAGCTTGTTCAAAAATGAATCATTTTGCAGCATGTTGTCGTAGCAGTTATGGCAAACAAACTGTCAGCTCAGTTGAAGAAGAAGAAGAAAAGGAAGAATATTTTTTAGGCTCCATTGGCAAAGATGAGTCTCCTTGGCTCACTACACTACGTTTCAATAACAGAGATGTAGTCTTCAAAATTGACACGGGAGCAGATGTGTCGGTGATGTCAATCCAGGAATTCAGAAAATTCAAACCACAACCAAAGTTACGTCCAACAAAGGCTGCTCTTCGTAGTCCAGGTACGTGGTTGCATTGATTGTGAAGGACTGTTTGAAACAGAAGCTAGTATCCATGACAAGCAGTACCCATTGAAAATTTACGTTGTCAACGCAAAGACGGACAACCTGCTGAGCCGAGAAGCAGTGTCAAGAATGGGACTTGTGAAGAAAATTGACTTAATCAGTGATCCTTTCAGTGACATGAATGAATCACCAGTAGACTGTCCTCCAGTCAAAATTATTCTCAAGGACAATGCTGAACCGTACAGTCTAAACACAGCAAGAAGAATTCCCATACCATTGGTTGACAAAGTCAAAGAAGAGTTGAACAAGATGCAAGAAAAAGGCATAATTGAAGAGATCACCGAACCTACAGACTGGTGCAGTCCAATGGTTCCAGTCTTGAAGAAGAAAACAAACTCAGTCAGAATCTGCACTGATTTCAAAAGGCTAAACATGGCAATCAAAAGAGAACGCTATATGATTCCTACGATAGAAGATATACTTCACAAGCTTGAAGGATCAGTCATTTTCAGTCGACTTGATGCAAGATCCGGATTTTGGCAAATCCCATTAGATCCTTCCACTGCCAAACTCACAACCTTCATCACACCAGAAGGAAGATTCTTCTATAAAAGACTTCCATTTGGCATCAGCTCAGCTCCAGAAAATTTCCAAAGAACAATGCAGAACATTCTGAAAGATGTCGACAATGTCATTTGTTACTTTGATGACATTATGGTGCACAGTAAGAGAGAGGAGGATCATGCTGGAGATTTGGACAGAGTCATGAAGAAAATAGCAGGAGCCAACCTGAAGCTCAACGAAGGGAAGTGTGAATTTAGAAAGAAAGAAATTGAGTTTCTGGGTCACATCATATCCAAGGAAGGAGTCAAGCCTGATCCAGCAAAAGTTGCTGCAATCCAGAACATGCCAGATCCCAGCAACATCACAGAACTTCGACGGACACTGGGGATGATAAACTACATTGGAAGATACATTCCAAATCTGTCAACCATCCTGCGCCCAGTAACTGAGTTGCTTGAAAAGAACCAGCACTGGACATGGGCAGCTCCACAGGTGGAAGCGCTCAAGACAGTCAAACAGTTACTGTCAAAGACACCAACACTGGTCTTCTACCATCCATCAAGACCAACAGTTGTAAGTGCAGATGCAAGTTCATATGGCTTGGGTGGTGTACTTCTCCAACAACATGAAGATGAACTAAAGCCTGTCGCTTACTGTTCAAGAACTCTCACACCAACAGAACGCAAGTATGCGCAGGTTGAAAAAGAATGTTTGGCAGCTGTTTGGGCCTGTGAAAAATTCCAGAGATATCTGGTAGGACTTCCTGCCTTCACGCTTCAAACAGATCACAAACCATTGATTCCCATGATCAACAAAAAAGATCTTCAGGACACACCCATCAGGTGTCAACGCATGCTGATGCGTCTGATGCGATTCAGTGTAGAAGCTGTCTACTTCCCAGGAAAAACACCCATTGTGGCTGACACTCTCTCAAGAAGTCCCCAAGAGCAAACTGAAAACACAGAAGAAGTGAATCAGCTGATAGAAGACACAGAAGCACATGTTAGCTCTATAAGACTGTCTTGGGAAGCAACAGACAGACGGTTGAAAGAAATCGCAGCAGAAACTGATAAAGATCCTCTCTTCAAGAAAACTCTTCAGTACACACGAGAAGGATGGCCCAAGTACCTTGCAGATGTGGAAGAAGGTCTTCGTGACTTATATCAACTGCGCAATGAACTCAGTGAACATGAAGGACTTCTTGTACGAGGGAGCCGCATTGTCATTCCTCAAGCCTTGAGAGATGATGTTTTGTCAAGAATACATGATGGACATCAGGGCATTACAAAATGCAGAGAGAGAGAGCAAATTCATCAGTGTGGTGGCCCAACATCAACAAGCGCATTAAGCAAGCAGCAGAGAACTGTAAACACTGTGAAGAACGAAGGCCAGCTCAAAGAAAAGAACCACTCATCACAACGACGTTGCCTGATTGTCCCTTTCAAAAGGTGGCTGCTGATATCTGCAACTTCAAAGGACACAACTACATAGTCCTGGTGGATTATTTCTCAAGATACCTTGAAATAGGATATCTTCCACAAATCACCACTGAAGCAGTAGTTGGAAGACTGAAAAATATGTTCGCACACCATGGAATACCAGAACTCCTTGTCACGGACAATGGAAGACAGTTTGTTTCAACCGAATTCCAGAAATTTGCTGCAAGCTGGGGATTTGACCACAAAACATCCAGCCCTTACTATCCTCAGTCAAATGGAGAGGCCGAGCGTGCTGTACAGACAGCAAAGAAAATCCTGAGTCAGAGTGATCCATCTCTTGCACTACTGACTTACCGTGCAACACCAACTTCAGCAACAGGAAAAAGCCCAGCAGAACTCTTGAATGAAAGGAATATCAGAACTACTCTCCCAACACTTCCTTCTAACCTTGAACCCCAGTACCACAACAGAGCATCAGTTGAGAACAAAGACAGCAGAGCAAAGAAACGGAATCAAGAGATCTACAACAGAAGAAATGGTGCACATCAGCTTCCAGATCTTCACCCAGGTGACATTGTGCTACAGAAATTGGACAGAGAGAGAGAGAGAGAGAGAGAGTGGAAGAATCCAGCAGTCGTGAAAGAAAAGATTGCTCCAAGATCTTACCTGATCCAGACATCCACAGGACAGTTTCGGAGAAACAGACGTTACCTCAAGCTCACCAGAAACCGCCAGCTCACGTCTGAGATGAAGTCCCACCGAACCTCAACAACTGTGACAGGATCCCATTATCCCACAGTCCCTTACGTCGGATCACAAGTGCCAATGTCCCTTACCCACACAATTCCATCTCCCAAAGTTACATCAGTACCCAGTCACAGAACAGATGGATCTTCAACAGTTAACACTCCTGTGGCAGCCAGGTTCCACGAAGACGGCAGTCCAGATGTCCTCGCATCCGATGGTGCCAGCAAGAGGTCTCCTTGCAGCAACGGTGGTCCTGTGACGTCTACTCCTGGACAACCTCCAGTGGGGACCAGCCAAACTTCAGTTCCAGCAAGCCCGTCAACGCCTGGTGAACGAGGAGAAGTCAAGACTACACGCAGTGGTCGAGTTGTCAAGAAGCCAGCACGTTTTCAGAACTGAAGATCTTAATGCATGCAGTTCCCGCTTTGAAGAAAGGAAAAGGGGAAGTGACTGGTGTTGTGTTGTTTAATTTAATTGCATGGTTTTGTTTTGTTTGAATTTGAGTTGAACTGAGACCGCAACAAGATACAGACACATGTTTTGTTTGAGTTTGAGTTGAACTGAGACCGCAACAAGATGCAGACACAAGCAGCAAGTTTAGAGCTATTGAACTGTTCTCTACCTCCTGGGACTTCTATATGCATGCCATCATTTTGATTTTGTCAAATCTCAAAGGAGGGGAGATGTGGAGATACTACTTTCATTTCCGACATACGGGTTGTTTATCCCAGCATGCCTTGCTTGTTTATCCCAGCATGCTTTACGCTAACGAACTCGCCAAGGTAAATAAATGTCGTCTGTCTCCTCATCATCTGGGCTCATGTTTTGACGTCGTACGAACGATCATTACACTCATAAATGGCAAAACTAGGGTCTAGCCTCCCCCTCCCCCTACTAGTAACTTTCTACACTCACAACCCTTCAAACATGATATAGATCAGTCGTATTTCCTTTTCTTTCAAATGAAAGTCACCCTAATAAGAAATCTCTGGCAAATACCCTGTGTAGCCGGTCTCACTCGCCTAGTATTCCACTCTTACTGCGACAGTTAATGTTCGATCAGAAAGCTCTCTTGTGCGTTTTTCATTACGGTGAATAAAGGTCGATGAACAGTTTACTCTAACCAACATTCTTTTAAAATGATTTATTAGGTTTTAGTTTAAAATTTTGTATTGAGATGGATTACTTACGAGCTTGTCTTGATTCAAGTTTTCAGATTCAGCAACTGTCTTTCCTCTGCGATTCGCATGAACAAGGTTACAAGTACAGTGACGTTTTTTCATGATGAAAAAGAAAAAAAAATGACGTTTCAAAACCGGGGATTGTTTGGTGACGCAATAAGGTAAATACTTTCTGTAGCTCTTTGTTTTTACTTCCCCCCCCCCCCCCCCCCCACGACTTTTCCTGTGTATGAGCGCGTTATGACACTTATCCAAACGATACATAACGGGCTCCTTTCAATAAAAGAATGAATGGAAGTTAATATGCGTGGCATATTTTGAATGTTTGTTCTTATTGCTTTTTGTTTTTGTTTTGTTTACTACTATGCATTCACGTGGACACGCGTGTCAGTGTCTTCTCCCTCAAGTAAGACATGAGACGACATGTTAGAGGATATGGAGTGTGCTTATCTAAATTATGAATATGTGTGATTGTGTGCATTGCAATGATGATGTAAGGCAAGCGTTGATCTGTATGTGTATGGCCATATTTATACACATGACTGTCTAGTGAGAGCAGGTTTGTGTGCGTGTGCGCGCGTATGTCTGTGCGTGCGTGCGTGTGTACGTGTCTGTACATGCTTCAAGAGTGCTTGTGCGCGTGTGAAAGAAAAAAAAAAGGAAATATGTGACTGCACTTCAAAGCATGATACATTTATAGAAGAGTAATGCTTGTCAGTAATGCCTAGCAACTGGAAAATTAACATTAACAGATTTGTCAAACTTAAATAAATGTTAGCGAACCGCCCAGAGAACGTGGACAAACGAGTCACAAGACAAAACACAACGCGTTTCGACCTCTTAGGTCTTCCTGGGGTGATACATGAACGAATAAAACAACGAAAATTCACTTAGCTTTGATCGCTTCAGATCGCTTAGGGTTCAGCGCAAGGAAGAACGCCTTCTTCCTTGCGCTGAACCCTAAGCGATCTGAAGCGATCAAAGCTAAGTGAATTTTCGTTGTTTTATTCGTTTATGTATCACCCGAGGAAGACCTAAGAGGTCGAAACGCGTTGTGTTTTGTCTTGTGACTCGTTTGTCCACGTTCTCTGGGCGGTTCGCTAACATTTATTTAAGATTGGTTTAGATAGATTTCCGCCTGCAGTCGTCTCGCTTTGCAACTAGATTTGTCAAAGATAAATGCCTACTGGACTGTCTAACAAACGTGTATTCACAGAGTGAGCAAAGGAAGGAATGGTGATTCAACATACTGGAGAGTGATGACGGAGTGGATCCAGCAGATAAACTATAAACGGCAGACTTGCGAAATAATTCCCTTGTTCTTGGACAATCGATGATTAACCATCAGATAAACTATCAACGGCAGACTTGCGAAATAATTCCCTTGTTCTTGGACAATGGATGATTATCAGATGGCTTACAGAGTGTGTCTCTCCACAGTGTGTGTGTGTGTGTGTGTGTGTGTGTGTGTGTGTGTGTGTGTGTGTGTGTGTGTGTGTGTGTGCGTGCGTACGTGCGTGCGTGCTTGTGTGCGTGAGTGAGTGAGTGAGTGTGTGTGTGTGTGTGTGTGTGTGTGTGTGTGTGTGTGTGTGTGTGTGTGTGTGTGTGTACTCGTGCGCACGCACTGCATGCCCGAGAGCGTTTAAACGTATAGATATGTGTGTGCCAGCGCGCATGTCAGTACTTGCGTAAGCGCGCACGCTCGCACGCTTGTGTGTGTGTGTGTGTGTGTGTGTGTGTGTGTGTGCGCGCACACTTGCGTGCAGGTGTGCGTGTGTGCGTGCATGCATGCGTGCGTGCATGCGTGCGTACTTGCGTGTCTCCTTCTCATCCCTCCCCTCCCCATCCCACCCCCGTCCATGTGTCTGATCTCCTGTTGTACTTCTACTAAAATTGTAAACCTGACATGTGAGCGCACTGGTCCAGAAAGATGAATAAAAATGGTCTAAACATTGCTACCTGACAGAGCGGCCATGTTTTTTCTTTCTTTGTTTTTTTCACACCCCAACTCCCACACACCCACGGCCCCTTGCCACGAAGGAAGAAGAGTAAGGAGTCCTGTCCTCCATGCTGACACAAGACATTCACCATCCCTCCGACCCCCTCCACACCCCTGTCCATTCCTCCTGTGTCCGTGCCGCACCCCCACCACAGACACTGCCATCAATGAATTACAGCCACCAACGAACAAGGTGTCGGGAGGCCTTGACCCCCACTTGACCCCCGAACCCAAGGCTACGTAGGGACAGGGTTGTGAAGTCACGGGGAACACGTGTCCTGGGGTGTGAGACGGATTGCCTCAGAATGGTCATTGTGGGACTCTAATGCACACACCGCATACACTTGCAAACACACATGTGTCCGTGCCCATCCACACACATACACACACACAGGTGCACACATTCGAAAACACACACATATAATGCTGATTGTGGCACTGGTAATGTAAAGTAGGTACCATGGTCTGACCAACACGTTGGGCTAATGAGCATGTCAGACTTCTGCTAAGTCGTAGCCATGAGATGCTCGTCTTATTTTCTTTCATCTAAGTCATGAATTCCTTTATCCATCATTAATGAATGGTGCACAGTGTGGTATCTAAGCTTTGCAGACATGGTGTAGCGTCTATGGACTAGTCTGTACGCAATGACACGTCCTCAATGAAACTGGAACTGTCTGCTCCTTCTTCTGCCCTTGAGGCCTCTATTGTGGAAAACAAACGAACATGCGAAACGGAGGGCAAAGTCATGTCTAACTAGTGCCCAGTGCAAACACAGTGCAAAACAGGATTTTTTTGTACTCCCAGTTCTTATAGAACAGGGAGTACTTTAGAATGGGAACGAAGAAATGCTGTCTGGAATATCTCAGAAAGTACTTGGCCGATCTTTCTGAAAATTTGTAGGTATGTTCATTATGGGTTACGGATTATACCCAATGTTTTATGTTACCGTTATAGCCGTTACTAACGGCTATAACGGCCCATAACAGTTTTCTTCTTTACGGAAAATCTCAGAAAGTACTTGGCTGATCTTTCTGAAAATTTGTAGGTATGTTCATTATGGATCACATATGATGGCCGATGTTTACTAGAATAGCCATTACTAACGGCTATAACGGCCCAAGACGGGTTTTCCTCTTTATGGAATATCTCATGCGTATTCAAGATAAACTGGGAGTACGTTTATATGCTTTGCATCTTGTTTTTTCATATATCTCTGATTCAGACTCCACAAACAGCAGACATGATAAATGCTCACAAAGCTCTCACGATGGTTCTGTTCTGGGGAGAATCATTTTGTGGTTTGTTTATGTTTATTAATAAAACAGATTTCTGACCGCAGATCTTCTGTAAAAAAAAAAGTCTTTAGAGGACATGTTTATGTTTATTGTTTGAGACGCCTGATGAGGGGGTGCTTGTCCAGAATCGTCGTTGTCTGTTTTGTATCATCTGTCAAATAAGCGGTACTGTGCGAATGTATTTGTATTGTTGTTGGTGGTCAATGATGCTGGAGTCTGCTTTAGTTTCCTCCCGGCCTTTCAGAGTTTACAGGACCATGCCAGGACTGTCAGTTCCTAATCGATTCCAAGTCTCTCTCTCTCTTCTCTCTCTCTCTCTCTCTCTCTCTCTCTCTCTCTCTCTCTCTCTCTCTCTCTCTCTCTCTCTCTGTGTTCCCTGCGCGCGCACGCGAGGCGATGGACGGTAGGAAAGGTCCTACATTTATGAAAGGTGTAAGTGAGGGATGAGCATGTTGTGAGAGATAAAAGAATGGAGTAATGGCAACGATTTTTGTGGGGAAAGGAGGGAAAATGTTTCTCTGATAGACTCCATACCTAATAACTGTAAGTGTTGAAGGACCAAGGGGGCTACGCTATTTTACACTGGGATTGTTTCATTCTGAAGGGATAAATACTGTACACCCTCAACTCCCTCTTCATCCTTCTGTCTCTGTGTGAATTCACCTATGTCTTCAGAAATTCTATCCTGGACCTTCCAACGCGCTCATCCAGGAAGGGAGATAATTATAATCTAAATGTTGCCATCTGACAGGCCAACCA
>CM031599.1:99917397-99919897 GCA_018398815.1 Conus ventricosus
ATCAGTGATACTGTGTATCCACTCCAGATAAAAGGAACCAGTGTCGTTACATTTTGCTGGATATTCTCTCATTACGGAATTACTTCCTATGACTGGGTTGACAGACGCACAAGAAGGGCAACCCGTAGCTTTGCTTAAGAGGAAGGCTTATACTCATCCTTCGATGAATTTTACTAAAGACTTCAAACGTCACACTATCGGTATAGCCAGTTCTGTTTACACAGATCAGATAATACAAACAGATAGGGTAAAATGACAAAAGAAAAAGGAAAGCAAAGAAAAAAAAAGACAAATAACGAGAGAGAGAGAGAAGAGAGAGAGAGAGAGAGAGAGAGAGAGGAGAGGAGTATCACAAAAGCAGGCCTACCGGAATTGTAAACCCTCTCCTTCTCACACTATTAGCCCAATAAACCACCAATGCGGGGTTTTCCCTTCATTGTTCACCGAAGATCCGTGTCGTGGACTGGTCCACACAACAGAACGGGGATAGCGATGGTCTCTATTCAAACCTCATAGCGCAGCGATTAGGGCTTTTCTTCCGCAGCTCTTTGACACTGGTACAGCGTGCCTACTGGGGTCAGCCAGTGCAAAGGGTGCCCCTCAACGATGGTGGGTCAAATAGGCTATTTCTTCTCTGTGTGTGTGTGTGTGCGTGTGCGTGTGTGTGTGTGGTGTATGTGGCGTGCGTGTGTGTGTGTGTGTGTGTGTGTGTGTGAGAGAGAGAGAGAGAGAGAGAGAGAGAGAGAGAGAGAGAGAAAGAATGAATGCGTGTGTTCGGATGGTAGTGGGAGGGGTGGGGGTGGGGGGTGAAGTGAGGTGTGGAGATGAACGCTTTATAATCGGGGGGAAGGGGGGGGGGGGGGGGGGGAGATGAAAGGCGGGACCAGGAGTGAGGAGCGTCTGACTCAACCTTGTCTCCTTTCAGTGGCTCACGGAGAGAAAGAGTTGAAAACACGGAACAATAAGCAGTTCAGTGGCTCACGGAGAGAAAGAGTTGAAAACACGGAACAATAAGCAATCGGATAGTATCAATCAAAAGAAAAGAAAAAAAAAAAAAGAATAAAAAGGAGGAAAAGGCAGAAACGGAACAAAACAGAAACAACAACAAAAGAAAAAAAAAAAAAAAAAAAAGCAAAAGAAGAATGGAAGAAAATGAAAGCAGTAAAATATTTGACTGGATAGGTGGGCAATTTTTTTTGTAGATTACATTTGAATTGTATGTTTCCATTGTAGAAAAAAGAAATTAAAAGACGTATGAACAGACGTAAACGAAAACAATCACCTCCTATAAAACACAAACAGATATACGAACAGACATCAACGAAAACAATTACCTTATGTATAATATCAACAAACACATGAACAGACATACATACGAAAAAATAATGTTTTTTCTTAAAGACGCCAACTACTGTTGTATGATAACAAAGAATCTATGCCTGATGTGGCACAACTCGCAGATGTTGGTCTCAGACTGGTCAGAGGGTCAGCTTTTATCTAAGAATTCCGAGCCACGGGCTTTGGGCTTAGGTCATGCTGGACAGCCACGCTTTGATCTGTGGCCGCTGGTCAGCCCTGGAGCTATTGTTGGCGTGGACAGTGGACAGCCAGTGGTCAGTCGGTGGTCAGGGATCGTCTGTGTCATCGCTGGGACATGATCGTCCATCGGTTAGCCGCTTAGTGAGGTTTCTCATCCTTGACAAAGGAGATCTTGATCTTGATGTGTCACAGTGAATGGCATTGTCCACCGTGGATTGATTTATGTATGATCTTTCTGTCAGGCTAGGAGCTGTAGTGGTGATCGTGGTCGCGCGCGCGCGCGCGTGTGTGTGTGTGTGTGTGTGTGTGTGTTGAGGCCGGTGAATGGAGGGAAAGATAAGAAAGGACTGGGGAGAAGTTTGGAATGGGGAGTGGGGACGGACGGGAAGAGGGAATGGAATAGTGGGGCACTTGCACATGAAGACGTAGCATTGTGCATGCTCTGGTACAGTACAAAACCTTTGTCACTCCAAAGTGATGGAGCGTTCACATGAAGACGTAGCATTGTGCATGCTCTGGTACAGTACAGAAGCTTTGTCACTCCAAAGTGATGGAGCGTTCACATGAAGACGTAGCATTGTGCATGCTCTGGTACAGTACAGAAGCTTTGTCACTCCAAAGGGATGGAGCGTTCACAGTCTGGGAACGACAAATTGGGCCGGTACGCCCTTCTCACCTTTTTCCTTTTTTTGTTCAGGCGATATAACGAGGTTCGTGTGGAATGAATCCCAATTCCCAGTCTCTCCCCTTCCCCTACTTCTCCCTCTTCGGTTCAGGGTTTCGGATCTTGGACAGTCCATCCTCTGAATCCCCCGACACCTTCACCCACCCAAAGATCTCCGTTCCTCCATATCCCCCCCTCCACCCTTTCCTTTTCAGAAACGATCCGTCACTGCCTGCAGAACAGCGACAGGTGAGAGATTCAATGCATTCATCATGGGGCTGAATTTTACAATCATCC
>CM031599.1:99927397-99932397 GCA_018398815.1 Conus ventricosus
AGAAAACTGAGTAATGGATAGAGTAATGGATAAAATGTTTGACGCACTGAAACTATAGAAATGCAAAAGCTTGTACAAAAATGAAATGCTAACGTGTCGATGAAGTCCTCATAAAAGACAGAATTTCGTCAAGGCAGGACACTGGGTCATACACTACTTAGAGTTTATATATAACGATAATTGTTCAACACATTGAAGATGCAGGTTCACTGTACAAAACTGCAGTGAACGAAATTCACGGGTTGCGTGTTGATAACTTTGCTTTTCATCAACGAATATGGATCTCCAAACTTAGTTATTGCGTACATGGAACGTACCTGAATTAGGGACTGAAATTAATAAGAAATGAAGGAAAAATCAAAATGCTCACATGAAATATTCCCCAGATTTTAACACGTTTTCAGAATGATGTAGATATCTTGATATGTTTTTTTCCAATAGGTGGAACATTTCAGGTAACCCGAGAACCTTTTTCCAGCCCAAACGGTAAGTCAGTTTTATGCTTTCGGAAAAGCGATTCTTGGCCAAGCTCCAAAAGCAAACAATATAACCGATTGTTTAATAATATCTATTTTACCATCCAGAGCAGAAACGTGGTTTCTGTTCTCTTTCAATAGACAAAAAAACTTTCATATAGACGAATCGATTCTTATGGAAAATATCCACATAAAATTATGCAGACAGATAGATAGATATTATAGTACACCCTTTGTCTGTTAAGATAATGCACCAGACAGCAGCCTTCTGGGTAGGTATAATCGAATCACAACAGAATGCACATGTCCGATTACTGAACGATTTCTCATGCCCGAATAGTAGTTGATCGTTAGATAGACACAGTTAATGAAGTCTTCCGATCTAGGCAAAAGGCTGAACACGTGTGTGGAAAAAATCTGAATAACGTTGAATGTATGACGACTGTTTTATGCAGGACAAAGGAGCTTGAAGATTTATATCAAAATGTTTGGGATCAGCAGTGACAGGATTCTTTGAAATGAATGTTCTGTAACGTTATAATACTTATATTGAAGGAACACAGGTCAGAACAGTATCTGAGAGAATACAAAACTACGAAAGAATGAATCAAATTTAGTAAGCGCTGGCTCTCATCACTGAAGTGATAGAGAAGAAGAAACAAGAAAAGAGTGCGAGAGAACGAAAATGTCACCATTGCAACAAAATTGACCATGGATTTTGATTAGTTGATGAGTATGATGCATTATATGACGATTTACGAGAAGTATACTCTGTTTAATGTCAACATGCTATACAGCCTCTTCAGCAAGATCTGGGAGAAGGAGGAGGTACCGGCTCAGTGGAAAGAAGGAATCGTCATCAAGCTGCCGAAGAAAGGAGACCTCAGGGACTGCAGCAACTACCGAGGGATCATGCTCCTGTCAACGCCAGGCAAGGTTCTCAACAGGGTTCTACTGGAGAGAATGAAAGAGGCCGTCGACCCCAAGCTCCGAGACCAGCAGGCAGGCTTCCGGCAGAACAAATCATGTGCCGACCAGATCGCCAGCCTGCGCATCATCGTGGAGCAGTCGCTGGAGTGGAACTCCCCCCTTTACATCAACTTCATAGATTATGAGAAGGCTTTTGACAGTGTGGACAGAGAGATGCTGTGGAAGCTGCTGAGGCATTACGGAGTCCCGAGAAGATCATCTCCCTCATCCGGTGCACCTACCAGGACATGAACTGCAGGATTGCCCACGCCGGCCACCTGTCCGAAAGTTTCGAGGTGAAGACCGGAGTTCGACAGGGATGCCTGCTGTCGCCGTTCCTCTTCCTCCTGGTCATTGACTGGATCATGAAGACCACTACAACAGGCAGAAACAACGGTATACAGTGGACACTCTGGACGCAGCTCGACGACCTTGACTTCGCTGACGACCTGGCGCTCCTGTCACACAGCCACAGCCAGATGCAGGACAAGACCACTCGCTTGGAGACCACATCAGCCGGGACAGGGCTCAAGATTAACAGGAAGAAGACCGAGCTGATGAAAATCAACACCACTGCCAACACACCAGTCACAGTCGATGGAGAGCCCATCAGGGAGGTGGAGTCTTTCGTCTACCTGGGAAGCGTGGTTGACCAACAGGGAGGCACGGACCGAGACGTCACAGCCAGAATCGGCAAGGCAAGAGCAGCTTTCGTCATGCTCAAGAACATCTGGGCATCTGGAGGAATCAGCATAAGAACCAAACTCCGCATCTTCAACTCCAATGTGAAATCAGTTCTGCTCTACGGATGCGAGACGTGGCGAACAACACAGACGATGCAACAAAAGATTCAGACATTCTTCAACACCTGTCTGAGGCGCATCTACAAAATCCGATGGCAGGACAAGGTCCGAAACGAAGATCTGTGGGAGCGTGCGGGACAGGAACCAGTGGCCAAGCAGATATTGCGAAGGAAGTGGGGCTGGATCGGACACACCCTCAGGAAGCCAGCATCCAGCACCACACGCCAAGCCCTGACCTGGAACCCGCAGGGAAAGAGAAAGAGAGGCCGGCCTCGCAACAGCTGGAGACGAGACACTGAGGCGGAGTTGAAACAACAAGGGACAAACTGGACTGGAATGACCAGAACAGCCCAGAACAGAGTGCTATGGCGAAGAGTCGTTGATGGCCTATGCTCCACCGGGAGCGACGGGCATAAATGAAAAATGAAATGATACTCTGTTTAAAAAGAAGCGGGACAGACCTTAAAACACAATGTGAAAAGTAAGTGGAATCATTGATAAAGTTTAGCAGACTGATGAACTGAAGTTATATACCATTGTTTTCATCACATAACAGATATGAAATGCAAATACATGTTTCTTAATCTGTACTTTCCACTACCATACAATTACAGTTTTTAATTGTGTGTTGTGTCAAATGGGCCTTTCCGGTTTTAAACCAACGACGCTTTTCTGAATCTGTCTCCAAACGTGATTCACACACACACACTCGCACGCGTGCGTAGGCACACTGACAAACACTGTCTATGTCTCTCTTTCTCTGTCTCTCTTTCTCTCTTTCTAACACTCTCACACACACACACACACACACACACACACACACACACACACACACACACACACACACACACACACACACACACACGCGCGCGCGCGCGCGCGCGCGCACGCACGCACGCACACGCACGCACTTACGTATACACGCCTGTCTGTCTGTTAGCGATATGACGAAGAAACAAAGCAAAATAATAAACAAAGACAAAACAATCAAACAAACAGCAACAACAACAAAACACACACAAGCCCCACCCACCCTCACCAGCAACAAACCAAGTTCACTACACTGGGTAAAGAGATAGAATGTGGTTCTAGGACGAACGGTCCAAATTGTGATGCGGATCCTTTGTGCGGATTCTGATCCAAGGGCTGACCTTGAATCCGTTCAGCAAGATCATGTAAAAACTACCACATCGATTTTGACGAAACTTGTATGTAAACATGTAACGTGTCCCAAAGAGGAAGCCATGACAGTTGGGTGCGGATGCCTTGCACAGATTCCGATGAAAGGGCTGACCCAGAATTCTTTTGACCGTGATGGAGGTCTGCGCTCCCCTTTGCCCTTGTGCTATGTATTGCCGAAAAGGAACGCTGATCGCGTCCGGTTTCTCGTCACAAGCCGCTGTGAGCTAGCTGTCGGCTGGGATGGAAACAGGGCAACAGACCAGCATTCAGTGTGACGGATTTTTTTCTTTTTTTTTTTTTAGCTGATGCTGGCACTCCTGACTGACACTGTCAAGCGGATGGTGATGGTCACGCGGCCACAGAGGTGACCGAAAGGCTCAGCTTGATCCGGGTTAAGGATAAGGCGCGGAGGGTAAAGGAGAGTGTGTATGTAGGGAGAACACACACACACACACACACACACACATATGCACGCACACAGAGGGGTGGGGGTGGGTGGGTGGGGGGAATAAATGATTCTGTTGACGGAAACCAATGACATCAGGGATGAAATGTTTGTGAGACATAAGCCAGTTTTGTTAATGTTGGAAATAAAAGTAAGTCTAGAAACCCACTGTCATGGAGAAAGAGAGCTTGCACGAGTTCCAATTTCATTTTAGTATGTGGTTAACGTATTCATTGTCAATGTTAACAGTTTGCGCTTGGGGGGCTGCACGCACACACACACACACACACACACACACACACACACACACACACACACACACACACACACACACACGCACACACACACACACACACACCACACACACACACACACACGCACGCACACACATAGATGAAGAGACGGAAAGGAGAGAAAGCTGACCGTTTAGTGTGAAGTGACTGCATGGCCTGAGGCAATGTCACTCAGTTGTGCTGAAGCATGTCACTGCGACAAGATAGCATCTAAAGCCTTTGTTCTGCCTTGTGGTTGTCTGCGTGCAATGAAATGTGTTGATCAGTTAAAACAGAGAGGAAAGCAGAAACGCGACTCTTTTGTTTGAGGCGTATGCTTTTATGTCTTCTGATTATTGAAGCTGATTAAAGTTTACTGGATTAGGAAGGCAGCACTTCCAGTGAATGGAATTCCTGGTGCGTAACATCATGGGCGGGGATGAAAGAGAAGACGGATATGTAGTTAGGTAGATAGATAGATACATAGATGGATAGAGAGGCAGATAGAGAGGTAGTCGGATAAATAGAATACAGATAGATAGATAGGTAGACAGACAGATAGACAGAGAGAGAGAGAGAGAGAGAGAGAGAGAGCGAGAGAGAGAGAGAGAGAGGGATAGTTAGCCAGATAGATTGATAGAGGGAGAGGGTATGGACAGATGGATAGAAACATAGATAGATAGATAGATGAATAGATAGATAGGATAGATAAATAGAAAGACCGACCGACACACATAAAAACAGAAAGAATAAAAGAAAGATAGATAGATAGACCGACAGTCCGACAGATAGGCAGGCAGACAGACGGATAAACGGACAGACAAATGGATAGACAGATAGATAGATAGTCAGA
>CM031599.1:99939897-99967397 GCA_018398815.1 Conus ventricosus
AACAACATTTTTTCCTGACTGACATTTATGAGGGAACATAACATACTTCCTGACGTGTGACTGTCGGTGACATCAACAAGGCAAAGATATTTGTGGGCGCAAAACAACATGTGACAGTAACGTGACAAAAACAACATGTAACCTGACTGTAGAATTCATTGTGCAAAGTCAATCTGTTTCCTGGTTGTAAAATTCACTGTGCAAAATCAACATGTTTCCTGTCTGAAACGGTCGCAGAGAAAGAAATTTTCTGACTGAAACTCACAGGGCAAAAGTAGCATACTTCCTAACTTTGACATTCACGGGGCAAACATAATTTTTGACTGTGACACTCACGGGACAAAAACCATTGTTTCCTGAACGTGACACTCACGGGACAAAAGCCATTGTTTCCTGAACGTGACACTCACGGGACAAAAGCCATTGTTTCCTGAACGTGACACTCACGGGACAAAAGCCATTGTTTCCTGAACGTGACACTCACGGGACAAAAACCTATTGTTTCCTGAACGTGACACTCACGGGACAAAACCATTGTTTCCTGAACGTGACACTCACGGGACAAAAACCATTGTTTCCTGAACGTGACACTCACGGGACAAAAACCATTGTTTCCTGAACGTGACACTCAAGGGGCACACTCAGAATGCTTGTTTTCTGGCTGCTGCTGATGTCCACATGACAAAAATAAGAAAAGAAAAAGAAAAAAGAAAAGATCCTGAATGATATTTGTGGACCCCAAACAACATATTATCTGAATGTAGCAATGGCGGGGCAAAGACAACATGTTTCCTGATTGTGACACACACACGACAAAAACAACATATTATTTCCAGACTTGCACTTACAGGGGAAAAAGACAGTCCAGACTCGGACATTCATGGAGCGAAAGGAAAAAAAAATCCTCACTGTGACATTCATCCCACAGCGATATGGGCAAGGCACCAGTGTAAGCAGGCAACGCCTTGAGACGCCGGGAATTGGGGGGGGGGGGGGGGGGTGTTCTCTGAAGACCTTCTGCTGTAAAGCTCTCCCTGTGGTTTCTTCCTATGTAGTCTGGGTGCTAGTCTGTCAGGTAAAGTGATACAGAAAGGAGTCGTACGCAGCGCGTACTCGGCACACGTAAAAGAATCCAGGGCAATAAGGGGAGTGGGGCTGACAAACATTCTGTTGGAAACTCAACCGGATAGAGCAGAAAAAAATGGCGCCGTTCTGTGACTACGTACTCTTGGGGGAGTGCAGTGGGTATTTCACGAAAAGGAGCCAGTGGGAGAACGACGTCATAAATGACATCACACTGCACTGCACCGCGGTACAACACAACACAATGCAACACAATGCAGTATAATACAGTGCAGTGCGGTACAACACAACACAATGCAACACAATGCAGTATAATACAGTGCAGTGCGATACAACACAATACGATGGAACACAATACAGTACATGTAATACAGTGTAATATTTTACAACACGATGCAATACAACACGATATATCACATTGCAATGTACATGCTACAACGCGAGCAGTACAATACAATGCAGTGCCATGCACTAAAACGCAGCAAAATTCAATGCAAGACCATTCGATACATTGCAATACAATATGCAACACAATACATTTCAACACCGTGCGACACAATCTGACACAATGCCATACAAAACAATACCTTGCGATAGGATTCAACGCAATTGAATACACTACAGTGCAATACAATACCGTTTGATGGCATGCGATGCGACGCGACGCGACGCGGCGCGACACGATGTGATACGATGCGAAACGATGCAATACGATACGATACTATACGATACCATACAGTACAGAGACGTACGTTACGATACGATGCGATACAGTACAGTACAGTACGATACAAGACGATACGGCACCGTACAGTATGATACAATGCGATACGATACAGTACGATGCAATACGATAATGTACAGTACAATACAGTACAGTACAGTACGATACAATACGATACGATACAGTACAGTACAGTACAGTACGATACAAAACGATACGACACGACACGATACAGTACAGTACAGTACAGTACAGTACGATACAATACGGTACAATACGACACGATACAGTACAGCACAGTACAATACAGTACAGTACAATACGATACAAAACGATACGATACGGCACCGTACAGCATGGTACGATATGATACGAGACGATACGATACGGTGCAATACAATACAATACGATACACTACGATACGATACAGTACAGTACAGTACAGTACGATACAATACGAAACGGAACGGCACGGTACAGTGTGGTACGATATGACACGATACGATACGATACTGTGCAATACAATGCGATACACTACAACACGATACAGTACAGCACAGTACGATACAATACGATACGCTACGGCACGGTACAGTATGGTACGATACGATACAATACCATACAACACAATACGCTACGATACGATTCAACACCACACAACACAACACAAAAACCATCTGCTTAACCGACTTTTAAGCCAGGGAGTGGCTCAACAGGACCCACCAGCGAAGAAGTGTCTATACCCCAGCCTGACTCGACCCACACCGACCAAGTCAGTCAGCCCCAGTGTCGCTGACAGGTTGACAAACACGGTCATTGCTTCAGCTGATCTGTGGAGGAGATGATCGATAATATGATTAGAAATCGATCTTATTCGGGCGGCCGGTTGGCCCGAGTCCAGGCACTTTGGGGAGTTCATGTTGAGGATCTCAGGTAGGAGAGAGCATGAGGGACAGTTTCAATGGTCTTAGGGATCAGCCAGTCAGTCCGTCAGTCAGTCAGTTAAGTAGAGTCGCCGCAGGTCCCACCCGCCTATTACCAGTTCGCCTACCCTTTGGTGGTGGCGCCCGGTGTCTTGATAGGTCAACCTTTGATTTGTTAGTGTACAGCTTGTGAATCTCAACCAGTTTTCAGACAGACCAACATATTTGCCAGTGCAGTGACTGAAGTTCCTTTTTTTTTAACGAATGCATGGCAGTTCAGTTCATTTATCTTTCTCTGTCTTCGTCTGTCAGTCTCTCTCTCTCTCTCTCTCTCTCTCTCTCTCTCTCTCTCTCTCTCTCTCTCTCTCTCTCTCTCTCTCTCTCCCCCATACACACACGCGCCGCGTTCTCACGTGCGTACACCCTCGCATATACACACACACACACGCACGCGCGCGCACACGCACACAAACACACATACATACATACAGAGAGAGAGAGAGAGAGAGAGAGAGAGAGAGAGAGAGAGAGAGAGAGAGAGAGAGAAAGAGAGAGAGAAGTTCTAGAAAAATAGTCAAAAATGCTTTCAAACGGCAAGAACAAATGCCCGCAGTGATGTGATCATTTGATGTCTGTTATCGTGTTCAGTGAGCTTTTTTTCCCCCATAAAAAGAGGTCTTGAAAACACGAAGTTTACATCTATAAAGAAGCTATTGAACTGATATTTGGTAAATTAGGACCATGAGGAAATTTCAAGATATTGTCGAACATCAGGTTGTGAATGTTTTCAACATAACTACAAACGTATTGCTTTGGTTTTAAGCGGTTCCAGCAAGTATCTTGTGATAAACTGTTTCCCTCCTGAATAGATAGTGGAATATTTAAACCGCAACATGATCCTTACGTTTTGCCCCATTTTGCAAGTCCATCGACTATTTCATAATGGTAGATTCCGTTATGTGAAGATACAAGAAAGTAGGTAATATTGCTACTTCTCAAAAGGAGGAAATGTATCACAGGACTGATTTCAACAGCGAGGCCTTGTCTCACTTTAGAATTTGATCTACTTAAAGCATATAGAATGTGCTTTGAATCGACACAAAGCAGTATCCGACACAAATTATGGGGAAAAGCAGGAAGGCAAGACAGCCATCAGAACAGCGGTTAAGTCGGCTCTAAAAATGGATCGTTTTGTTTTTTTCTTTTTTTTTTCTGGATGAAAATATCTTTCGAGTTTTAAGCAGGGAATGTTAAATGCTGCTTCAGTTTCCTGATCATCAAAAAGGGATCCATCAGCATACGTTTTAAAGTCGTTAAGATGATTGCTTGCTGTATGACCCAGCTCTGCTATATTAAGAATTTTAACATTTTTCTTTCCATTGGAGATGAATTATCGATGAAAAAGGTAGCTGTCTAGCTGTCTGGAGTTCCCATGCTGGGCATGCTGGATGAGTGGACAATGGATTTTACTTTTTCTTCGCTTTATTTTTTAATCGCTGTAGCAAGTCCACTGCACGTGTTCTACTTATTATAAGAAATGAGAAATGATTTGCGCATGTGTGTCTGTGTCTGTGTATCTGTGTGCGTGCGTGCAAGGTGTGTTGTCGAGCGGTTTTTATCACTACTCACTGATTAATGAAAATGTAGACATACGCTGCTTTAAATCTTTGTTTACACCATGTTTTTAACGTTTTCTTTTCGGCTATATACCCATAAGCAAACTAGAATGTGTATGTCGGCGTGCATGCACGAAAGATGTGTGCGTGCGTGTTCCCGGCGCGTTGATGAGTTGTTTCTTTTTATCACTATTTACTTACAGACGTCAGAAACGAGCAACTTACGTCATAATGAAGACATAGGCGGGCAGGTAAGAGGCGATTTGGGATCACCAGTTTGGATGTTTGCGAACTGGGAATCGGAAAGGGGCGAACTGAGATAAGGCGAATCGCGAATAGCAAATCGGGATGACACCGTAGGGGTCATATGGGCTTGCCAGTCAATCTGTTTATGCATTCATACTTCTCTTCATTTGCAATGTCTATTTTTTTATTTTTTTAAAAATAGAAATACTTTGCTTTACGCATGCATGAATGATTTCGTTTGTTGACTCATCATTTTGCAGTGAACAAAACACCAGGGCAGAGAGAGAGAGAGAGAGAGAGAGATTGATTGATTGATTGATGGATGGATGGATGGATGGATTGGTAATCTTTATTACCAAACGTAACAGATAAGCAAGAATATGCCTTTTTCCTTTTGGCTCTTTCCCAGTCCATGAACTAAGGCTTTAATACAGAACATGACACTATTACACAATATGGAACTAATTATAACAAGAGAGAGAGAGAGAGAGAGAGAGAGAGAGAGAGATAAGTGTCTTTGAAGGTCAGAGATTAGGAAGAAAATGTTTAACAAATTATGTACAGCCTATTTTGTGTGTGTGTGTGTGTGTGTGTGTGTGTGGTGTGTGTGTGTGTGTGTGTGTTGTTGTTGTTGTTGTTGTTGTTGTTGTTATTCTGTTTAACGTCTGTTCACTAAAAGTGATATTAGACGGCGTGTGTGTGTGTGTGTGTGATTTGCCCTTTGTTCATTTCGTCCTGTCCCATTTCGACCCGTGCCACCTTTGTCAACCAGAGTGTGGAGTGTCGTTTCTTCCCTGAACCCTCTCTTTCAGTGGCAGGCCAGGCACAAGTGTATCGGAGGACATGTGAGTTGCGCTAAGAGGAGTCAGCTTTTGCCCGCTTCGTACAACGATAGTAATATGCAGTCACAATAACGTGAAGGTGTGGAATCTCTCTCTCTCTCTCTCTCTCTCTCTCTCTCTCTCTCTCTCTCTCTCTCTCTCTCTCTCTGCCTGTCTGTGTCTGTCGTCTATCTGTCTGTCTGTCTGTCCCTAACCAAACGCGCGCGCGCGCATGCGCACACACACACACACACACACACACACACACACACACACACACACACACACACACACACACACGTGCGCGCGCGCGCTGCATGTAGACTTTTTTCTATTAAAAAAAAAGTATTCACGATGCACGGAAAAGAAAAGATGGGCTGGAAAAATGTTGGCATGTTGAAATGACGCCGTGTAATTGTTGGTACAGGCGTGTCATTATTGTTGGTACAGGCGTGTCATTATTGTTGGTACAGGCGTATCATTATTGTTGGTACAGGCGTGTCATTATTGTTGGTACAGGCGTGTCATTATTGTTGGTACAGGCGTATCATTATTGTTGGTACAGGCGTGTCATTATTGTTGGTACAGGCGTGTCATTATTGTTGGTACAGGCGTGTCATTATTGTTGGTACAGGCGTGTCATTATTGTTGGTACAGGCGTGTCATTATTGTTGGTACAGGCGTGTCATTATTGTTGGCACAGGCGTGTCATTATTGTTGGTACAGGCGTGTCATTATTGTTGGTACAGGCGTGTCATTATTGTTGGTACAGGCGTGTCATTATTGTTGGTACAGGCGTGTCATTATTGTTGGTACAGGCGTGTCATTATTGTTGGTACAGGCGTGTCATTATTGTTGGTACAGGCGTGTCATTATTGTTGGTACAGGCGTGTCATTCTGCCCTGGAAGGGCGAACAGAAAACTAAAGGACGAATCAGACCCTGGCCGGACTAATAATAATAATAATAATAATAATGATGAATACTTATATAGCGCCTATTCTCGGCTAGAGGCCAAGCTCTAAGCGCTTTACAATCAACACTCGTTTACACGACGGGCTGCCTACCTGGGTAGTGCCGACTGAAGAGCTGCCAGCTGGCGCTTCATTCAGTCGTTTCCCGTGTCACCCAGTCAGTATCGTTCAATATCGATCACTCATTTTCCTTACTTCCTTCATTCTTTCCATTTCTCACGCAGGGTGCATGCTATGTGTAACGTGTCATCCATACCAACGGCCAAACTGTAGGACTACACAGGAGGGAGTGCGTTGTGCTTCCGCCTTTGTTGACAGTGCCGATCAAGGCCAGGCCTTCGTCTCTCTCACATCCAGCGCCTTTATAAACCTATCAAGACCTGCCCCCCCCCCCCCCCCGCCCCATATCCCTCCCCTTGCTCCCCTTTTGATAGCCAGGCCGGCTGTTGGTGAACGTGAATGGGGTGGTGGTGGTGGGGTGTGTGTGAGGAAGGGGTGGAGTGAAGTGTGATTCTGACACGCTACGGATTGACTTTTTAAAAAGTCTGTCTGTCTGGAAGCTTTCAAACAGGGGTAACAGGAGATGACCTCTTGATTTTGAGCTCCTTTTGAATGAAGTGAAAGAGTGAAGAAACGAATGGTTTACTGATGATGAACGAACGAGTAAAGGAAAATCACCTTCACATTGAACACTACGTAGTTAATATAGACTCAGGGCGCATCAAGCACATGTGCGTTCAAACACTAAGCAATTTTATGAACTTAAACAAGAAACAGTCCAATATATTCTACGCTAAGGTTGATAAATCAATGGATTAAGATTCACTGAACAGGTAAGCCTTACAGTCAGAATAGAAGATGTTCAAGGTTGGAATGTATAAGATTCACTGAACAGGTAAGCCTTACAGTCAGTATAGAAGATGTTCAAGGTTGGAATGTATAAGATTCACTGAACAGGCAAGCCTTACAGTCTGTATAGAAGATGTTCAAGGTTGGAATGTATAAGATTCACTGAACAGGTAAGCCTTACAGTCGGTATAGACGATGTTCAAGGTTGGAATGTATAAGATTCACTGAACAGGTAAGCCTTACAGTCGGTATAGAAGATGTTCAAGGTTGGAATGTATAAGATCCACTGAACAGGTAAGCCTTACAGTCGGTATAGAAGATGTTCAAGGTTGGAATGTATAAGATTCATTGAACAGGTAATCCTTACAGTCGGTATAGAAGATGTTCAAGGTTGGAATGTATAAGATTCACTGAACATGTAAGCCTTGAGGTTTTGCTGTTGTGTGAACAGGCAAACACATGAAGCAAATGGTTGTGTTTACAAGACAGGTTTTGCTGTTGTGTGAACAGGCAAACACATGAAACAAATGGTTGTGTTTGTAGTGTTGTGAACGAATTTTGATCTAAGGAACATTACTCATATGTTTTTACTTTTAGAACCTCGTTCTGATGATAAACAGTTTTTGTTGACAATCGTCAAGAAGATCAGTCAATACAAAGTTATCATCGTATCGAGAGTGAGCTGTTGTCGCCGAGGAGAGCGGACGTGTTTCTGCTCTGCTCTCGCAAGTTGGTTTATGCCTGCGTTCCTTTTTGTGCATTGGCTTTTTTCGGAAAATCCTCGGATGATCTTCATACAACCAAGGATCACCTGTTGTGTACATCCAGTCTTGTTTGTTTTCTAACAAAGAAGAGAAAAGGAAAGAAAAATTGTTCGTGGTCGTCCGACATGTGGTTTCACACTTCAATGAGTGTCTAGCCCTGAGTGCGGTGCCGGTGCTCCATAACAACCCTTCAAAATGGTGTGTGTGTGGGGTTCTTAAATTGCGGATTTCAAAATTAGCAGACGTGCAGGGTGAATGTGGGATCGCGGGAACGGAGGGAGAGGACAGGAAGGATATCGATTTGTACCAGCCCAATAGGAATGTGTGGTGCACTGATTGAAAACCTGTAAGTGGACACAATGACTGTCAGGCCTAATCATTATGTCTCAGTATAAAAGTTTTTTTAGCCAGTTCAAAAGAAAGGCAGGTGGCTCTTCGTCCAACAGTGAAAGTGACAGTCCTGAGAGTGCTAAACAACCAAATAAAAAATTAAACTTTGAGGCAGAGTCTGACGGAATGGATGTTCAGATGGCAGATGTAATGAGTGAACTGAATAGTCGACTGGACAGACTACAGGAAAGCCTAGCTTCAAAAGAGGACATTAGAAAACTGAAAACTGAAATCAAATCTGATATGGAGATTCTCTGTGAAAAATTTGATCGGAAATTTGAGGCAATTGAGGAAAGACTAGAAAAAAGCGAAAGTTAAAAAAAGCAGTTGCTGGAGGAGATATCCGTTCTGAAAGGAACCAACGCAGATCTTTTCTCGCAACTTAATTCCCAGGGTAAACGGCTGACTTCATTACGCAGACAACAGAACGATATGGAACAGCATGGTCGAAGGTGGAATCTTCGTGTTTTTAACGTAGCCGAGACAGAACCCGAGTTAGCAGAGTCCACAAGTGCTTGCACTCAAAAAGTGTGCAAGATTTTCAAACGATTTGGTCGGGGTGCGGTCAGAGAGGAGGACATCGAGGTGGCACACAGAATCGGCAGGAAAACCCCAGGCACCACCAGGCTCGACCGATCATCGTCCGGTTCTACTCCCGTAAGAAGAAAGATGAAATCCTGTCAAAACGTCGAACACTCAAAGGTAACCGACCAAAGACTTTCTATTGCCGAAGATTTGACTGCTGCTAACTACAAACTGTTAAAAGAGGCCAAACAACACTCAGCTACACTAGACGCATGGTCGTCCAAACACGAAAGTCATCGCAAAACTGAAAAATGGAAAAACTGTTCATCTACAGATTGACCATGATCTGGATGCAGTGCTGCGGAATGCAATGTAGCAAATAATTTGGTATCTTGTTTGCTGTCATTGTAGAGTATCTTGGTGATGGTGTTTATTCGATATATATTTTTTTCTTATCCTCAAGGCCATCTCTAAATTGCTTTGGCTTCTGTATGTTCGGTGTGGTTTTGTCCCTCCCGTCGCCTATCTTTTGTCCTGCCTCGTCTGTACCATTCATAATCCACGTACTATGAAAATAATTTTGATAATAGGACATGACGATAATGTGCAAACATTGATTATGGAGTGCACAGTGTGTACATGTTTATGGAATTATTCAATCTTTCATTTTTTGACGTGGATGGAGAGGGTGCGACATCTGGCTCACTGTTGCTTATCCATCTTCCCCTGCGCGGGGGGGGGGGGGGGGGGGGGGGGGGGGGGGGGGGGGGGGGGGGGAGTTGTCTTTTGGGCCTATTGTTGTTTTTGCTTTTCCTGCCCTTCTATGCCTCCGGGATGCGCGAGGGGATAGTACGGCTCACCTCATCTGAGCTGTTCAGTTGTGTAGTGCTTAGTATTTTGTTGAAACAAATCCTAGAACTGCTTGATATCTTGTAGGGTAATCTAATTATGAGCATGTCATTAGGGAAAATGGTAAATACGCCTTGCGAGTTTATGTCTTCCGTAAATTAATACTTTGTGTGTGTGTGTGTGTGTGTGTGTGTGTGTGTGTGTTTTATGCCACTGGCAAGGTTTCCCCCCCCCCCCCCCCCCCCCCCCCCCCCCCCCCCCCCCCCCCTGAGGCTCTATACGAATTAGATAGATATCACTTGTGCATTGTGCCGTGTTGACAATCTGAACTTTTCTCTTTCCCTCCTCCCTCCCTCTGGTCCCTCTGTCCTCTCTCTCTTTCTCTCTCCCGCTCTCCCTCTTTCGTTCGGGTTCACCCTTTTTTTTCTTTTTTTTTTTTTCTTTTTCTTTTCTTCCCCTCTGTTCTGTCTAATATAATTACTTGTATATGATAATTGCACGCAGGCAGTCGTGCGTATGGGTATTCGGACATGCACACCTGCTTCTATTTCAAGCATACGTGTGGGTCACAGGCACATAAACCTCAATGATATTTGTCTTCCCTATGAACACTCTTTTTTCCCAGAAGGTACGAAAAGCGTATGTGTTTGATTCCTTTAGGTGTCTTGGAGTTTGTTCAGAAATGTTACACACTTGTTGTCTGATCGTACTTCACCTTGAGCAGATGCGACTGTGGCCCTTTCGTGACAAAACACTAATGATTATTATGCGTACTTCCTTTTTTCATATTCTCTTTGCGCGCGCACGTGTGTGTGTGTGTGTGTGTGTGTGTTTTGTTTGCGTGTCCGTGAGTGTGAGCGCGCAAGGGCACGCGCGATCTTACAAAAGTGTGTTTGAGAGATACGCGGATGTGGGAATAGGGTGTTTGCTCAAACCACAAGTAAGGTTAAGCCTTTACATACAGATTATGGAGGTAAACATGTGCTTTGGGGTGCGAAATTCATGGGGCTGTTTGTGCGCGCTTTTTCGGGTGTTTTCGGTTCTTGTCGGTGCGGGAGGCGTGGGGCGCCCTCGCCTGCCCACTTTCACCTGTCCTGCCCCACTTGTGGGTGCGGGTGGTTTGTTTCGCTTCGCGGGTGGGGATGTGCATGCACATCCGGTGCGCCATTTATGGGCACAACGTCATCACTACTGGGGTTCTAGAATGGCGCATTGGATGTGCATGCGTGTCCCTGCTTGTGGGGTGGAATAGATTGTTTGCACCCACGGGTGGGGCGGGGCGGGTGGGGGTGGGCGGGTGGGGGTGTCTTGTGTCTCTTTGCATCGACGGGAGCCGGGGGCGCCCGGGGGGGTGCGTGCGGGCAGCCCCATGGGTTTCGTGCCCTAAAGTACATGTTTACCGATTATGGACCTTACATGCATCTTATATATGCATTTCTATGACAAATGTCACATGTGTGTATATTCTCCCCTTCTTACTCTGGGCGTGAACTTGTATACTTTCATCGATACTACATTTTCCACTCTTGCTTTTTTTTTTTTTTTTTTTTTTCTCGTGTGTGTGGTCATCAATATCGGCGTATTAGTTACAGTATCTCACGTTTACCACAGAGTACCGGTGTGTGTTTCTTTTTTTTTTGTTTTTTGCTTGATAATACTCTTCCGGATCTTGTTGAAATAATGTGAAAAAAAGAAATTATAAGTGCGTTTGAAATGTCTTTGTAACTATGTATATGATAATCTTACAATTAATCCTCGCAGACACATAATCGAGCGTGTACAGGCGCGTGTATCTGCATTTTGAAATCGACTGTACCCGAAACGCAGGACTAGGGTTGGAGATGTGGAGCGCTGGTATTCAGCCAAGCGACATATTCTCACTCGTAAACAAAATTGTTGTAGTCGTCTTTGTTGGTGTTAATTGTGTTATTGTCAGTGTGTGTGTGTGTGTGTGTGTGTGTGTGTGTGTTACTGTTGCTGTTGATATTATTGTAATTGCCTTTTTCTTTGTCATGCTTTCTAAAGTTTGTCCAGTTTCCGAGTTGCCTATTTTTTTGTGTATTCAAATGCCAATGAAAACGTCAGCTATACCGCAGCGCAGAGTCGATGGTACTTGTTACTTCACTGAATGGGTCAGCATGGGGCACAGTATCTGTGAAAATCTGCCTTTTTTCATTTTTCATGTTTTTGTTGTTGTTTTTTATATACGCAAATGTTTTTTCTATGTGCAGTCGAATGTGTACTTTGCTTAAAGTGTACTGTAGACATATTGACATGAAAAGAACATTCTAGTTTTACACATGGAGAAGGTTTGTGTTGCATCGTTAAATTGCCAAGGTCTGGGTAACATGAAGAAAAGGAGAGATGTTTTTCACTATCTTAGACAAAAGAGATTTTCCATATGCTTTCTTCAAGACACACATTTTGACCCTAAATTAGATGCCTACTATGCAGCAGAATGGGGCTATACCTGTTTCTTGCATCCAATAATACGCAATCTAGAGGAGTAGCAATATTGTTTAATAACAGTTTTGACTTCAAGGTGAAAACAGTCCACAAGGGCCAAGACGGTAATTTCATAATGGTTTTAATTTCAACTATGGATAAAGATCTACTGCTTGTCAGTCTGTATGGTCCAAACAGAGACACTCCAGAATTTTATGAAAGATTGGAAGATTACATCAGCAAACTAGGTCATATGAATATAATTATAGGTGGTGACTGGAATTTAGTAATGGACCCAAATTTAGATTATGATAATTATAAACATGTAAACAATCAAAATGCTAAAGAAAGAGTAGAAGAACTTATGTTAAAATTTAGAACTAACAGACATATGGAGAGACCTAAACGCAGAAAGCAGAAGATTTACTTGGCGAAGAACAAATCCACTCCAACAAAGTCGACTTGACTTTTTTGTTGTCTCGGAAACAATAGTACAATATGTTGAAGATGCTGACATTCAGACTGGCTACGATCGGACCACTCAATGATTGTCTTGAAATTATGTTTTGGAGAAAAAGTTAAAAGAAACAGTTTTTGGAAATTTAACAATTCTCTTCTAAAGGACTTAACATATCTAAAAGAAATAGATGAGGAAATAAGAAATACTATCGAAGAATATGCAGTCTTGCCGTATGAAAGAAAAGAAATTCATAATATTCCTAGAAATCAGATACAATTTACAATAGGAGATCAGCTCTTTCTAGATGTTTTGCTTATGAAAGTGAGATCGAAAACAATAGCATTTTCCATAGCAAAGAAACAGAAAGAAGCTAAACAGGAGAAACAACTAGAAGAAAGCATCAAAGAGATAGAGAAAAAATTTTCCAGAACCGAAGAAGATCAACACATTTGGAAAAATACAAAGCAGATCTAGTGGAAATTAGAAGTAAAAAAATCGATGGAGTTTTATTGCGTTCGAGAGCAAGATGGATTGCTGAAGGTGAAAAAGTATCCAAGCTCTTCTGTAATTTAGAAAAAAGGCACTATGTAAGCAAATGCATGAGAAAAATGATAACACAAAGTGGGGAGAGAAGTAAATAGTCAAAATGAAATAATGAATGAAGCGAAATCTTTTTATGAAAATCTCTATAGAAAGAGAAATGTTGAAAACTGCGAAATTACTGACATGGCGAAAGATTTTCCAACTTTATCATACGAAGAATCAAAGAACATAGAGGGAGAAATCACCTTAGAAGAAGCGTCATACTCTCTGAAAAATATGAAAAATAATAAAAGCCCAGGCACCGACGGTTTTACATCAGAATTTTTCAAAGTTTTTTTGGAAATCAGTAGGAATTTTTGTTGTTCGCTCATTAAATGAAGGATTTAGACTGGGAGAATTATCATCCCCTCAGAGAGAGGGAATAATCATTTGTCTTCCAAAGGGTGATAAGCCTAAGGAATACATTCAAAACTGGAGACCAATTACATTATTAAACGTTGTATACAAGATAGGGTCATCGTGCATAGCTAATAGACTTAAAAATGTACTTCCCAAGATCATAAATGAAGATCAAACAGGATTCATGAGTGGTAGATATATTGGCGATAACATAAGACTTATTTACGACCTTATTCACTATCTTAACGTTACAAATCGTCCTGGATTATTGCTATGTATTGACTTTGAGAAAGCGTTTGACACGTTAGATTGGAACTTTATGATGAAAACCTTAAAAGCTTTTAGATTCGGTCCAGCTATATGCCAGTGGATATCATTGTTTTATACAAATATTAAATCCACAATAATTGTAAATGGTCATTGTTCATCCTGGTTTAAAGTTGAGAGAGGGTGTAGACAAGGCGACCCTGTTTCACCATATCTGTTCTTAATCTGCGTAGAAATACTTGCTACTATGATAAGAGAAAATATATTGATTAAAGGTATAAAAATAAATAATAATGAGCATAAAATAGCTCAGTTTGCAGATGATACTCAGATGATGACCAAGGGTGATGCAACGTCTTTTGAGGCAATCATTGAAACGATCAGAGTGTTTAGTTGTAAGTCTGGTTTATACATGAATGATAGCAAAACGCAAAGCGGTATGGTTAGGTAGTAAGAAAAGGTCGACAGTAAAACATCTACCACATTTGAAGATCAATTGGAATCCACCAAAATTTAAAATTTTAGGCGTTTGGTTTTCGGTAGACCTAGATGACTGTGAGGAAATTAATTATAATGAAAAATTTTCAGAAATAAAAAGGTTATTCAACATCTGGATTAAAAGGTCTATAACTCCACTAGGCAGAATCGCTGTATTGAAAAGTTTAATCCTTTCAAAAATAACACAACTATGGTTACTCTTGCCAAATCCGCCAGATGACTTCATAAACGGTTTGCAAAGTATGTGCTTCAAATTCATCTGGAAAAGGAAACAGGACAGAATCAGTAGAAGAACGGTAACGAAGAGTGTAAAAAAAGGAGGATTGGGCCTACTTGATATCAAAAAGTTTATAAGTGGCCTAAAACTGATTTGGATACGCAAACTGATACAGAAAACACAAAAGTGGAAAGGTATTATATCTGCGTTATTCCCTGTTGTAGATAACATTGGCATATATGGGGCATCTTTCCCAATGACTGTCAATGTAAAATCGCTTTTGGAAACATACATTTGAAGCGTATAAAGAATTTTCACGAAAGATGTGTTTCGAAAGAGCTGATGAAATTATTGCAGAACCTCTGTTTTACAATGATAAGATTAAGATAGGAAACCTAGCCATCTCTTATAAACACTGGATCGACAGAGGCGTGTATCGAGTACATCATCTGCTGCGTGAAAATGGTACCTTTCTTACCTTCGAAGAATTCAGACTAAAATATAATGTGAAGACAAACTTTCTGACATATACGGGATGTATAAATGTGGTGAAGAAATATATCAAGACACATGTATTATTGTTCAGTCCAGTAAACGCCAAAGAGAACATAAAAGCACTTGATATAATCCTGTCCATACCAAAAGGAACAAAAAAATATTATGATATTCTCAATGATGAAGAATGGGTACCTAAATGCTGTAAAAAATTGGAATAACGCTTTTACAATAAAGATAAACTGGAACACTGTTTTTCACAAAACACATAAAATACAAGAGTAAAACTTAAATGGTTCCAAATAAGGATAATCCAACAGAATCATTGCAACAAATGTATCCCTTAAAAGAATGGGGGTTACAAATGTTGAAAAATGCAGTTTTTGCGAAACTGAAGATGAGACCATTCCTCATTTATTCTGGCAGTGTGACATCGTACAAACATTTTGGAAAAGCCTAGAAACCAGCTTTAATCAAAAATGCAATGTGAACAAGAGAAAAAAGTGGATAAGTCAACTGTTTTGCTTGGGTTTTCACAAAATCATGAGGCAGATGAGATTTTTTACTTCATTATCCTGTTCGCCAAGTTCTTTATATACTGTTGCAAAATGAAGAAAAGTCGGCCATCTCTTAATCCGTATCTAGTGCAACTCCATTATCGATACAAAATAGAGAAACACTTAGCTTATGTCAACATGGATTATGCCAATTTTCTTTCTAGGTGGAAATACTATGAACCTCTTATCAATGAAAACAGTTGAATTCGGTGGAGAATGTTACATGTACTATGAACATCTTTGTATTATTCTATACTTTTTCAGTTTGGAATTGCACTCTAAAAATGAAAGGACATGTATGTATATCTTTTAGTTGTTGTTTTTCTTTAATGATGGGTGACATGAAAACTTCATCTTCTAACCCTATAGCCTATGCTGTGCATATTGGACGTAAAGGAAAGCCACATTTCTGTCGAAGTTGCGGTTGTCTTTGGCGTTAGGTATAACATAGTAACAAATGTTTTCTTTTTGTTTGGTTTGTCTGTTTTTGTTTGTTGGTGTTTTTTTTTTTTTTAAATTTTTATATCACATGTGCATCTTCTCTTCTCTCTCTCTCTCTCTTTCTCTCTCTCTCTCGTGGTGTTTGTGTGTGGGTGTGTGTGCGTATGTGCATAATGCTTATTTTTTGTTTGACTTGAAACTGTTGGGTGTGCTTATTTTTTTTTTTTCGTCTTTCTTTTCAAAGGTATACGATTCAATGGCAATTGATTATGTAAGTGTTCATATGATCATGTATAGACTTAATGGTGGAGCCCTTCCCTCTTTCATTTCAGTATGTTGTCCATGTCTTGTGTAATAAAAAAAAAAAAAAAAAAAATCTTTAAAAAAAAAAAAAAAAAAAAAAAAAAAAAAGTTATCATCGTAAAAAAAAAAAAAAAAAAAAAAAAAAAAACATTGCTCAGTGCCAGTGGCGTACTGCGGTGGTCTGTTCTATGACCAGTTTCGGCGTCTGTTCTATGACCAGTTTCGGTGTCTGCTCTATGACCAGTTTCGGTGTCTGCTCCATGACCAGTTTCGGTGTCTGCTCTGTGACCAGTTGCGGTGTCTGCTCTGTGACCAGTTGCGGTGTCTGCTCTATGACCAGTTTCGGTGTCTGCTCCATGACCAGTTTCGGTGTCTGCTCTGTGACCAGTTTCGGTGTCTGCTCTATGACCAGTTTCGGTGTCTGCTCCATGACCAGTTTTGGTGTCTGCTCTATGACCAGTTTCGGTGTCTGCTCTGTGACCAGTTGCGGTGTCTGCTCTGTGACCAGTTGCGGTGTCTGCTCTATGACCACTTTCGGTGTCTGCTCTGTGACCAGTTGCAGTGTCTGCTCGGTGACCAGTTGCGGTGTCTGCTCTATGACCAGTTTCGGTGTCTGCTCCATGACCAGTTTCGGTGTCTGCTCCATGACCAGTTTCGGTGTCTGCTCTGTGACCAGTTTCGGTGTCTGCTCTGTGACCAGTTGCGGTGTCTGCTCCATGACCAGTTTCGGTGTCTGCTCTGTGACCAGTTTCGGTGTCTGCTCTGTGACCAGTTTCGGTGTCTGCTCTGTGACCAGTTGCGGTGTCTGCTCTGTGACCAGTTTCGGTGTCTGCTCTATGACCAGTTTCGGTGTCTGCTCCATGACCAGTTTCGGTGTGACCAGTTTCGGTGTCTGCTCTGTGACCAGTTGCGGTGTCTGCTCTGTGACCAGTTTCGGTGTCTGCTCTATGACCAGTTTCGGTGTCTGCTCCATGACCAGTTTCGGTGTCTGCTCCATGACCAGTTTCGGTGTCTGCTCTGTGACCAGTTTCGGTGTCTGCTCTGTGACCAGTTGCGGTGTCTGCTCTGTGACCAGTTTCGGTGTCTGCTCTGTGACCAGTTGCGGTGTCTGCTCTATGACGAGTTGCGGTGTCTGCTCTGTGACCAGTTGCGGTGTCTGCTCTATGACCAGTTGCGGTGTCTGCTCTGTGACCAGTTGCGGTGTCTGCTCTGTGATCAGTTGCGGTGTCTGCTCTATGACCAGTTGCGGTGTCTGCTCTGTGACCAGTTGCGGTGTCTGCTCTGTGACCAGTTGCGGTGTCTGCTCTATGACGAGTTTCGGTGTCTGCTCCATGACCAGTTTCGGTGTCTGCTCCATGACCAGTTTCGGTGTCTGCTCTATGACGAGTTTCGGTGTCTGCTCTATGACCAGTTTTGATGTCTGCTCTATGACGAGTTTCGGTGTCTGCTCTATGACGAGTTTCGGTGTCTGCTCTATGACGAGTTTCGGTGTCTGCTCTGTGACCAGTTTCGGTGTCTGCTCTGTGACCAGTTTCGGTGTCTGCTCCATGACCAGTTTCGGTGTCTGCTCTATGACGAGTTTCGGTGTCTGCTCTATGACCAGTTTCGGTGTCTGCTCTGTGACCAGTTTCGGTGTCTGCTCTGTGACCAGTTTCGGTGTCTGCTCTGTGACCAGTTTCGGTGTCTGCTCTGTGGCCAGTTTCGGTGTCTGTTCTATGACCAGTTTCGGTGTCTGCTCTGTGACCAGTTTCGGTGTCTGCTCTGTGACCAGTTTCGGTGTCTGTTCTTTGACCAGTTTCGGTGTCTGCTCTGTGACCAGTATAAGATCCACTGAACAGGTAAGCCTTACAGTCAGTATAGAAGATGTTCAAGGTTGGAATGTATAAGATTCACTGAACAGGTAATCCTTACAGTCGGTATAGACGATGTTCAAGGTTGGAATGTATAAGATTCACTGAACAGGTAAGCCTTACAGTCAGTATAGAAGTTGTTCAAGGTTGGAATGTATAAGATTCACTGAACAGGTAATCCTTACAGTCGGTATAGACGATGTTCAAGGTTGGAATGTATAAGATCCACTGAACAGGTAAGCCTTACAGTCAGTATAGAAGATGTTCAAGGTGTGAATGTATAAGATTCATTGAACAGGTAATCCTTACAGTCGGTATCGACCGAGTTCAGGTTGGAATGTATAAGATTCACTGAACAGGTAAGCCTTACAGTCGGTATAGACGATGTTCAAGGTTGGAATGTATAAGATTCACTGAACAGGTAATCCTTACAGTCGGTATAGACGATGTTCAAGGTTGGAATGTATAAGATTCACTGAACAGGTAAGCCTTACAGTCGGTATAGACGATGTTCAAGGTTGGAATGTATAAGATTCACTGAACAGGTAAGCCTTACAGTCAGTATAGAAGTTGTTCAAGGTTGGAATGTATAAGATTCACTGAACAGGTAAGCCTACAGTCGGTATAGACGATGTTCAAGGTTGGAATGTATAAGATTCACTGAACAGGTAATCCTTACAGTCGGTATAGAAGATGTTCAGGTTGGAATGTATAAGATCCACTGAACAGGTAAGCCTTACAGTCGGTATAGAAGATGTTCAAGGTTGGAATGTATAAGATTCATTGAACAGGTATCCTTACAGTCGGTATAGAAGATGTTCAAGGTTGGAATGTATAAGATTCACTGAACAGGTAAGCCTTACAGTCGGTATAGAAGATGTTCAAGGTTGGAATGTATAAGATTCACTGAACATGTAAGCCTTACAGTCAGTATAGAAGATGTTCAAGGTTGGAATGTATAAGATTCACTGAACAGGTAAGCCTCACAGTCGGTATGAAGATGTTCAAGGTTGGAATGTTTCTGAGAGAGGATGACGGGAAGCTCCAGATAACGGTATTCCTTAGAATTTTTCTTCATTTTTCACATCGCCTCTGTTCCGCTGCCTGTCTCTGTCAGTGTCTATGTGTCTGTCCGTCCCTGAAATCTCTCTGTCCGACTGTCCGTCTGTATGTATGTCCTGCTGGATGAATAACATTGCTCAGTGCCAGTGGCGTACTGCGGTGTCTGTTCTATGACCAGTTTCGGCGTCTGTTCTATGACCAGTTTCGGTGTCTGCTCTATGACCAGTTTCGGTGTCTGCTCCTTGACCAGTTTCGGTGTCTGCTCTGTGACCAGTTGCGGTGTCTGCTCTGTGACCAGTTGCGGTGTCTGCTCTATGACCAGTTTCGGTGTCTGCTCCATGACCAGTTTCGGTGTCTGCTCTGTGACCAGTTTCGGTGTCTGCTCTATGACCAGTTTCGGTGTCTGCTCCATGACCAGTTTTGGTGTCTGCTCTATGACCAGTTTCGGTGTCTGCTCTGTGACCAGTTGCGGTGTCTGCTCTGTGACCAGTTGCGGTGTCTGCTCTATGACCACTTTCGGTGTCTGCTCTGTGACCAGTTGCGGTGTCTGCTCTGTGACCAGTTGCGGTGTCTGCTCTATGACCAGTTTCGGTGTCTGCTCCATGACCAGTTTCGGTGTCTGCTCCATGACCAGTTTCGGTGTCTGCTCTGTGACCAGTTTCGGTGTCTGCTCTGTGACCAGTTGCGGTGTCTGCTCCATCACCAGTTTCGGTGTCTGCTCTGTGACCAGTTTCGGTGTCTGCTCTGTGACCAGTTTCGGTGTCTGCTCTGTGACCAGTTGCGGTGTCTGCTCTGTGACCAGTTTCGGTGTCTGCTCTATGACCAGTTTCGGTGTCTGCTCCATGACCAGTTTCGGTGTGACCAGTTTCGGTGTCTGCTCTGTGACCAGTTGCGGTGTCTGCTCTGTGACCAGTTTCGGTGTCTGCTCTATGACCAGTTTCGGTGTCTGCTCCATGACCAGTTTCGGTGTATGCTCCATGACCAGTTTCGGTGTCTGCTCTGTGACCAGTTTCGGTGTCTGCTCTGTGACCAGTTTCGGTGTCTGCTCTGTGACCAGTTGCGGTGTCTGCTCTGTGACCAGTTTCGGTGTCTGCTCTGTGACCAGTTGCGGTGTCTGCTCTATGACGAGTTGCGGTGTCTGCTCTGGACCAGTTGCGGTGTCTGCTCTATGACCAGTTGCGGTGTCTGCTCTGTGACCAGTTGCGGTGTCTGCTCTGTGATCAGTTGCGGTGTCTGCTCTATGACCAGTTGCGGTGTCTGCTCTGTGACCAGTTGCGGTTGTCTGCTCTGTGACCAGTTGCGGTGTCTGCTCTATGACGAGTTTCGGTGTCTGCTCCATGACCAGTTTCGGTGTCTGCTCCATGACCAGTTTCGGTGTCTGCTCTATGACGAGTTTCGGTGTCTGCTCTATGACAGTTTTGATGTCTGCTCTATGACGAGTTTCGGTGTCTGCTCTATGACGAGTTTCGGTGTCTGCTCTATGACGAGTTTCGGTGTCTGCTCTGTGACCAGTTTCGGTGTCTGCTCTGTGACCAGTTTCGGTGTCTGCTCCATGACCAGTTTCGGTGTCTGCTCTATGACGAGTTTCGGTGTCTGCTCTATGACCAGTTTCGGTGTCTGCTCTGTGACCAGTTTCGGTGTCTGCTCTGTGACCAGTTTCGGTGTCTGCTCTGTGACCAGTTTCGGTGTCTGCTCTGTGGCCAGTTTCGGTGTCTGTTCTATGACCAGTTTCGGTGTCTGCTCTGTGACCAGTTTCGGTGTCTGCTCTGTGACCAGTTTCGGTGTCTGTTCTTTGACCAGTTTCGGTGTCTGCTCTGTGACCAGTTTCGGTGTCTGCTCCATGACCAGTTTCGGTGTCTGCTCTGTGACCAGTTGCGGTGTCTGCTCTGTGACCAGTCGGTGTCTGCTCTGTAGACCAGTTTCGGTGTCTGCTCTGTGACCAGTTGCGGTGTCTGCTCCATGACCAGTTTGCGGTGTCTGCTCTGTGACCAGTTTCTGTGTCTGCTCTGTGACCAGTTTCGATGTCTGCTCTATGACGAGTTTCGATGTCTGCTCTTTGACGAGTTTCGGTGTCTGCTCTATGACGAGTTTCGGTGTCTGCTCTGTGACCAGTTGCGGTGTCTGCTCCATGACCAGTTTCGGTGTCTGCTCCATGACCAGTTTCGGTGTCTGCTCTGTGACCAGTTTCGGTGTCTGCTCTATGACCAGTTTCGGTGTCTGCTCTATGACCAGTTGCGGTGTCTGCTCTATGACCAGTTGCGGTGTCTGCTCTGTGACCAGTTGCGGTGTCTGCTCTGTGACCAGTTGCGGTGTCTGCTCTGTGACCAGTTGGGTGTCTGCTCTGTGACCAGTTTCGGTGTCTGCTCTGTGACCAGTTTCCGTGTCTGCTCTGTGACCAGTTTCGGTGTCTGCTCCATGACCAGTTTCGGTGTCTGCTCTATGACCAGTTTCGGTGCTGCTCTGTGACCAGTTTCGGTGTCTGCTCTGTGACCATTTTCGATGTCTGCTCTATGACGAGTTTCGATGTCTGCTCTATGACGAGTTTCGGTGTCTGCTCTATGAGGAGTTTCGGTGTCTGCTCTGTGACCAGTTGCGGTGTCTGCTCCATGACGAGTTTCGGTGTCTGCTCTATGACGAGTTTCGGTGTCTGCTCCATGACCAGTTTCGGTGTCTGCTCCATGACCAGTTTCGGTGTCTGCTCCGTGACCAGTTTCGGTGTCTGCTCCGTGACCAGTTTCGGTGTCTGCTCTGTGACCAGTTTCGGTGTCTGCTCTATGACCAGTTTCGGTGTCTGCTCTTGACCAGTTGCGGTGTCTGCTCTGTGACCAATTGCGGTGTCTGCTCTGTGACCAGTTGCGGTGTCCTGCTCTGTGACCAGTTTCGGTGTCTGTTCTATGACCAGTTTCGGTGTCTGCTCTATGACCAGTTGCGGTGTCTGCTCTGTGACCAGTTGCGGTGTCTGCTCTGTGACCATTGCGGTGTCTGCTCTGTGACCAGTTTCGGTGTCTGCTCTATGACCAGTTTCGGTGTCTGCTCTGTGACCAGTTGCGGTGTCTGCTCTGTGACCAGTTTCGGTGTCTGCTCTGTGACCAGTTTCGGTGTCTGCTTTATGACCAGTTTCGGTGTCTGCTCCTGTGACTAGTTTCGGTGCCTGCTCCATGACCAGTTTCGGTGTCTGCTCTGTGACCAATTTCGGTGTCTGCTCTATGACCAGTTTCGGTGTCTGCTCCATGACCAGTTGCGGTGTCTGCTCTTGTGACCAGTTTCGGTGTCTGCTCTATGACCAGTTTCGGTGTCTGCTCTGTGAACATTTTCGATGTCTGCTCCATGACCAGTTTCGGTGTCTGCTCTATGACCAGTTTCGGTGTCCGCTCTATGACCAGTTGCGGTGTCTGCTCTGTGACCAGTTTCGATGTCTGCTCCATGACCAGTTGCGGTGTCTGCTCTGTGACCAGTTTCGGTGTCTGCTCTGTGACCAGTTTCGGTGTCTGCTCCATGACCAGTTTCGGTGTCTGCTCCATGACCAGTTTCGGTGTCCGCTCTATGACCAGTTTCGGTTGTCTGCTCTGTGACCAGTTTCGGTGTCTGCTCCATGACCAGTTTCGGTGTCTGCTCCATGACCAGTTTCGGTGTCTGCTCTATGACCAGTTTCGGTGTCCGCTCTATGACCAATTTGTTTTTGTGATAAAAAGAAAACGAGAAGAAAAAGACTGTGAATGACACATCGTTTCTTATGCAGCTCGGTGGAGTACAGAGACATAGGAAGAAATACTGTCACGGATGTGGCAGACGGTTCTTATTGCGTGTTAGTATCTTCTCTCTCTCTCTCTCTCTCTCTTCTCTCTCCCTCTCTCTCTCTCTCTCTCTCTCTCTTCTCCCCACACACACACACACACACACACACACACACACACACACACACACACACACACATGTGCGCACGCGCACCACGGAAGACTTTTTTTTCTTTTCGATTTTCCTCCTTTTTTTTCTTCCTTGTCAGTGATCTCAGTCTTTAATTTTTCTTTTCAAATACCGTTTGCATGCTGTCCCACGAGCTGTTTCTTTTATATTCATCATGTAGTGACGTATTATGCTATCAGATGTTGAATTTCACTCTCTGTGCCCCATTTTCTTCCTTATTTCGTCTTTTAAAATGCAACATTGTAAGAACAATAGCCGCCGCTTTGGCCATTGAAAGCTATCAATGGCTAAACCAGATCCGCATTCACAAGGTCTCCAGCCCACATTCCAAGCACGCGTGCGAGTTGTTGACTGGGTCAGGTCAAACACGATGGATATATCACGGGGAGAGTTTTGCATTGGACACATTGTCCTTTCTTTACCGTCTGCCCCTTTCTCCCCCCTCTGCGGTCCGTGTCCCTCCCTCCCTTTATCTCTCCCTCCCTTCACCTCTACCACCCTCCCTCCTCTCTCTCGGTCTCTGTCTGTCTGTCTGTCTCTCTCTCACCCGCCCCTCTGTCTCTCTCTCTCTCTCACCCGCCCCTCACAGACTCACAGACACACAGAGTTAAACACACACACACACACACACACACACACACACACACCCACACACACACACACACACACACACACTTGCACAGATATGCATACAAACACACACTGACGCACACACTGACGTAAACACACACACACACACACACACACACACACACACAACGCGTGCAGAGGCATTTCTTATATAGTGGTTCCAGCAGACGTCAACAATAGGTAAAGGCATGCATACATATTGACATACCGTTAAGCCGTCAGTGAAACGCCAACCGTCAGCCGAACGAAACTTGTTCGGCCGAATAGTCTTTCCGGGTCTCTTTCTCTGTCTCTGTCCCTGCCCCCCCCCCCCCCCCACCCTCTCTCTCTCTCTCTCTTTGTCTCTGTGTCTGTCTGTCACTTTCTCTCTCTGTGTCTCTGTCTCAGTCTCTCTGTCTCTGTCTCCCCCTGTCTGTCAGTCTGTCTGTCTCTCTCCATTTTCCACTACCCGTCTTTCTCACTTGCTTTTCAAGACTGATGTGAACAAAGCGTTATTCTGTATTGTTTGCGTGTGTGTGTATTAAACGTGTGAGTGCCTGTCGGCATGTAAGCGACAGTGTAAACGAGAGGCATGTTATTGTGTCCCTGACAAACTGATGGAGGGCGGGATGGAGAGACGGCGAACACACTACCGATGATCATTGTATGTGGAAAGGGGATACGGGGAAGGAGAAGAAGCTGAGGAATTATGGAGGAGGGAGGGGAGGGGGGGGGGGGAGGAGGCTCATGGACATGGACGGAGGGCGTAAGAAGAGTGTGGGGAGGAGGGAGGGGCGGGGTAGGGGTGGAGGAAACCGAGGAGAGTGCAAAAGCCTGAGTGACAATATAATATGGCAAAGTGGGAAATTGAGCCAGGGGATAGGGGAGGTGGGTGGGGTGGGGGGGGGGGGGGGGTGTTACGTTGCTGCGAGGGGACAGTGCAGTGACGGTGCGGTGTCTGAGTGAAAGAGGGGAGAGAATAGGGTGGTAAGGATAGTGAGAATAACGGTATGTCGTTTAGAAATGAAGGGGAGAGAGAGAGAGAGAGAGAGAGGTGGGGGGGGGGGGGGGGGTGTAGATAGGGTTGGGTGAGGGTAATACAGGTAACGGTGTGGTGTCAGACCTTCCGTAAAGTGTGCCGTTGTTGGGCTGTCTCGGCAAGACACAATACCGAGCAACAATTTGGAAGTACCACGACAGTTGACAGACTCGAAGGCTTTGAAGGGACAGCGTCTAGTTCCGACTGCACGTCGCGAGGACAGTGTTTGGTGTGTTGAGGGGGATGAAGGGTGTCACATGTCAGTACCTGGAATTTGGATGATCCCTGCATATATTCATTGTGGATGATCCCCTGCATATATTCATTGTGGATGATCCCCTGCATATATTCATTGTCGATGATCCACTGCATGTATTCATTGTGGATGATCCACATGCATGTATTCATTGTGGATGATCCCCTGCATATATTCATTGTGGATGATCCACTGCATATATTCATTGTCGATGATCCACTGCATATATTCATTGTTGATGATCCCCTGCATGTATTCATTGTGGATGATCCCCTGCATAATATTCATTGTGGATGATCCCCTGCATATATTCATTGTGGATGATCCACTGCATATATTCATTGTCGATGATCCACTGCATGTATTCATTGTCGATGATCCACTGCATATATTCATTGTGGATGATCCCCTGCATATATTCATTGTGGATGATCCACTGCATATATTCATTGTGGATGATCCACTGCATATATTCATTGTGGATGATCCACTGCATATATTCATTGTTGATGATCCACTGCATATATTCATTGTGGATGATCCACTGCATATATTCATTGTGGATGATCCACTGCATATATTCATTGTGGATGATCCACTGCATATATTCATTGTGGATGATCCACTGCATATATTCATTGTTGAAATCTATCCTGTGATACGTTGGCAGTATAGTTTTCTTTGTGATTCGCATAAAAAAGTTCACTCGCAAACAGTGAACGTCAGTGTTTAAATCATCAGCAGACATACAGGAAACCTCCCCCCCCCCCACCCCTACACCCCCTTCCCCGTTCATTGATACTAGTAGCAGATCAGAACATAGCATTGTTTTGAATGCACGATTACATATTGACTGCTTTACGGAGCATTGGTGTGTTAGCTTGAGCATTTGTAACTATCAGTGACTTTGTTGACAGTTCGGCGCAGCGACTGCAATACTAACACAGACATCAAAACAAAGTGGCCACAAAAAAACAACAACACACATGCAGAGGAACACAAGGTGAAACGCTTAGCGTATTTTTCAAGCTGACTGTTACCTGGGTAGTATGTTTTGCCTTTTTTTTTTTTTTGTTTTTTTTTGTTGATACATCTGAAGAAGAAATTTACTTGTTTGTTCCGTATTGTTTACTGAAATAAGTGTTACTTGTACTTGCGCTTTTGTATATATATATTTTGGCTGTTATGTCAGTTATCTAAACTATTTACAGTCACAAGAATGTCACACAAAACAATGAAAAATCCAGTTTCATTGACCGATATTTCCCCTGACCCAGTAGCACTCGCGTCAACAGCCGTTTCTTCCGAAGGGCGGACACCTTGGTTTGATAACGGATTCGTTGCCGGTAGAAGTGGGAGAGATCCTTAGCGGCCGGTGCCACGTATAGTGGCTGGCGCCAGGGCCAGGAACGGTGTGGGTTGGCCTATTGAACGTGGCTGTCCGTCATGTATTGAACCGACTGTCTATTGAATGGGGCCGGGGGGTGGAGGAGAAGGCAGGAGACAGTTGGAACAAGGTCTTTGTGTTTCCTTCGCACTGTGTACAGGAGCTAGGGGGGGTGCTAGACAGGCGATCCATAATTGAATGAACTCGGGAGTTTGTGAATGAAAACTGCCCCGAACACCTGGAACTTTGGAATCTGTTCTGTGCGTGTCGGTGACGTTACGACAAATGCAAGAAACTGTGGTGGATACTTCAAGGAAAGCAGAAAACGTGACGTTTCTGTTGCACACGTTTGTTGACATCAGACGGTCGTCATTTCAGGTGACAACACACGAGACAAAAAGTTTGTCGTGCGTTCCAGGGCTCTCGGCGTTTACCTGAAGCCCATGCCGTGAGGGTGCTGACGGATCATACAGAGAAAGGGGCGGAGCAGTGGGGGAACTGATAGTACTAGCTAACCAGTGGCTTCCAGCTGAGTTGTGTTTAATTGTAGATATTGATTTTTATTGTGTTTTCGTGTGTTGTTCACACCCGTTTGAACAAAGTTTTTTTTTTCCTCTAACGTTCACGCCAGTCTTACAGGAGGCACTGAAAGGTCTAGTTTTTTAACAAGGAGCTATGTATTCAATTGCCACGATCTTTCAAAAGAGGCCAGTTTGGAATCTGAAGTTATTTATTCATCATGAAAGAAATATTATCTACAAATGGAAAAGAAACATGGCCAACAGTTCGTATTCTTTCGTGAAAGACAAAGAAGTTTATGCAATCGGTTTACAAACAGCAACTCACTGACAAGGGAGTTCTCGGTGAATGAAATGGGTGTCTAAATCACATTCAACAAAACTGAGAACTACGTTTCAACAATACTGAGAACTGCGTTTCAACGACAGTGAGAACGACGGTTTAACGAACAAGGTCGAGAACTCTG
>CM031599.1:99974897-99979897 GCA_018398815.1 Conus ventricosus
CGTCCTTTCTTTGTTATTCCTTTGTATTGGGGGTGAAGAGATATGTGTGAGCGGGCGTCCTTTCTTTGTTCTTCCTTTGTACTGAGGGGTGAAGAGATGTCATGCTGTGTGAGTGGGTGTCCTTTCTTTGTTTTCCCTTTGTACTGAGGAGTGAAGAGCTATCATGGTGTGTGAGTGTATGTAATTTCTTTGATTCTCCTCTCCCTCACGTTGAGGTTTGAAGAAATACTTTGATGTATTACATTCTCAGGGTTCATAGTTTTGTTCTCAGAAATGAGTGGAATTTCACCCCGCACGTGTAGTATGAGCATTTCACAGCCATAGCCAGGGCCTTCGAAACCATATGAGATAAAACAAAACAAACACACAAGCTAGCCAACAAACGAGCAAGAAGCCCACAGCAAGGACGAAATTTCTTGATTTTGTCGAGAAAAAGGAAACTGTCTCCTGTCAAGTCTCTTCTTATCATCACGGTGATTTACGCCCAAGAAAACAGCATGCAGCTGGTTAGCATGACACAGAGCCAGTGGTTTCGGTGACGTGTAGGTTTTCAGTGTGTCATCAGCTCATGTGTAGGTTTTCAGTGTGTCATCAGCTCATGTGAAGGTTTTCAGTGTGTCATCAGCTCATGTGTAGGTTTTCAGTGTGCCATCAGCTCATGTGTAGGTTTTCAGTGTGTCATCAGCTCATGTGTAGGTTTTCAGTGTGTCATCAGCTCATGTGTAGGTTTTCGGTGTGCCATCAGCTCATGTGTAGGTTTTCAGTGTGTCATCAGCGCATGCTGTTACAGAATGACGTCAGAATGCCTTGACGAACGTGTGAGCGGTCAGGGATTTTCGCAGCCCTCTGCCTTCAGTCATGGTCGGAAAAGCTTAGTTGGTAGTGCGCCGGACTCGTGATCCTGGGGTCGCGGGTTCGAATCTCCGCCGGTCCGTTTCGGTACAGGGAGATTTTTCCCTCGGAGTTAACATTGGTTCTGGCTTCATTTCCCATACAGTCCTTCGAATGAGACTATAAACCGAGGTTCCGTGTGTGAACGCATGCATAACATCTTGCACACACTTAAACTCCCATCACCAACTTTCGGAAGATTAGGCCAGTTTGGCCGTTGGTATGGATGACACGTTACACATAGCATGCACCCAGCGTGAGAAATGGAAAGAATGAAGGAAGTAAGGATATTGAGTGAACGATATTGGACGACTTTGACTGGATGACACGGGAAACGACTGAATGAAGCGCCGGCTGGCAGCTCTTCAGTGGGCACTACCAGGTAGACAGCTCGTTGTGTAAACGAGTGTGGATTGTAAAGCGCCTGGAGCTTGGTCTCTAGCCGAGAATAGGCGCTATATAAGTATTCATCATTATTATTATTATGTCCACTGTAACAGACTAGTGGTGTGATGTCCGGGGCTGTTGTCCACACTACTGTCCAGTCACCGTGTCTTCAGACCGTCGCACCTTCACACTGTTCTCTCCAGTTCAACCACTGTGTGGATGGTCTTCACTCCTAGTTTCAGCTGCAAACTCTGCTGGTTGGGGCGGGTGGTTTGTTGACACAACAGCCTCCGCGGGTCGTTTCTTTCTCTGATTCACGTTTTTAGAGAACTTTCTGTTATCTGCTCATCTCGATCGCATATGGAAGGATGTGTTGAATCTCTGTGGTGCTGTTATTCAATGACTTAGCTCTTTCTGTTGGAACCTGTATTTGGGTATAATTTCTTTCAGCAGATGTTTTTTTTTTAGTTTAATGGAAGCAATATGCAGAATTCCATTCTCGTGTTTGCATCAAAGGAGCCATAAATGGCATTATTTCAAGGTATAAGACACTGTTAGCAGCATGATTTATTGGCACCCATTGAAAAATTCAACTCCTGTGTTGTGAACGGACTGCAAGTAATGTGTTTGTTTCAAATAAGTAGTAAACAAGGGTCTTTATTTGATACCGCAGGGGCAGTGACAGCCGGATTCATTTCGTGTTCACACAAACTATTTCACTTTCATGGTTCGACTGCGAGTTGAACAGCATGACAAGGATATATTTGTGCCAGCAAAACAAAACCGCCTTCGATTTCAGGCTGACGAACAAAAAATACCTTCTTCGATTACAAACTAACAGAAACTTTTTCATTTTTTCTAAACTTCTTTTTCTTTGTTCATCTTCTCTCTCTCTCTCTCTCTCTCTCTCTCTCTCTCTCTCTCTCTCTCTCTCTCTCTCTCTCTCTCTCTCTCTCTCTCTTTCGTTTCTACCTGATTTTCTGTCACCTCCGCGCTGCCTATTCCGACTCCCGTTGACAGTCACACCCCGGATTTTTTTTCCCGTCACAGCTCCGGCACCGGCACACCGCAGGGAGAGCCAGTATTAAGTCACCATGAGGCAACCTGCCAGGCAAGACACTGCACAGCGGCTGAGTCACCTTGTTGGCGTTCAGTGGGGCCTGTTCTGATCGAACATACTCAGGGCACCACTGCTATGGCTCTTACCGATCGCATTGATTGCCTAGTCGCGGAGACAGCATGAGTCAACGCCCCCCCCCCCCCCCCTCCCCCTCCCCACCAGCTCCGCCCAGCGACAGAGCCCATGAACTTGCCGATACCGGGACATTGACAGAAAGTCACCAAGGGTTAAGACGTGCAGAGGAAATCGAAAGTGAGCTCATCAGGAGAGCAGGGCATAAACAGGAACATAATTTGAGACCCACTTTTGTGCTGATCGATGAGGATGAGGATGATGCTGTGGACTTTAAGTCTGACATGGTTCATACAGGTCTTCAAAAGTCTGGAAAAGTCTGGAAATTTGAAGTCCCTTTTCCCGGCCCTGGAAAAGTCTGGAAAATCGCACTATGGTCTGGAATAGCCTGGAAATTGAATAATCAAGCACAACTGCTTGATATTATTCATGGCTGCTTTAATTTTCAGCATCATTTAGCGTTTATAATGCAAAATGGAAAGAAAAAAAGAGATTATCCCATGCTCTCAAACGTGATATTTCGTGATTGAGTACTTTCACTTTTCCCATCAAATTACTTCTGAGTTACTTCCCCTACGTCAAGGTCTTATCAATATCCGGGTCTTCTGGCCATTTCTGCCAGTGCTGTTTGTTTGAGTTTCAAGGTGGCAAAGTGTTCCTTCAGTGCGCTTTGGCTTTATAACATCACTTTAAGACATTACATTATGAACAAAGTCTTGAAATTGGTGTTGAAAATGCGGGTCTTGGCCGGAAAAGTCTGGAAAAGTCTGGAATTTGGAGTTGCATTTTCTGTATGAAACCTGTCTGATTTTTAAAGAGCTACATAATTTGAGATTTTACTTTCCTGCTTATCGATGGGGATGAGGATGATGAAGATGATGATATGGACTTTTAAAGTCTGATCTAATATTTCATGACAGGGCTGTACTCTACGCTTACTTTCATATACATCTCCTGTCGTCAGACCAGACCTGAGAGATACAGACACCTGCAGTGTTGGTCAGGAAATTTGAGCAGTACTCTTAGAAACGTTTCCACTCAGTGGATGAAACTCGACTGAGTGGTTCCAATCTTCCAGTTTTCCCAGCTGAGCCCATAACAAACTCAGCTGTGGATAGACAGGGGCAGAAAAAATCCTACAAGTGTGAATGGCTACCACGAGAATCGAACCCCTGCCCTCCCAGCGGGAAATGCACACTTGTTCTCCCAGCTTAAAACCCGGGCCAACACAATGAAGGAAAGGGACACTACTAACTAAACAAAAAAAGGAAAGATAACAACTGTAAGCAGGAAAAAAGCTGTTTTATTTCCAAGGGAGCAAAACAATGAGAAAAGGAAGAATGTCTTTTTGTGTGTGAAAATCTTTTCTAAGGAACATTTCTATTGCCAATGGAAACTTGTTTACACACAAAATCATGAAATAGCTATTCTTAAAAAAGAAATCGCTTTTCATAGCACCAAATTATAGCTATTCTTAAAAAAGAAATCGCTTTTCATCTATCAGTCAAAGATATTTAATATAAATATGAACTTGTACACGCACCAAATTATAGCTATTCTTAAAAAAGAAATCGCTTTTCATCTGTCAGTCAAAGATATTCAATGTGAATACGAACTTGTACGCACACCAAATTATAGCTATTCTTAAAAATGAAATCGCTTTTCATCTGTCAGTCAAAGATATTCAATGTGAATACGAACTTGTACGCACACCAAATTATAGCTATTCTTAAAAAAGAAATCGCTTTTCATCTGTCAGTCAAAGATATTCAATGTGAATACGAACTTGTACGCACACCAAATTATAGCTATTCTTAAAAAAGAAATCGCTTTTCATCTGTCAGTCAAAGATATTCAATGTGAATACGAACTTGTACGCACACCAAATTATAAAACAGCAAGTTTTTCTATACATTCGGGTATTGCACGAACATAATTATTTGCAGTAAGAACGGTACTTGAACAACCCAGCCATACATATATCATATACTTCGCTACTAGGTATCCGATAATGGCACTATCCGCGAATTACTTCTCCCCCACCCGTCTACCCCGATCCTTTCAACTACCACACACATACTGGTGATGTGTACTAAAGCTTTTGCGAGCCACCTGCATGCCACATTGACATTCACACTTACATTCACTGTACCTCGCCCAGCCACAGCCCTTTCCTTACCAACCGCGCACGCACGCACGCACACACGCACGCGCGCGGGCACACACACACACACACACACACACACACACACACACACACACACACACACACACACACACACACACATATGTACACATACACAAAGGTAGTGAAACTCCTCATTTGGGGCAATAATATATCTTTAAATGCGTTTTCGAACGAGTACCTGTTAACGAACAGACACGACATCAGCCATTTTAAGACTAGAAGCCTCCAACTGAGCAAGATTAAAATATTATCTCATAATTAAAAAAAAATGTTGTTGACATGTTGGAATTTCAATTCGCACACAAACGCGCGCGCGCCATACACACACTGATACAGACACAC
>CM031599.1:99982397-99984897 GCA_018398815.1 Conus ventricosus
GTGTGTGTGTGTGTGTGTGTGTGTGTGTGTGTGTGTAGTAGTAGTAGTAGTAGTAGTAGTAGTAGTAGTAGTAGTAGTAATGCTTCAGTTTTACGCCTTTCACATGTGTGATATTAGACGAAAGAGAGAGAGAGAGAGAGAGAGAGAGAGAAGAGAGGAGAGAGAGAGAGAGAGAGAGAGAGAGAGAGACACTGACACTGACACTGACATCTTTTATTGACATTGGCTAATAGCCTTTTTGTCAAGGGGGTACAATGTCTTTTGTTTTTGCTCAGAGGAAAAGAAAACGAAAGAAAAACTGCAAATTAGGTGCCTACACAGCTGGGCAAAATCAAAAAATCATTTCCATTTCCATCACTCATTTGTGTTTCTTGTCTATGTTCTATAACAAAATCGTTCTCACACAACCACCATTCCCTTCACATGCACACACTGATCCATCCCAACTTCCATCGACTTGCACACACGCATTTATATCCTTATCTCCCTTCTCCCCATTCACACATATCCTCTGTACAGATAATTTATCTGACTTGATTTTATGAAAAACCATTCACTTGAACCATCAAGCTTCGAGGTAAAATAAGTATTCCACACAGTAAAAATGAAATATATAATTGATATCCCTTCAGTGCTTTGAACTTTTATTCATTCATAATTTTCTTCCGCGTGTCTACGAGAGAGAGAGAGAGAGAGAGAGAGAGAGAGAGAGAGAGAGAGAGAGAGAGAGAGAGAGAGAGAGAGAGAGATCCATAAATGTCTGTGACTATGTAAGTATACGCATACTGTTGTTATCTAAGTGCATATAAATGTCCCTCTAAGCGTCCCTACAACATAGTTTCAAATAATCTTAAAGTAAATGCTTAACTGGACAACAAAAGAAAGAAAAAAACGACATTGAAGACAAACTTTAAATCTGAAAAGTCACCATACAAAGACATGCTTGATGATGGCGGTAACTGAGCCTGAAGAGGTAAACAGTCAAACAGCAGATGCTTGCTGACTTTTCTTCCTTCTCTACGAATACATTTTGCTTCGTTTGTATATTTAGTTCTTAAGGCGTCAAGTTTTAATTTATAAAATACGGAAATGGAATTTCTGTATTGGTACATATTTTTCACTTGTAAATGAGGAATGCTGTTTATACATGTTCATAATCAATTACATGAGTGTTTTTTTATCAGCCACTCCAAGCAACGTATTTTTGTTGTGTTTTCCGAATCGGCACCAGACAGTTTGCTTTAATAATTGATTGACTTCAGGTAAAGAAAAGGATATATTCAATACCGTGGCGCACTTTTCATTTCTGGCTCCTCACTTTGCGCATCTATCAGCTAGCTCATTACCCCAAACACCACAATGCCATGGAATCCAACAGAAGGTGACATCAGTTCCTTTACATATCAAAACACGAATAAGATGACATATTTCATTTACAAGAAAGTTGTTCGAAACGGTATTTGGAAATTTTATGGTTTTCAGAACAGACATTGAATCCACACAAATAACTACTTTAAATATTGATTGTGGCAAGTCAATTAAATGTGACAACGCCATAATAACGGCTACCATTTCGACGACAAATATTAATCTGCCTTTTCAGATGGAATACATTTTTTTCAACCTTTTGTAATGGTATAACAGATGCAGAACCTGACTGATTATTAGACAATACTGAATCATCTGTGTAAACTATAAGATGTTGAGGATATTTCTATTGTATCTTTACAGAATAAGATAAAATATTTGGTTGGTCAGTTTTGCTGACATAAGTGTGATCAAGATCAAAATGTGTCGTGTTACTTTCCCAAGCTGGGGGGAAATCAAGGCCACCTTCGCAAATGTCTCAGAACTTACTGCTGACTCTTTCAAAAGATTTTCTGTACAAGAACCAATGGTAGAATATGACAAAATAGTCTGAGCTCTTTTAGGATAATGAGATTCAGGTTTTATAGCAGTCTCATTTTCGTTCACACCTATGAGCGTTGAACACTTCATTGCATATTTGGCAAGTGTTAGCTTTCAATGTTCGTCTAATGGTAAAAGATCTATTTTCTTATGAGTTCGGTAAGTTGAATCATGGAACGGAAGACCAAGGCATAATTTATAGGCTTTACTATGTATGCTTTGCAGCTTTTGTAACAGGCGTTTTGGGGCACTGAAGAAAGCCTCTTGTGCATAGCATAATTTTGATCGGATCAGTGATGTGGCTAAATGTTTTAAAGTGTTTATATCCTGACACCAGCTTTGTTTACTGATAATTTTCAAAAGGTTTAGTGTTTTTCTAGCTTTGTTCAGAAGGTATTGAATATGAAAGTTCCACGTTAATTTAGATGTTAAATATACTCCTAAAAATTCAACGAAAGGTTTGTAGTCAAGTGTGACTGCATCCATTTTCAAAGAGGGCAAATTGCTTGTACAGGCGCCATTGTTAAATAACACCATATATGTTTTCTCACAAGAAAACATTAGACCATTCTCAAACATGTATCTACCAAGA
>CM031599.1:99994897-100002397 GCA_018398815.1 Conus ventricosus
GGTTTTTTCCTCCCCTGCAACTGAGAGCTGTTTCATGAGGCTGTATGCAGACGTTCCTACAAATCCCCTAGCTCCAATTTCTGCAGTGAGGACTTTGACCTGATAGCCTTCTCTCCTCAGGCTGTTTGCCTGATCAGCATACTTTTCAGTCTTGTAGATTTGAGCTGCCTCCATTCTGTTCTCATATGGCACCGTGAGCTCGATCATGATCAGCTGCTTGGTTGACTTAGAGTGGACTACTATGTCTGGTCTCATGCCACTCTTGCTCATGATCTCTGGGTGACTCTTCCATTCTGGGAGGTCTGCAGTGCACTCCCAGTCATCTGCCCCATCCAGCAGACTCTGCCTGCATGTTTCGAGTGGCACTGTTGTTCTTGGCCATGATTTGCTGCCTCCTGCCGTGAAGAATGTTGCGGGTGCTTTTGGAGTCCTGATTCTCCCTTTTGTGGTGTTGGTACTAGCCCAGACTACTTGTACAATCTCTTTGAGCACTTGGTTGTGCCTCCATGTGTACCTTCCTTGAGCCAGGGCTACTTTACATGAGCTTAGAACATGCTCCACTGTTTGTTTTTCATGGCAGAGGGGCATGCAGGATCGTCTGTTTTCCCCCACTTCACCAGGTTTGCATTTGAGGGCAGAAGGTCATATGCAGATCTGAGAATGAAGCTGATCATGAGAGGGGCCATGTGCCAAATGTCATTCCAAGTTAGACTTCTTTGGAGTGCATTCTCCCACGTTGTCCATTGCCCTTGCTGGCTCTGCTTGACTGCTTTTTGGAGTCTTTTTTGGTCTTCTTCTTTTCTCATCTCCTGAATCATCATGTCTCTTTTGGCTTTTCCTTTGGCCTTTGACCACCATTCAGTTTTGGTCACCCCCAGTCCTTGTCTGTTGGTCTGTGTGTGTCCTGTTATTTCTCTGATCTTGAGACTTTCTTTTGCAGAATCCATCGCCTCTTGAACTTTCCATTTTCTGCCTGTCTTCAGCTGGGGCTTGATTGCTTCTACCACCTTGTCTCCTGAGTCCTCCAGCATGCTTTGAAGTCTGATCTTCCCTGCTTTGTATTCCTCCAGGATGGATTTCAGTGGTAGTTTGAGCTTTGCTTGGCGACAGTACAGCGCGATGTCAGTCAGACAGGGTGGGACACCAAGCCATTTCCTTGTGAACTTGTTGATTTTGGCATTCATTGCTTCCACTGTGCTGGTGCAGATGTCGTATATCATCAGAGGCCATAGGAGCTTTGGTATCAGCATGAACTGCAGACACCAGACCTTGTATTTGCCAGGGAGCCCACACTGGTCAATGGTCTCCAAGCCTTCTTCCGCCATCTGCTTGGTTTCTTTTGCTCTTTGTGTGTCTTTCAGCGTATCATCATACCATCTTCCAAGGCTCTTGACTGGTTCTTCTGTGACTGTTGGAATGGCCTGGTTGGCAACACTGAAGACCACAGATTCGGCCACTTTTCCTTTCCTCAGTGAGAGACTCCGTGATTTCTTTGGCTTGAACTTCATTCTGGATGAGGCAACTATGTCGTCCAGCCTCTCCAGCACATGACGTGTCTCGTCTTCTCTGGATGAAATCACTGTAGTGTCATCCATGAAGGCCTTGAGAGGAGGCATCTTGTATCCATCGCCAAGGTCTGTTTGTCTCGCGTTGTTTGTTGCTGCTTTCAAGATGAGTTCTATTGCCGGCACGAACAGTATCGAGGAAATTGCACAGCCCATTGCAATGCCCACTTCCAAGTTGATCCAATCAGTTGTGTACTCCTTGGTAGAGAACCGCATTGAGAAGCCATTGAAGTACTTCTTGAGCATGTCGCGGATATTCTTTGGCACATGGTACATCTCAAGATATATTCCCCCATTTTCTTCATCTTCAAATTTTTTTTTTTTAAATTAAAGTTCAAATCTTTGCCAAATCATTACTATAACGACTGAAGAATTGTTAACCTGCACTTGTTTTCCCCCACTACTTAATTGTTCAGCATTCTATATATATATATATATATAATATATATATATATATATATATATATATATATATATATATATATATATATATTATGTATATATATATATACACTCAAGCACGTACACACGCAAGCATGCTTGTACACATACAAACAGACACATATGCACACAAACGCGCTCGTGCACACACACACACACACACACACACACACACACACACACACACACACACACACACACACACGCGCGCGCGTGAGCTGTCTGGCAATTTTTTTTTTGTCCCTAAGGTCCTACTGCTCCCAGGATGCAAAGTCAGGCAGGTGGAGTTCAAAACGGCGTCACGCGACAACCGTCTGGTCAACGGCCTGAGCCGCAAACTCCGGTCCAAGACCATCTCTGGGGTGGACAAGTTCCAGTTCTGGATAGAGAACGGCACCAACCAGCAGCGCTTCATGTTCGGCGTGGACTCCAAGGAGCAGCTGGAGCAGTGGATGGACGTTCTTACCCGCGTCGCCAACGTGGACGCAGACTCGCACTCACCAGACGGGGCGGAGGTGGTCAACGGGGACGGGGGGGAGAAGGGGCGCGTGAACGACACGCGCCTCAGCGAGGACCTGGAGAGGAGTGACAGTGAGGGGGGAGGGGACACCACCCCGAGGTCGTCGACCTCCTCGCTGAGCAGCCCTAGGTACAGGAGCAGGGCGGGGAGCAGTGGTAGTCGCGGGGAGGGAAAGGACGGCGGGGGTGGTGGGGGGTGCGCCTACACCCCCAGTCAGACGGTGCCACGCCGCATCGACTTCCTATCTCTGTCCATCGGCAACGCGGGGGACGTGCGGAAGGACTCGGTGGACGACATACGGAGGAGGTTACGAAGGTGGGTGCAAAGGCGTGTCAGACGTCCGACGTCAGGTTGTAGCTTTGACGAACAGCTCGGCTATAAATCATGATCTTTACCCCCCCCCCCCCCCTTCCCCCTTTCCCTGATTCCTTCTTCCCACTTCCGCTCTCCAAACCTTCATGTATTCCTGCCACTCCTTTAAAAACACACCAGCTCTTTTACTTCTATTGGATGTCCCACCATCGTCCTACTAATGGATTGCTGTTTTATTGCTTCCTTGATTATGACAGGAACATCTAAAGAAACTTTGAATCACTCGCCGCTAAGGGACATGTTGTTTGGGAAGCTTCGTGACTTCGGTAGATTCCACACAGGAACATTGATTACAGTGTTCTTAAGGCCCGGTGTTGGAGCATGACGTTTATGACTCTGTCAATCAGAGTCCCTTTCCGTGCCCCCCAGTGAGGATATAATCAGTAATCACTTGCTATGAGTTTTCAAAGCTCACGTGAATACACCACAACTATCGCGATTTTCCCGATCCCGACAGATAAGCATGTAACATTGTTGACATTTTTCTTCTCTCCCATATTGATCCTTCTCGAGCAGAAGTCACGGTAGCTCAGTCATCACACAGAAATACCCACACTCATTACATTTTCTTTTCTTCGGGCCATGTGTTCAGATACATCTGACCTCACTGCATAATGCTGGTCGAAAACAGTTCTGACCTCGCATGTGCTTCTGACCATTGTTCAGACCTTAACTTAGTTTACAGACATTACAGATACATTGTGTCATAAGAAAGTATAGTAAAGTATATAACAAACCCAGAGAAACAGGAGAAAATGATCAATGAACGAAAGAAGTGAACGAAAACAACTGAAGAATCAAAAAGCTGATTTGAAGCTAAACAAGGGCTATTTAGTTCTCAAACCAAGTCACAAATTCAACCATCCATCCAACCAGCACCAACCTAGTCAACAAATCAGCCCAGTCAGCTACTTAACGAACCAATAACTCGATCAGTCACTCACTAGCCAAACCAGTCATACGTTAATGCAATAAGTACAAAATGTAAGGGAAGAGAAAAAGGCGAAAGGCTCGTGTTTTCAGTCCTCTAAATGGTTGACTACGACTTGTCGGCCGAAACATCAACATGCAGACAGGACACCCGAGGATGAAAAGGAGAGGTCAAGGTCAGCACACCTGCCGTCTTCAGACAGACTGTAAGGACACCTGTGGACAGAAAGACGCGTCAAGATAGCAGATCTGTTGTCAGTAGACTGAGGGGAAGCCGAGCGCATTGACAGAAACGGGCGAACAGCATTACTAAAATCACTCAAGGACAACAAAAACTTACATTAGTGAAACTGGGTTCTCGCATAATTCGTAGGTCTGTTGAACAAATCAGACAGACAGTGAGAAGCATAAAACAGACAATTATATGAAAATACAAATATATATATAAACAGACGGATTGGTTCTAGAAATACGTACATCAAAGGTAAACACTCTCTTTTCATCATAAAAAATGTGAATCGTACACTGATTTTTGTTGTAAACCTTGGTCATTAGTGATTACAATTGTTGATCTTCCTTTGCGTTATGTATTTTGTCACCGAGACAGATCTAAAACCGGTAGCAATGAAAGGTTAATTTACACAATGGCATTAATATCTCGTCCACATAACTTATTTGGGAGAAAAAACAACAACATAAATGGAGAAGATCACAAAAGTTTTTTTTTCGTCATACATATTAACAAGATAAATACATGGATGAACGCAAAACATTAAAACAACAAATAACACACACACACACACACACACACACACACACACACACACATATATATATATATATATATATATATATATATATATATATATATATATATATATATATATATATATTGTGATGCTTGCAGAGAGCACGAGAATACAGCCGAAGCCAAGGCCACGCCTCTCAAAGCAACCCACGAAGAAACTGAGCCAGCAACCACGTCATCCAAAACAACAACAACATCAAAGGCAGCAGAAGCATCGTCCTCCCGCCGCCGATCCTTCTTTAGAGTAGGCGGGTTCGAATCCCTTTTCAGCCGCAGCAAGAAACGCTCAGCGTCAGCTGACGACGCAGTGCGGAGGAAAACGCTGAAAACCCCGGCCTCTGAGATCCCGCGGCCAAAGCGTGGTTCGAACCCTAGCACGCCAGAGGACACGCGCAAAACTCCCATTTTCCGGAAGTTGTCCAGAGCCGGAAGCGAAGAGCTGACGGCAGGTGTCGCTGCAGAGAAGAAACCGGAAAAAAGTGCGTTTTTGTCCAGGTGAGTGGAAGAGGATTCGGTTGATTCAGGAAACTGGGTGGGGCGAGTGCCTGGGGTTTTCTCTCTCCCTCTGTCCGTTCCTTCACACAACTGTTACCCCCCTTCTCTCTCTCTCTCTCTCTCTCTCTCTCTCTCTCTCTCTCTCTCTCTCTCTCTCTCTCTGGTGAAAAAGTACGTAAGTTTCTTTTTCTACTACATGGTTTCGAGTCCCAAGATTCATATTTACGTAATCAGAATCAAATGTGTGTTTCTGTACCTTATATTTTTCGGCGCTGCAAATATTATCCCCTGGACATAAAGGTCATATGTATACCATTGTCAATAAAAACGTATCTGAAGCGTCACTCTCTCTCTCTCTCTCTCTCTCTCTCTCTCTCTCTCACACATCCCCGTGAAGAGTCACCGGGGCGAAGAACTGTTCACCAGGTTCAGTGAACTCTGTCGGAGGAGCGCCAGGGTTTGGGTCACTGCAAGTGGTTTCCCTGAACAAAAGAAATAGGAATGGGCTTCAGGAAGAAGTAGAGAGCTGTAAACATTACATTTACAGCAGATGCTGCTTAGAGATGGCTCTAAGCTGAATAGTCGAGGGCTGTAAACATGAAATTTACAGCAGATGCTACTGAGAGATGGCTGTAAGCTGAATGAGAACAAGAGAACAGAAGAGCAGGTGAGGTTTTGCGTTGAATTATGGTTAATGTGTTGCATTGTTTTTATTGGTTGATTTGGGGATGGGAGGGGGAGGGGCTGTCTGATCTCCCGCCCGTTCCCCCAGGTTACCTCATACAGTAGCCACACCCAGGCCTGTGTATGGCAGCCCCAGCCCCAGCAATCAACATGAGGCAACCCACCAGAGGAGACACGTACTACGTTGCTTCCGACTCACTTCGACAGTGTTCAAGGGTGCCTTTTCCATCCACCATACGTTAGACCAAAGGCCTGCTCTGACGACAATAATCACATACTGGCGGAGCTTGCGGGAGTGAGCGTTTAATTAACACGCCGGTCGGTCCAGGGGTTTATTATTATTTTTATTTTATCAGTGACTTTGAGATTAACTCACCAGGCGTGTGGACGTGGAGGGGAACTGGACGTGGAGGTCAGCAGGGAAGCAGGGCATGGAGAACCATGCAGTGTGAGACATGTTTGTAACGTGGTGGTCGGTCAGGATGAGGATCATGAATAGGATGCCGTGGAGGTCTGTTCTGATCTTAGACTGCATGACAGGACTGCACTCTAGGTCGCCTTTCACGATATATCCTGGCGTCAACCAGGCCCGAGAGACATAGGTACCTGCAGTCTTGGAAATGTTAACAATAATCCCGTCAGTTGGATGAAACTCAACTGTTTGGTTCTAGTCTTTGCATTTGAGCCAATATCACATTAAGCCATGGGTTGTAGCCGGCAGCGGCCATATCAAATTTCCCCCAGTGAATTCAGTTGACGACAAGAGTAGTATTAAGATGATAAAGTACAACGCTAAAGCAGTACAGTACAAAAGGATGTAGTACTATGTAGCACAATACAGCTGAATATAATGCAGCAGAACAGTGCAATGCAACACAACACGAATACAACACATCACAACGCACACAGCAACGTAGTTCGACACGAGTCAACGCATCGCAACATAACTCAGCACAACGCAGAGCTACGTAACCAACGAACCCAGCCCAATCCAACCCAACAAAACCCAGCCCAATCCAACTCAACGAAACCCAGCTCAATCCAACCCAACAAAACCCAGCCCAATCCAACCCAACAAAACCCAGCCCAATCCAACCCAACGAAACCCAACCCAATCCAACCCAGCCCAATCCAACCCAACAAAACCCAGCCCAATCCAACCCAACAAAACCCAGCCCAATCCAACCAAACAAAACCCAGCCCAATCCAACCCAACAAACCCCAGCCCAATCCAACTCAACGAAACCCAGCCCAATCCAACCCAACAAAACCCAGCCCAATCAAACCCAAAAAAATCCAGCCCAATCTAACTCAACGAAACCCAGCCCAATCCAACCCAACAAAACCCAGCCCAGTCCAACTCAACAAAACCCAGCCCAATCCAACCCAACAAAACTCAGCCCAACCCATCCCAACGAAACCCAGCCCAATCCAACCCAACAAAACCCAGCCCAATCCAAACCAACAAAACCCAGCCCAATCCAAACCAACAAAACCCAGCCCAATCCAACCCAACAAAACCCAGCCCAATCCAACTCAGCCCAATCCAACCCAACAAAACCCAGCCCAATCCAACCCAACGAAACCCAGCCCAACCCAACTCAGCGGCAAGGAAGGCGGATGTGTCCAGAGAATTGAAACGGAATCCGGAACCATCGATATCTGCTGTGATGCGTTATTTACGT
>CM031599.1:100014897-100022397 GCA_018398815.1 Conus ventricosus
ATTTCTATAAAACATTTCCAATTAACTTAACGGTCCCACACATTTTACACACTTTAAAACAATGAAAAAACAGAAACATCTACACGTTACAAGGGTTATACGAATTTGATATGATCTGGGCGGAGAATTATTTTTAATAAGAAAATGTTCATCACCAAAAGAAAGTTAGAAAAAAAGGAAGTGCCATGACCAAGAAAATATTTTGAAGTAACCAAATAGTTTCATGACGTTCTTTTCTCCCTTATTCATCATTCTTCAAAACCCACCCCCCCCCTCCTCCCACCCCATTTCTTATTTTTTTCCAGGCTCACTCACTCACTTGTCTTTCTTCACTACATTCTCAAACAAAATATCCCTGGTTTTACTTTTTGCTTGTTTGTTTCATTTTGGGTTATACTTTCTCTGGATAAATATATGAATCCAAAATATAACTAAAAAAAAAGGTTTTAGGGTGGGTTCCAATGTGAATGTGGAAATAGGATTAAGGGGTGTGCTGGGTTTGGGGAACACAGTTTTAAATTAAAACAATATAAGGTTCTTTACTCAAATTTCTGTTTGGATTTATAGCATGCCCAGCCCAGTTTCACATTGGTCAATTTCATCAACATTTTTGGGTTTGAAAGTTTATCTTATATCTATTTTCATCTTTTTCCCGGGAATGAGTTAAGTGTGGGAATTATTTTGTCAGTTGCATTGATTAAATGAATTTTCGCCAACAAAATTAATCAAAAACATAGTCATTTTAAAGTTTTGATCAAACCAAGAAGAATGGTTCTTTTTAAATTTACTTTATTATTTTGGGGGCAATGTGCTTTGAGGGGTTTTTGAAACTTTTTCCAAAGTTTTGTGTGTGAACACTTCCCACGACCGGCTTTATACTTTTTTTTCTCTCAACACAAATAAGTGTTTTTTTGTACTACTCCTATTTCTCCAAAACCACATTTGTCCAGTATACGATGGAGAACTCAAACCCTAAACCATCGAGTTTTTATCTCGTTAATTTTTTGACGTTTTTTTCAAAACAATGTTTCCAATCTATCTCTCTTTCAAAATATTTCCCATTTATTGAAAAGTGTGGTCTTTTTCTATCTTTTTAAAAGCACGTCGTGAATTTTCTTGAACCCCTTACATTTTTTTTTTAAATACGTATTGATTAGGTTCACGGTCTTTTTCTGAATCTTCAATTTTTTAAGGGTCCTTTGACGTTTTGTTAATGGAGGCATGCAATTAAATTTTTTGGATTTAAACGTGTGTGTGTTTGACGAATCTTGGTTAAAGGGGTTACCATGTTTTCAATAAAATCCCAATACAGAAAAAAAAGAAAAAACCCCGAAGGGCGGGAAGGCCCCAGAAAACATGTCTTCAATCCCCTTAGAGCAGCCCGACCCCCCCTGGGGGCCCTGCGCTGGTTGACAGGGGTACAGCACGGCAGGACACTCCAAAAGAATCAAGGGCATAACTGCCCCCCCGAAAGGGTAAATTAGCTCAGGATGCGTTTAAAAACAGCCTCAAATAGCATCCCCATGGGATACAAATATGCCTTTTTGAAAAGTTCTTTTTATGTAATGTTTCCCCCCCTTTTCATTTCTTATTTAAATTTGGTTAGCTAAAATTCCCTCTGGTTTTTTTGGTTCGATTTTTTTTCAAAAATTTGATATATCTCAAAATACCTTCCAAAATTTTTTGGGTGTGTTTATATCTGGGAAAAATCTGGACCAAAAGGCCCATTTTTCTGCTTTTAAAAAACAATGAAGAACCCTTGTTTCCATTTTGTTATATTATGTAATTTTCGAAACCACTTTAAATTTTTCAATGCTTCATATAGCAGAAAAATATTTGGATTCCCATTCCCCCGCGCGTAATTTTTAACGAGATTTTTTTAAATTCTATCACTTTATTTTTTCCAATAAACTTAAAGAAAATTTTTTTTTGGAGTTTTTCAATAAGTTTCGGGGGGGTTTTGGAAGTACAACCTTTGGGAATTTTTTGACAAACCCATCATTTTATTTACGAAACCTTAAGGGGGGGTTATCAATCGCTTCACCCATTATTTAATAACATTTTTATTTTTTGGAATTTTTCACAAATTACCCGTGCACAATTTCCAGGTCATTAGCAAAATATATCCCCGTTTTTTTAAATTTTGGGGGATTCCTTTAAAAATTTAAGGTGGGGCATGAATTTGAGTCCTGTTCTCTTTTCCGACCAAACAAAAACTTTTTCCCCCAACATTAAGTTTGTAATCCCGTTTTTGTTTCCAAAAAATCTTTTAATACCTTAAAATTAAATTCAAATGTTTCTCTTCCCCGTTTTGGGAAATTAGTTCGGGGTCCGGAAAATTGGGGTTTCTTTGTTCTGTTTGTCCTATTTAATTCCTTTGTATTTGTGTTTTCTCGTTAAAATTGCTAAGATTTCAGAAAGAGTATAAATAAATAGGCGAAATCGGGTCACCCTGCGGCGCCCCCTTTTTTTTTCGAACCATGGAGACGTTTGCCCTTTTACTAGAACTTTTGTTTGTATTGTAATAGAAAGTTTTGATCCCCCTTTTTTTGTCTTTATGGAAACCAATGCGCCCAAATTTTTAAACATGAAACCCCCAGTCAAGAAAATCAAATGCCTTTTCAAAATCTATCCCAATTATCTGCATTTTTTCTGTATTTTGAAAAAAATGAAAAAATTCTTTGTTCATCTTAATTATTACCCATATATCATTAGTCAAAAATCCTGTTTGATCTTCGCTAATAAGTTTTGGGGGGAACCCCTTCTTAATCTCCTAAAATACATTTTGTAGAAATTTTGTACGACTTTAAAAAAGATTGGCCCCCTTTTTTTTAATATTCTCTCTTTTTTAATTTTTTTTGGGGGCTAATGTTTCCCCCCTTTTGTGTTTGGCATTTCCCCTTGATAAAGCCTTAAATTTATAGCCCTCACGCCCAGCTCACCAATTCTTTCCGCAAAAAAATTTTAAAAAACCTCGAAAACCCATGTCCTGGACTCTTCCCTTTATTATTTTTTAAAAGACTGGGGGTTCTTCAAGCGTTATTTCACCTTCTAAACTTTGGCTTCTTTTCCGAAAATGTGGGTATTTTTTTGACCTTTTCTCTTTTTAACAGTTGATCATGTCTTTTTTTTATAAATTTTTGAAAAAGGATTTTGTTTCATAAAATATCATTTTGTTTTTCTAAAAGGGTCCCTCTTTTTCGTACAATTTTTGTATTTGTTTATTTTATATTTTCTTTTTTAAACCCACAAAAATACTTCTTATTTTTTCCCCTTCAGCGACCCACTAGCTTTGAGCGTATTTTAAAAACCTTCCATTTTCTTTTTCCTTTTTTCTTAATTTTTTATTTTTTTTTTTCTATTTCTTGGAGTAATGATTGTTTTTAATTGGTTTTTTTCTAACTTTCAAATTTTTTTCTCGAGCCGTTTTCTAGCTCTTTATTTGCTTTCTTTTTCATTGGAAAAAAAAACGATGGGTTTTCCCCCTAATTCCTCAATAAAAAAATCAAGGGTCGGTTTAGATAGTTAAAATGGGTATCTAAAATTGGTATTTCCGGTAGTTTATTTCTATCGTCGGGGGGCGCGCATACGTGAAACTATTGTCTATGAGACCCTTTATTTCGTTAATGTATTCCGATCTTTTAACAATGAAAGTTAAAATTTTTGAATGATTTTTCTTGCTTTTCTCTCCAAAAGTCATTTCCATTGTTATCATTTAAGACAGTTCAATCCGGCAAAATATTGCGGGGGAAGTAAATTCATACATTCCAGAATAGAAAAAGTCTAATCTGTCTGCTGTAAGGGTTACTTCTTTCCAAGTGAAAGTTTTTTAAATTTCGGATTGTTTCCCCCAAATATCTACCAAGAAATTGTATTATCATTCCTCACTTTTTCTTTGCCCCCATTATTTTCATGTTTGTAATTAAATAATTAAGTTTGGTTTTTTAAAAAATAAACCCTCTCCTGCAAAATAAGTTTGGCGTTTAATTTTTTTTTTTTTCTTATTTATTAGTTTATAGAAATCAGGATTATCCCTATTTTGGGCCATTTTATTGTCCCCAAAACAAAAAATTTGTCCGTGTATGCATTTTAGCATTAGAAAATTTTCCTGCTTATCGTATAGCGCCATTTATTTCTAATCAAAATTGTTATTAAAAAGTATTTCCCCAACCTCTTTAATTAGTGATTTTAAAAAAGAAAGGGAAATAAACCCCATTTTGCAAGTAGGTTTATAAGTTTTGGGTCAAAAAGTGTATTTGTATGAAGTACATTATAATTTCTTTGTCTTAAATATGGGAAAAAGTCTCTTTTTTTTTTTAAAATCCCCCCAACCTTGCGTTAAGTGCAACTGTGATTTGTCATTTCATATTTACATGGGGGTAGAAAAAATTTTACTTTTAAAATGCCACCTACAGAAAGTACACTTAATATCGTTTCGATTCCCTGATTAAAAAAAAGCAAAAAAAAAAGAAATTTTTTTCCAAACTTTCACTCATTTCTTTCAATTTCGCACCATTCTTTCTTCATCGGTTTTCCCTGTCCGTTGTCCTGAATGGTTTCAAATAAGGTTAAAAATGATATAAAATCCCCTTTAAATTACATGAGGGAAAAAAAGGGGGAAATGGAGAAGCTGTGTGCACATTTGCATGCGCACCTACATTTTCACGTGTCAAATTCTTACCGTATAGACAACCCCTTACTACAGTGAATTAAATTTATTAACATTTAACAAAGACGTTTATGTAGCATTTTAAATTTTTAAAAACAAAAACAAAAAAAAGAAAACAACACCGAAATGAGAAAAAATAAATAAATAAGTGGGTGGGGTGGGGAGGGGATTAATCCCCATACCCCACTGCTATCCATAACCGTCATTTTTCCTCTCTTAATAAAATTTTAACATCAGGAAAATTTTTCTCCTTAAGGTTATCCTTAAAAAAATCTTAGATCTTAATCCTGCCTTATGTAGAAGGGAAAGGGGAAAAAAAAATCTATAGAAAAGGAAAAAAAAACGAGAGAAAAAGGGAAATGTAGCCAAATGTAAAATTTCCAAAGATATTAGTTACGAAAGACCGGAGGAGGGAAACAAAAGCGGTTAAGGGATGTAAAATGAACAATAGATGAAAAGATAAGAACAGATTTTTAAAAAACGGGTACAGAAGGGACATGGAGTGTTTCTACCAATTTTTATTTTTCTCTCCGCTCTCGTTACATACTTGATATACCCTTGTTACATTTGAATCTCCAAGGCCCCGAGTTTTCGCAGTCATCCGAAAATTACTGTAAATGCAATACCATTGGAAGGGGGGTGGGGGGGGACGAGGGTGGGCAAGGAGGGAGGGGGGTTCAAGGAGGGTGTGACCGAGAGTGACTACTGCACTCCTTTTGGATATTTGGAACCTGGGGGGGGAGAGGGGGTGGAAGGTTGTTCATTCCCTTTCCCATAATCAGGAGGGAGGAAAAAAAAAAATGAGGAGGGGGAGACCGGGGGGGGGGAGGGACGGGAGCACAGGAGCGGGAAAAAGCCGGAAAAGCCCCTTTGGGTCCCTTTCTGAAAAAAAGCCGAAATGGATAGGGGGGAGGTACGGAACATTTGCAGGGGGAGGAGATAAGCGAATAAAATTACCAATTTTTTTAGACTCTCTCTCCCCACTCCCAACCCCCACCCCCCCGGGTTTTTGCGTGTGTTTTGGGTGTAAAATTTGGAGGAGGGGGGGGGGGGGGGGGGGGGGAAAGCCCTGGACGGGAAAATATGGGTTGAAAAAGGGGGCCCGGGGGGACGGTCGTGCAGGGGAAGGGGGGAAAGGGGGAAGGGGGGGAGGGCGTTTAGGGAAGGGGATCACCATCAATTTTGGTTTTTCGAGCCTAAGACTGTGGTCATTGTTGGGGAGGTGTGGGGAGGGATTACGGGGAACGGGGGAAAGTTAGTGAAAGGGGGGGGGGGGTCGCAAGGGGAGGGCCCGGGCAGTATGTTGATGTTGATTTATAAAGCTTTAGGTAGCAATATAGGTATCAATAGGAATGTGGGGTCAAAGTTGGCGGGGGAGTAAAACGGAACAGGGGGGGGTTCAGGTCGGGGAAAGGGGGCATGGGCCCCGGGAAAGGGGGGAAAGGGGGAAGGGAAGAAGGGGGGGGGGCAAAAAAAAAAAGGTATTACCTGTTCACAACTGTTCAACTGTTCACAAAAAAGTTGTTTTTTTTCTCGGTTTTTTTTTTTTTTTTTTTTTTTTGTATGTACTTTTTCAGTAAAGGTGTATGTCCAAAGGTTTTTTTCTTCCAATTTTTTCCAGAGTTCATTACGTGGTTGTCCTCTCTCTCTCTCTCTCTCTCTCTCTCTCTCTCTCTCTTCTCTTTCCTCTCTCCCCCTCTCTCTCCTTCTCTCTCAAAAATTAAAAAAATTAAGTCTGATTTCAAATATCTTATGAATGCTCAGATTTGACTGCAAATGCATTTAAAATTTCAATTTAGATTTCATTTAACAAATATTGATGTTCGAAAAAGTTTACTAAAAACACGCAAGTTGCACTGATCCCCCCCTATGCTTTAAGTGTTTTTACAAAGTTTTTTGCGGGTGTTTTCCCCTGTCTGCTTCATTGTCTTTCCTTCCTTTATCTCTGACTATCTATCGCAGTCGGTCGGGCGGCGGGCGGGCCGTCGGTCTCTCTGTCTGTTGTCTGTCTCTCTCTCTCTCCTCTTCTCTCTCTCTCCTCCCCCTCTCCCCTCTCTCTCTCTCTCTTCTCCATTCACCCCCCCCCCTCTTGCCCTGATCATTTTGTTTTCTTGTTGTTGTTGTTGTGTTGTGGTGGTAGTGTTTATTGGTTTCTTTTTCTTCTTCTGTTTCTCAAAGGTTCTCATGCAAGCAATTGTTGCATTTTTTCATGTGTTTGTTTGATTTGCTTTTTACTATACATCGATTTTTTTTCTTGCCAGAGGGCTGGATGTAAAAAAGCATCCATGCTTAGTTCACTACCCTTTTAAAATAAATTCGTTCGTTCTCTCTCTCTCTCTCTCTCTCTCTCTCTCTCTCTCTCTCTCTCTCTCTCTCTCTCTCTCTCTCTCTCTCTCTCTCTCTCTCTCTCTCTCTCTATCTATATATATATATATATGTGTGTGTGTGTGTGTGTGTGTGTGTGTGTGTGTGTGTTTTGTTTTTTGTTTTGTTTTGGTTTGCTGTCTGACCTAGACAGAGAGTAATAGTACAATGAGAAAGATCACAAATGATTAATTTGCTATTGTCAGGGACAGAGACGAAAACAAAAGTCTGGCTGCCCCCCCCCCCCTCTCTCTCTCTCTCTCTCTCTCTCTCTCTCTCTCTCTCTCTCTCTGTGTGTGTGTGTGTGTGTGTGTGTGTGTGTGTGTGTATGTGTGTGTGTGTGTGTGTGTGTGTGTGTGTGTGTGTGTGTGTGTGTGTGTGTGTGTGTGAGCGCGCACGCTAGCGCACGCGAGTCTACGTATCTCAGTATTGTGTTGTTTAACTTTTGCCCTCAACTCTCAATAATA
>CM031599.1:100027397-100029897 GCA_018398815.1 Conus ventricosus
TCCGCATTGTGCAGAAGTGCAGTGCACCTTTAACCGCTCTTAGCTCACTTATATGACTTGTAGTCGGGTACTTCCGTTTTCCCCGTCGTAATGCCTGTTCAGTTTTTTTTTCTTCTCCTTTTTCCTCGGTTGTTGTTGTCCCTTTGCACAAGAACAACACTTCACCAATATTCAAGATGACATTGTAGTTTTGCTGCCTCCACCCCTCATCCGCTTCTTAGAACTGTCATGTGTGTGTGTGTGTGTGTGTGTGTGTGTGTGTGTGTGTGTTGTCAGTACAACCTTGACTTAATCTGACAATAAATTGGTTTCAGTCAGTCAGTCAGTGTGTGTGTGTGTGTGTGTGTGTGTGTGTGTGTGTGTGTGTGTGTGTGTGTGTGTGTGTGTCACACAGTGTGTGTGTGTGTGTGTGTGTGTATCAGTTGTGAAATAGGCAAGCATAATGATACACATGGGTGTAAATGTGTAAACATTCTGCATATATATGTACACGTGTGCATACAGGCGTGTATGCTATGTCCAAGCCATGCCGTACTTGTCATAACGCATTTTCCTTTTGCTTCATATGACACGGATTACTGATCACCGTGATGAATTAATGATAGTCTACCCCGTATTGAGATGATGCCGCGTGAGCATTACTGTGTTCTCTTTTCGTTCGTCATACACAAAACCACAACTCCCCCCCCCACCCCACCCACCCACCCGGCTGTTTCCCAGCTGGAAATGTGTTACGGACCGACCGTCTGCCTGACTACTGTCAAGTGGAATCTTTATTTTAGTCTTTGTGATAGCAGCGATCAACAGCCTGATTACTCTGGGATTAACGGTTTGCTTATAAAGATAAAAACAAGATTAATAGGAAAGAAAAAGGCGTATTTTAGTGAGAATTGAAATATTCAGCCTATGTTCTTTTGAGTTTCATCAGACGGATATTTGTGTATTCTTCTGTTTGACATTGTCCGGAGAAGGAAAAAAATGAAAATGCCACGTACGTCTTGAAGTAAGCATGGAAGAGGCGTTTAATTAACAATGTGTTGCGTCTCTCTCTCTCTCTCTCTCTCTCTCTCTCTCTCTCTCTCTCTCTCTCTCTCTCTCTGTATATATGCGTACGTGCTTCTGAGTATGTGTGTGTGTGTGTGTGTGTGTGTGTGTGTGTGTGTGTGTGTGTGTGTGTGTGTGTGTGTGTTGATGTGTGTGTGTATGTGTGTGTGTGTGTATGTGTGTGTGTGTGTGTGTGTGTGTGTGTGTACACATGCGTGCGTCGTGCGTGCGCGCACGTATGTGGAGTTCTCTCACATAAAACTTTACATAGTTTATGGTCGTCGTAGAAATGTGTTCCGGACTCGAAGCGTCACACACACACACACACACACACACACACACACACACACACACACACACACACATCACACACACACACACACACACACACACACACACACACACACACACATCAACACACACACACACACACACACACACACACACACACACACACACACACACACACACACACACTCAGCAGCCATCAGCGGTTCTCTCCCACTGCCAGCAAGTGTATCCGCCGTTTTGCTCACTCGCCACTCACTAACTACCAGCAGTCCTCTTCCCTCAGGCCCTCTCCGTCAACAAGCTCTCTCTCTTCACCTGTCTCCTTCACCAGGAGGGCTAGCGCGGCCGGCTCACCCACCACCACACCGCTCCCCGCTGGCCCGTCCACGGGAGAGAGAGAGCGAGAGAGAGAAGCAGGGCGCGACCTTTTGGCGAGAGTGTTTGACCGTGTGATTGCTCTGTTTGATCTTTCAAACGACGGTACGGTACAGTCAGCGTTCCCCTCCCCCTCCCCTCCCCTCCTCTCCAGCCCCCTCCTCTGAGGTGGCTGTGTGGGTAATGGGGGTGACGACATCGAGGAGGATCGAGACGGTCACGGTGGCGGTGAGAATGAGCGGATTCCTGGTGCGGAAAGGTGGTGTACTGTCACTGGTTTTTAAAATTTTTAAAAAAAATTAATTTCCTAATGAAGCAACGAGAGCGGAGAGGTGAGTAGGTTGCTGAAAGGTTTTTTCTTTCTTTTCTCGAAAGAGCTGTGTAATTTCCTCACCACCAGCCTTCCTAGTGCCCTTCATTCTTCTTGTCTCTCTTTTTAAACTCTCTCACTCTGACTCTCTTTCTCTTTCTCTCTCTCTCTCTCTCTCTCTCTCTCTCTCTCTCTCTCTCTCTCTCTCTCTCTCTCTAACACGCACACACACAAGCACGCGTGCACTGGTACTGATGCACATATGCACTGGCATACGCCCGTACAACACGCACGCTCGAACACATGCGCACAAATGACGTGCATGCATGCCGTGTAACATTTTTCACTCCAGATCTTCAACCTCCATCCATACCATTCTTCCTCACACAAAACACCCACACATACACACGCACACACGCACACGCACACGCACACACACACACACACACGCACACACACACACACACACACACACACACA
>CM031599.1:100037397-100039897 GCA_018398815.1 Conus ventricosus
ATTATGGTTTCTGCGGTCAGCTTGGCTCTATATAACAACATGAAATGAAAATGAAAGTCCGGGGTCCTTTACTGATGGACAATGTTCGGAGGTCAAACTTGTCCGTTGATCCTGTGTTGATTGTGCTCAGCGATCAAATCGTTCGCCGGTCGTACACAGATTTATAGCCCCTAGCAGGGGTGTGTGCGTGTTGAGGTCGCCGATCTCTGATATCTCACAGATAAGTCAATGGTTGAAGTAGTGAAGAGTGTGGTTGACTCGGTCTCTCTTGACCACACCTTCCACAGTGTCAACGGACAGCCTTCGCTGGAGGCGGAAACTGTTGTACTCCATGGGAATTGGGTTTTGTTCATTGGTAGCTTATTTGTTCACTGTCAACACTTTGTTTTGCTGTCATCCCGTGTCCCTCCGTCTGCCCCACCCCCCACCCCATTCCGTTTTTTTAGCAGTCTGTTATTTGTCTGTATACAAGGTTACCGAACACTGTGGAAACACGAAACGGTGGATGTTTATGGCAAATCTGTGGTAGAGAACTGGATGAAAGTGAGAATCCTGGATCGGTTAATTGACAAGACTCATGGTACACGGGAAGAAACTATGTCCGTTCGTATCAGCTGTAACTTCCCCTGGTTGACAAAACGGGTCAGAATCAGGTCACATTAATCACTTCCCCTGGTGGTAAGACAATTATGCTTTTCCCCATGATCAGAATCAAAGGACGGATCCGTGAATTTTCCGATCTGGGCTGAGGTTTGCTCCCTCCATGGTCCCACCTATTTCCTCTTTTTCCTTACTTTCTTTTTTATTTTAATGCTTTGTCTTTCTTCCCACTTTTTCCTCCCCCTGCGCCCCCCTCTCCACCCACCCCCCGTTATTTTCTTTGTTTTCTTGAATTAGGAATTGGAGTTATTAATAATGGAAGCCGCGGAGGTTTGCTTTTGCTGAATACTTTCAAACTATTCATATCCTTTTTGCTTGACGATGTTAGTGCCAAAGGCAGTTGTTGGTCTACAAACAATTGATTGATTTGCAATGTACAAAAGCTTTACTGCTGTAAGAAGCTGATATGGCTGAAAAGGATTTGATGTTCGGCAAGGGCATTTGTTTAAATGTAATAGAGAAGTGAATGTTTGATGGTGAATTGAAAACGTGTTGTCAGTGTTCATAAATACTGGGCTATATTTCTCTACGCGTTTTGTGTTGCATTGGTGCAAGCACAGAACCTCGCAAGCAGGGCCAAAGTAAACATTTTTTTTGGAGTAAAGTGAAAATGATTATACCTTTTCCATAACACTTCCCTTGACCTTTTCAATAAGGTATTTATCAGTTGAAGAGGCCTCCCATCAACTGGTCAACGTGGTTTTGAGTCATGAGGGTGTGGCAACGCTGCTGTTAACGGTGAGCCAGTCTATACAATTCATAAGATGAGTTGATCTTATGTAAACAACTTAGTTTACAGTGAAGCTAGACTATATATCCAGCATACGTTGATATTATCACTGCTTACTGTGAGCCAGTCTATACAATTCATAAGATGAGCTGATCTTATGTAAACAACTTAGTTTACAGTGAAGCTAGACTATATCCAGCATACGTTGATATTATCACTGCTTACTGTGAGCCAGTCTATACAATTCATAAGATGAGCTGATCTTATGTAAACAACTTAGTTTACAGTGAAGCTAGACTATATCCAGCATACGTTGATATTATCACTGCTTTGGACTGGGCATGGGTTTTAGAACTGAGCAGAAGCATCCCTCGCAAGGTTCATAGTGTGATGCAAGATTTCCATTCCGAAGGTAAGCAAAAAAAATGGGTAAGTAAGATAAGGCTTTGTTTCACAGTGAGGGCCTAAACGTGTGAAACTGGATCTGTCTCCCCATCTCCGACCAACCCATTCCTCAACCCCATCCCCACCTGATCCCCTGGCCCGGAGACACACGACCCGTCACCTCATTAACTTATTGCGCAAAAAGTGTGAAAACCCCAGGGTCACCTTTGTCAGCAAGGCCTTGTAAAGGAACCAATTAGCGGTGCCGTACCTGCCACTTCATTCTGCCTGACCAACCAGCAGTCTCGTTACGAACCACGTTGATGACAGAGGATGAGGAGAGAAGAGTGGCGAGCTGACAATGGTTCGGTGGTCTTTTCCTTTTGTCTGATTGTGCCCCCTTACCTCCTTTTCTCTCCAAACGTCTAGCCTGGGGAGAGTGTACATTAGGACCGGGTTTGGTGTGTGTGTGTGTGTGTGTGTGTGTGTAAGTACAACACTATGTTAATCTGACAGTAAATGGTTTCAGTCAGCATGTGTGTTTTGTGTGTGTGTGTGTGTGTGTGTGTGTGTGTGTGTGTGTGTGTGTGTGTGTGTGTGTGTGTGAGGGAGGAGAGGGATGCAAAAGATGTGTCCGAGCATGCTTGCTCTGGTCTGGTTATGTGCATGTATCCACTTTCTCGCGCGTCCATGTGTATTTTCAGTTTGAAGCCAAGTTATGTAAAA
>CM031599.1:100042397-100044897 GCA_018398815.1 Conus ventricosus
TGTGGTGTGTGTGTGTGTGTGTTTGCGCATTGCGCGCGTTCGTGTGCGTGTGTGTGTATACTCGTGTTTGTATGAGTGTGTGCACGTGCATGTTAGCGTGCATGAATGTGCATGCACGTGTGTTATTGTGTGTTATTACACCATATGATTGTGTTATATGTGTGCAATGGCTGTTTGGAAGACGTTATAAGTTATTTAATCAAACAAATACTAATCAAAATAACCAAGTCAAATAAGAAAATTGAAAAAAACAACAACATGAACATGAGTAAATTGGAATAAAAATAGAAAGATTGGTAAGTGAAAGTTAATGATTAATTAATAAGATCAGGTAAACGGAAAATTGAATTAACCAGGGTTGGAGAGAGAGAGAGAGAGAGAGAGAGAGAGAGAGAGAGAGAGAGAGAGAGAGGGGAGAGAGAGAGGAGTACGTGTGTATGTGTGTGTGTGTGTGGGGGGGGGGGGGGGGGGGGGGGGGGGGGGGGGGGGGGGGGGGGGGGGGGGAGACAGAATAGGCAACTGTCGCAAAATTGCAAGGGAGATAATCTGTGTTAGAGCTGGCGTTCAGTGAGAGTGACCCCGCCGTTTTCATCGCACAGATGCTACTCGTGGAGACGCACAAAGCAAGTGTTGCGCCACCAGTCATCTTCACGGATACCCCCTGATGTGCAGGTCCACGGCAATCTGCCACCATCAGTCAGCTCAAGATTAACTCCAGAGAGAGAGAGAGAGAGAGAACACGTCAAAACATGCGTGTGAAACACTCCGCCTCGTCGATATCCCGATCGTCATCCTAGCGTGCGGTTCAAATCAAATATTTGATCCTACAGATCTGTTTGCTTGATCCATAAAGTAAGAAAAGGTCCATTTGCAATGGAAAAACAGGTGTTATCTTCCCCTGACGTATAGTGCGCGTGTGTGTGTGTGTGTGTGTGTGTGTGTGTGTGTGTGTGTGTGTGTGCGTGTGTGTGTGTGTGCGTGTGTGTGTGTGTGTGTGTGTGTGTGTGTGCGTGTGTGTGTGTGTGTGTGTGTGCGTGCGCGCGCGCGCGCGCGTGTGTGTGTGTGTGTGTGTGTGTGTGTGTGTGTGTGTGTGTGCGTGCGTGCGTGCGTGCGTGTGTTTTGAAAGACCATCACCACCATCACCACTATCACCACCACCACCACCACCACCAACGAGAAGAAATGCACGATATTTATTGCCGTGCGGCACTGCTACTTTCAACCACTTTAGATCTGGCGTGACACAGGAATGTTGGCATTATTCTTTATTTACTTATTAATTGATTAAAAAAAAAAATCTATTTGTCTTTTCATTTTTTGCCTAGTCCGTGAAACATCGAGACTTCTTACCCTCTTTCTGTTGTCGAGGATACGGAAGGTATAGTAGCGGCGAATGGGGTGGAGCCATGGGTGGTGGAGTGTGCGGAGCCCAGTGACGTATGTTTCCTCAGTCTTGAGCTAGAGACTGTTTAATATACCAAGCATGGGTCTGATTTTGCATTTGCAGTCGCCACATCGAATAACGTGATTTATGGGATAATATGATAGGTACCGAGTACTTTCTTTTCTTTTAACAAAAGGTACCATGTGCCTTGTTAACGTCTATCCCAGCTGTAAGTATCTACGTGGTACTTTACGGTGTGTACGTTGATATGTGACGTAGACTGAAGTGTGGTGAATGCAAGGCCATGAAGACGCCGCTGGGTCTGTGCAGAGAATTTCCAGGTCGGTGTGGGTCAGAAGTGGGGGCTGATGGCGGGTCTGTGTGTGTGTGTGTGTGTGTGTGTGTGTGTGTGTGTGTGTGTGTGTGTGTGTGTGTCTACTGCATATTACGTGGGTAACTGAATCTGCTGAACTGCGAGAGCAGGGGAACTACTTGCATTATGACGTCTTGCAGCAGTGGTTAAAAAGGCAATGAGTTTCGCTTGGTGGTGATGATGATGATGACGATGAGGTGTGCGTGTGTGTGTGTGAGTGCGCGCGCGCGCGCGCGTGCGGTGCGTGCGTGCGTGCGCGCGCGCGTGTGTGTGTTGTTGTTGTTTTTTCTGTCGAAGGCAACCTTAGAATAGGGGATAAGAATGATGAGGGAGGTGTGTTGTGGAAGGAGGGGGTGAAGCAAGAGCTTTGTATGCACACCTTGCTCGCCACTCCCCCCCCCCCCCCCCCCCACCCTAGCCCCCAACCGTTGTTGTTTGCCTTGATGGACGCTATTTTCACCGTTATCATTTGCCTGGCATGTGATTATACACCAGTTTTTCAGCGTCAGTGTTGGCCTGAAAAATGGACAGACGCCTCGTTTCCAAGGCAGTTACTGTTTGCCTGGTAAAGAGATAGACGTCACTTGTTCATGACCGTTGTTGTTGAACTGCAAGGGCATGGACGCCATATATTCATGACCCTTATTGTTTTCCCTGGCAAGTGGAAAGACGTCACTTTTTTTTAATGACCGTTGCTGTTTATCTGACAAGTAGGTAAGTGGACAAACGTTATTCCCCTCGAC
>CM031599.1:100049897-100052397 GCA_018398815.1 Conus ventricosus
GCCGGTTGACACAACATCACAACGACCTATGACAAAAACGTGTCTGCTGGTTCACATGATGTCACAAGGACCCAACACTTATGACGTGTCTGCTGGTTGACATGATGTCACAGTGACCTAACACTTATGAAGTGTCTGCTAGTTGACATGATGTCACAGTGACCCAACACTTATGACGTGTCTGCTAGTTGACATGAAGTCACAACGACCCAACACTTATGACGTGTCTGCTGGTTGACATGATGTCACAGTGACCTAACACTTACGACGTGTCTGCTGTTGACATGATGTCACAGTGACCTAACACTTATGACGTGTCTGCTAGTTGACATGAAGTCACAACGACCTAACACTTATGACGTGTCTGCTGGTTGACATAAAGTCACAAAGACCTAACACTTATGACGTGTCTGCTGGTTGACATGACGTCACAACGACCTAACACTTATGACGTGTCTGCTGGCTGGCATGACGTCACAACGACCTAACACTAATGACGTGTCTGCTGGTAGACATGATGTTATAACGACCTAACACTTATGACGTGTCTGCTGGTTGACATAACGTCACAACGACCCAACACTTATGACGTGTCTGCTGGTTGACATAACGTCACAACGACCTAACACTTATGACGTGTCTGCTGGTTGACATAACGTCACAACGACCTAACACTTATGACGTGTCTGCTGGTTAACATAACGTCACAACGACCAAACATTTTAACGTCACAACGACCGAACATTAATGGAGTGTTTACTGATTGACATGACGTCACAGCGACCTAACATAATGGAGTGTCTACTAGTTGACATAATGTCACAACGACATAATATTTATGGAGTGTTTACTGATTAACATGACATCACAACGGTCTTACATTTATTAAATGTCTGCTGGTTGACATAACGTCACAACGACCTAACATTTATGGAGTCTTTACTGGTTGACATAACGTCACAACGACCTAACATTTATGGAGTCTTTACTGGTTGACATAACGTCACAACGACCTAACATTTATGGAGTGTCTACTGGTTGACATAACGTCACAACGACCTAACATTTATGGAGTCTTTACTGGTTGACATAACGTCACAACGACCTAACATTTATGGAGTGTCTACTGGTTGACATAACGTCACAACGACCTAACATTTATGGAGTCTTTACTGGTTGACATAACGTCACAACGACCTAACATTTATGGAGTGTCTACTGTTGACATAACGTCACAACGACCTAACATTTATGGAGTGTCTGCTGGTTGACATAACGTTACATTAATGGAGTCTTTACTGGTTGACATAACGTCACAACGACCTAACATTTATTGAGTGTTTACTGGTTGACATAACCTCACAGCGACTCAGCGTATGTAGAGTGTGCTGGTTGACATAACCTCAGAGCGACTCGGCGTATGTAAGTGTGCTGGTTGATATAGCATCACAACTACCTAACATTTAGTGACAAAACAACGAGAAGACGCTCCGTAAGCATGATGTTCTTGGGATGTTAAACTGTTAGAGCACGAACAGTTGACGTACGTTAAGTTTTAACAGTGTGTGTCTGTTAGGAAAAAATAATAAAATAAAAAAAAGCAGAGTTACAAGAGGTGTTTACCATTTATCTCATTGCTTTACGTGGCGGAAGCAGCCTCTGCCTTTCCTTCTAATTCATTTAAAACAGTGTTTCTGTTTGTGTCTGTGGGCATTCGTTGATTTGAGTTCATGTCACTATCAAGGTTTAGAAGTCAGTGGCTGTATTTTGTATGTTTGCCTTTACTGTAAATCTAACAAGCCCCCCCCCCCCCCCCCCCCCCCCCCCCCTTCCCGACAAGTATTGAAGAGTGTAGATTTCGGTGTGTGTTCAATCTCTTCTCTGTTATACTCTCACGCCAAACACTACCACATCCCATATGAAAATCGCGACATCATGGGTGCGATCCTTATGCACATAACCATTTCCAACACGCATAGAATTTGCCTCCCCTGTCAGACGCTGTTCATGGTTGTCCTCAGTGAACGTTTGGGATGATACAGTAATGTGTAACAGTTTCCATTCAACAGTAAGTTTGCCAACCACAGACTCCCAAATTGTTAATAACTTCCTAATATTGACCTTGCAAATAATGGCCTGAACACGGTAAAAAAAAAAAAAAAAAAAGAAGAAGAAAGAGAACCCTCAAAATAATTCGTTGATGATTCTGACGCTGCAAATAATGATCTGACATGTCATGATAATTCGTCGAATTCGTTTTGAGTTGTCCGGCAGACAGACAAAGACAAGCTCGCGTGCTCAGGAATCAATGCTTCTGCCCCCCCCCCCCCCCACACACACACACACACACTTCCCCCTCCTTCACCTCAACCCCCTCTCCTCTTTCCCTCTTCCACCCCAGAGAGAGAGAGAGAGAGAGAGAGAGAGAGAGAGAGGGGAGGAGAAAAAGAGGGGGCATAGTATACATCGGAGGGAGGGGAATGATGAAGGAGATTGGCAT
>CM031599.1:100057397-100064897 GCA_018398815.1 Conus ventricosus
TAATAACATCCATAAATAAACTAACTTTGAAAGAATTAGCGACTACAGTATTGCAACTCTGCCTACTGGGGTACACATTCTTTTTGCCCAAATCTTAAATAGAATTTTTACTTCTAAAAGTTTGTCCACTACATTGATTTCCGTTAGGTTTGTTAAATCGTTTGAGAACCAAAGTCCTAGGATTTTGAATTTTCTGGGGTTCCATTCCATATGCTTATGTGGTAAGTATTTTTCAGGTGAGTTTTTCTTTTTTCCTAACCAAACATTTATTGTTTTTTTCAAAGTTAAGTTTTAATCCCGAAATTTGTTCAAACTCGTTTAATATTTCAAAGACTTTTTCATACGACTTCCTGTCTCCATGTAAAATAAAAGTCGTGTCATCAGCAAACTGATTTATTTTAAACTCAGTGTTCGAAATAACTATACCTTTTATTTCTTGATCTTCTCTTATTTTGCATGCTAGAATTTCAGCACACAAAATGAATAGATAGGGGGAGACTGGGTCGCCTTGACGACATCCTTTTTTAACATCAAAGCTTTGCGAAACTTTTCCATTAACTGTTAAATAAGATTTTATATTGCAATAGAAAATAGAAATCCAGTTACAGAGATCTTTACCAAAACCAAATGCTTTAAGAGTTTTTTCTATGAACTTCCAGCTCACCGAATCGAACGCTTTTTCAAAATCAATTGATACAAGCAGCCCAGGCAAATTCTTCTTTTCTAAATAGTGCATTATGTCGTAGATTATTCTCAAATTATCTCCAATGTATCTATCTTTTATAAACCCAGTCTGATCTTCATTTATTAACTTTGGAAGCACTGTCTTTATTCTATTTGCTATACAAGTTGACCCGATCTTATATGTTACATTTAAAAGTGTAATCGGTTTTCCAGTTTTTCAAAAATTCTTTTGGCTTATCGCCTTTTGGCAGACATATTATGATTCCTTCCCTTTGTGTTATGGACATTTTACCATTACTGAAACCTTCGTTAATGGACCTGACTACAAAATCGCCCAATTGCTTCCAGAAAAATTTGAAAAAATTAACAGTCATCCCGTCAGTTCCCGGACTTTTATCATTTTTCATATGCTTTAATGCTATCGTTGCTTCTTCTTTAGATATTATACCTTCCATTTTATCAGATTCTAATTTAGTTAGTTTTGGTAAGTTTATGATATATTGTTCTAAGTCAACATTTTTGGTTTGTCTTTCTTCATATAATTCTTTATAGAATGTTTTAGTTTCTTCCAAAATATCGTCTGTTTCTGAAAGTGTCCGGTCTCCATGTGTTACAAGTTTAACCATTTGTTTGCTCACAAAGTGTCTTTTCTCAAGGGAGCAAAAGTATCTGTTTACTTTTTCTCCATCAGATACCCATCTCGCTTTGGAGCGCAAGATTATTCTGTCCATTTTTATTTTTCTGATTTCTGACAACTGTTTCTTCTTTTCATGTAAGAGCATTAGGTCACTTTTACTTTTGAAGCTATCTTTTTCCAGTTCTTGTATTTCATGGTCTAACTCTTGCTCTTTCGCGTTAAGGTCCCTTTTCTTTTTTATTGAATATGTAATTGTTTTTGCTCTGATTTCCATTAGTAAAGTGTCTAGGAACAACTGGTCTGATATTGTAAATTGTATTTCATTGTTTGGAATGTCCGTAATTTTTGTTCTTGCATACGGTAACACTGCATACTGTTCTTTCACTCTTTCGATTATTTCATTAATAATTTCTACATAGTTGCGGTCTTTCAGTAATGCTAGGTTGACACGAGAGCAACTTTTACTGCCAACAAATAGACCCCAAAAGTTGCCAACTCGATGTGCAACAAATCAAAAATAGATTTTGGCCAAAGTTGCTTCGTCATATGTGAACGCAAGAGGCAACTATATGGCAACTCCGTAGCTCCGCCCCTTTTTTTTTGCTGGCTTGGCCTACGTGCGCGACCTACTTTCCTTGTAGTTGCCATGTAGGTTGCAACTTTTGCAAGCAACTTCTGGAAAAGTTGCCAGCTTTGTTGGCTCGGTTGAAAACAGGATGAGGCAACTGCAGTGACGTCCGTTTTTTTTGCTATAAAAGCAGCCGGTTCCGCACCTATATCTACCTCCTCAGAAGACATGGCTACTAGAACTAGAACTAGACTCAAAAGTGATGGTCAGTGAAAAAAACCTATCTATCACACAAGCAGCAATAGCAAAGTATGAAAATTTTCTCCAAAACTTGGCCCTTTTATACTGTTCCGACGACAACTCACCGAGGTTGCATGCATGTTGCCGACACGCACAACAAAAAGTTGTCATGCAAGCAACAAAATTCGTGCTTGCATGCGTGTGGAAAAAAGCGAGAAAAGCGTGGCGGCACGTGCCGCTTTTTGTCGCACGCATGCACTTCGCTCCGCCCCTTTTTTGTTGCCTACCGGATATACTTGTGTTGCCAAGCTGTTCACACAAAAGCAACTTGAAGTTGTCATGCAAAAGTTGCCCACCCCACCAAAAGTTATATCTCCCGACGTTCAACTTTTGGCTGTGACAACTTCATAGGCAACTTTATTGGGAAAATCCAATGGGGTCTAATTGGTTTATAATGAGTTGCTGTAGTGACAACTTTTGAAGCAACAATGTAGCAACACATAGGCAACTTGGAGTTGCCACCCATTGTTGCCTCATTGTTGCACTCGTGTGAACCAGGCATTAGGATGCATTAAATTTCCAAAACATTTTCTTTTTTTCTTCTTTCTTAAAGTTCAATTCTAAGGTTATTAGTGAGTGATCACTCCTGTATCCCACGAGAATATCAGCATTTTTTACATTACTAAGCAACGAGTCAGAGACCAAAAAAAAATCCAAACGACTTTGCTGAAACGGTTGCATTCTTCTCCAGGTAAAACGAGTAGTTTCTGGTTGAGTTCGCGCCAGATATCTACCAGCTCTAAATCGGAAATCATGTGTAATACTGTATCACTAGCTTTAATGTTATTAATATGCTTGTAATTATAATAATCTAAATTTGGATTAAGCACAAAGTTCCAGTCTCCTGCTAACACTACATTTGTAACACATAATTCTTCTATTTTCTTTTGGATACTTTTATAAAAATCTGGATCGTCTTTGTTTGGACCATATATATTCACTAACGTAATCTGTTTATCCATTGTGTTAATAATCGAAATTATATAATTACCTTCCCTGTCTTTCACTGTTCTTTCTATCTTAAAATCGAAATTGTTATTGAAGAGAATACCTACACCTCGTGATCTACTATTATTTGAAGAAAAAGACACTCATATCCCCATTCAGCACGGATTTGAAGCTCTAGTTTTTTTAGTAAAGTGCGTGTCCTGTAAAAAGTATATTGAGTATTTTTTTTTGCCCCCGGTACTAAAAGACATCCTTTCTTTTTTCATTTTTAAACCCGGGACCCGGGTTTAGTGAAAAAATTTGTTTTTTTCATTCTTTTTTTTTAAAAAGGGTTTTTTTAACTAAAGAAAATCGCCCCTTTTTTTTTTTTCCCCATAATTATCCATTTTATTTTCCCTTTTTGAAACCAAAAATTGGCCCCCGGGTAGCCCGGACTTATTTTTTAACCCCACTTTTTGTTTTTTCTCACCGCGATTTTTCCCTTTTCCCCATGCTTTATTTCGTAAAACTTTCGCTCGTGACTTTGCGGGCCCCATGGAGACATGATATTTTTTTTCCTTCCCAAAAAAAAGGGTTGTATTTTCGGGTTAAACCCCTTCCCCCTTCGCCTTTCCCTTTTCTCCCCTACCCCCCCCCCCCCCCCCCCCCCCCCCCCCCCCCCCCCCCCGCCCCCTTTTTAAACCAGTTTTTTAAAATTGGGAATCACGTTCCCTACGGACACGCGTCCCTAACCCCGAAGTCTCGCTTCCATGGGCCGCTCCCTTCCCTCAAGCTTTTCCTCCCCCCTACCCAAACTCACCCTTCCCAAATTTTTAATTTTCCATTTGGGGCCCACAACCACCAGTTTTTTAAAATGAACTTCAAAATTTGGGAAAGAAAAAAAAAAGAAAAAGATACATAAAATTAAAATTTTCCCCTATTTGTCCCTTTTTATACACACAACACACACACACACCAACGCCCCACACACCCCGCAAAACGCACACAAAACCCCAACATACATAAATCTATATATATACACAAATAAAATACATAAATACATAAAATACATTTTCATACCACAACACATGCATTTATATACACCACAAACATACATATATCTACTTTTCCCCAAAGGGCAAAATTTTTTCAAGAGGAAAAAAATTTTAAACCACATTTGTACATTTGAAAAATACATATAAAATACACATACAAAAATATAATTACACACTACACAAACCCACACACACACACACACAACAAACCAACCCACACACAAAACAACACACACAAAAACATATATATATTTATTACACATATTACATAAAAAATTTTAAAATACATAAAAAAAACACACACACATATATATATAAATATAAAATATATATAACAAACATAAATTCCAAGGGAAAAAGGGGTCCCGGGAAACCTTTCCAGCAACTTACAGAGAAATTTTGGGGTTGAAAATGAAGCAAGAAAAATTAATTTCAAAGTTTTTTTAATTCTTGGTAAGAAATGGGGGGTTTCGCACCCCCAACCATGGAATTTAATTAAAAAAATCAAAAAAAAAAAAACCCAACATACAACAATACCCCCCAAAACCCCACACCCCCCAACCCACATTTAAAAAACCCCCCCAAAAACACACCCCCTAAATTAAAACAAACCCCCCCCCCAAAAAAAAATAAAATTTTAAAATAAAAAAAAACCCCAAACAAAACAAAACCCCCCAACATTATACCCACCCCCCCCTTTTTCCCCCCCCCTCCAACCCCCCCCAATCCCCCCCTAACCCCTTACAAAACCCCACACAACACAAAAAAAAATAAAATAAAAAACAAAAAAAAAAAAAATTTTTCCCCATTGCACCCCCCACCCACACCCCCATCCAACACCCAAACCCCAGGCCCCCAAACATAACCCTTAACAAACCCAAAAATTCATCCCTTAATGTGGGGGGATTAGGGGGCCCTGGGGGGGGGGGGGGGGGTGGGGGGGGGGGTGGGGGGGGGGGGGGGGGGGGGGGGGGGGGGGGGGGGGGGGGGGTGGGGGGGGGGGGTGGGGGGGTCGGTTCGGGTGTGGGGGGGGTGGGGGGGGGGCGCCCGCACTCTGATGGGGAGAAAAAAAAAAAAAAAAAACAGACAAGATTAACTTCAACAGTAAAACATTGCAAAAATCTCCCCCTCTCCCTGCGAACACAACCCCCAACCCCCCACCCCCCTCAGATCATCGGCATATCCCATGCTAAGGCAGTGTTAAACCTTGATACATGGTTGTTGTATGCACATATCTACTATTCCCAAAGACAGATTCGCTTCAAAAGGCATATAATTTTACACATTTGTACATGTTGTATAAATCATTATATACATACACACATGTCAACTGTCCAGAGACAAAGCAAGAGAGAGAATGAGAGAGAGAGAGAGAGAGAGAGAGAGAGAGAGAGAGAGAGAAGAGAGGGAGAGAGAACAGCTGGCTCGAACGTGAGAAAAAATCCACATAAACAATTATAGCAAAATCTTTTCTCCACAGGTACTTAAGTCGTCGGCACTTGAATCTCAAAATGCTTAGGGTAATAAAATCCCAATAACGATAACAATAATAAACACAGCAGTAGTATAGTACAAGACGAAGGAAAGAGACGGAGAAGACGGAGAAGAAGAAGAAGAAGAAGAAGAGAAGAAGAAGAAGACAGAAGAAGAAACAGAAGAAGAAGCCGAGAAGAAGAAGAAAAAAGAAGAAGAACGAGGTGGAGGAGGAATACGGAAAAAGGCGGTGATGACGCACGATGATGACGACGGTAATAAACGTACTAAACACACACACACACACACACACACACACACCACACACACACACACACACACACCACACACACACACACACACACACACACACGTGCGCGCACGCACCAATACACGCACATACGCACGGACACACCCACCACACACCCACACTGAGTACACGTTTTAGGTTACAATCAAAAGCGACACCCAAGTTGACCCCGAACAATCTTTTCCAAGACCATGTTTTGTGGGGGAAAAAAAACAGACAAAACTACAAACAAACAAAAACCTTAGACATTTGTTAGTCGTTATATCTCAATATCATAGTGTATTCTTCACATTTTATGGATTAACATGGACATCTTGCCTTTTTCACTTGATGTCTATTTCTCTCTCCCATGCCACCTCCTCCCTCCCCATTTTTTGTGGATTTCTCTCACTCCTCACTCCCCAATCTTCCAACCTTTTTGTTGGAATCAATGTATGACCCACATTTTGGATAAGTGAACACAACTTTACAGTCATAGTGTGTGGGCTGAGTTCTCCCCACTACTTTCTGCCTTCCCTCCCCATCCATTCCCACCCATCCCCCTCTCCTCTCAAGCCGGATTATCTGAAATTTCTATTAAAAAAAAAAAAAAAAAAAAAAAAAAAAAAAAAAAAAAAAAAAAAAAAAAAAACCACACACACCGAGAGAGAGAACGAAAGAGCAAAAGAGGGGGAGAGGGGGCTGAGTTTCTCCAATTATTGCCTGCCCCCTCCCCTTCCACCCGCCCCCCCCCCCCCCCTTCCTCTCAAGCCGGACAGATTATGTTATGCTGAAGAATTAAAAAAAAAAACCGAGAGAGAGAGAGAGAGAGAGAGAGAGAGAGAGAGAGAGAGAGAGAACACTGGCTCAACAACAACAACAACACAACAAAACTAATACCAATGCTCTTCACCACCACCACAAATGATGAATAATCATAATAGCACTAATAATAACATGCGATTATTTTGTTTTCCTTTACGACCCCCCCCCCCTCCCCATCAGTCTCCCCCCCCCCCAATACCCCCGCCCCCCCCCCCCCCCCCCCACTCTCTCAGCCTCTCAGTCATTGTTTCTTATGACCATACCTGTCAATTTGCTTAGTTAGTATTTACTCTGCATCATTTCTGTCAGTATCTCTAATAATGTTTGAATGATAAAGTTTCTAATCTTTGTTTATGAGTGTAAATCGTGTTCACACAAACATGGAGGGAGAAGGCTCAGTCACCCCCCCCCCCCACCCCGCCCTCCCCCCCCCCCTCCCGCAGTACCTTCCTTGGGAAAAAAAAAAGAAAAAAGTCTTTGACACTCACAGTTTTTACTATTATGGCGACTCTTTGCGCTACGATGCTGTTTTTGTAGTCCTTCAGTTTGTTACTTCAAACTTTGTATGTCGGTGAGGAACTGAGCGCTTCTTTAAAAAGTATAGCTTTTAATCGTGAGGTGATCGTGTTCTTTTTGAAAATGCTTCCAATTTTTAAAGTCTTTTTTTTTCAACCTGAAGTGGATGTTGCTCCGGGCCGGTGGAGTGAGTGTGAATGGACATGTGTGTCTTCTTCTTATCATT
>CM031599.1:100067397-100084897 GCA_018398815.1 Conus ventricosus
AAAACCAATCCGAACCACCCCCATTTTGTCTTAGAAACGTGTGTGGTAAAACCCAATCTGGTTACTCGACACTCGTGAAACAACAAGCACAGCGCACTGTGGAAAGCGCACTGTTTGCATGAACTAGATACAGCTGGCTAGACTGACACATGCAGAAGGCCGACACTGCAGGACCGGAGAGTGCATTGTGAATGAATGGCCTCTGTGTGGGCTCACCTCTTACAACGACACCGAAAAAAGAAAGCTTTGGAAGACAGAGTTTGTTTAAGTCTCCTTTCAAGTGGTTTCGCGTTGAAGGAAGAAAGACGGGTGGATACTTAATGGAATTACACACACACACACACACGAAAAAAAAAGAGGAACGGAATGAAAGAAAGAAGGGACTTGAAAAGGGGGGAAACCGCTAGAAAGAGAGACAGAGAAAGGGGGAAAAAAATAACAGACAGATAAACTGTGAGGAAGGTGCAGGCACTCGCTGTGAGGGGGTTTCAAGATGGTATCAACGTTGTAGCTGCGCTTTCAGCTCCAACACGTGTGTCGGTCTGCACAGCCGTTCTGCTGCTGACAATAATCTGGGGAGGTGTGCTGTGTGCAGTTACATGTCTCTTACTAGTGATGTCTGAGGAAGACATGGTTGTCGAAAAGTCCCAGGTCTGTCTTGTATTATGTATGGGATAAGCGTTACTTTGAGCTTTAAAGTCCAGGTCTGTCTTGTATTATGTATGGGATAAGCGTTACTTTGAGCTTTGTATTATGTATGGGATAAGCGTTACTTTGAGCTTGGTTTTCTCCCTTTATTCGTAATTTGGCTTTAATTTCAACAGAAAATTTGGGCTTCCATACATACGCGCATGCATGCACGCACGTACGCACACACGCACACGCACACACACACACACACGCACACACACCACACACACACACACACACACACACACACACACACACACACACACACACACGAGAAGGTGTAGGACTGCAGTGGCGGCGGAAGCTGTCCAGGATTAGGGGGGGGCAATGGATATTTCAAATCATTGAACTCCGACAATCACAATATGGCAATGTTCGATAAAAAAATTAAAAAAAAAAAATTCCAGCATGCAATATTCAGTTCACACACACACACACACACACACACACACACACACACACACACACACACACACACACACACACACGTACTTGAAATACACTTTGTATAGCTGGACATTAGGCACCGTAAAATGCAGTTACTAAGTCACGATTGTCACAGTCTGTACATTAGCAGGTTACACCAACAGCTGGGAGGTTACACCTTTACACATTTAATTTTCCGAAGTAACTTTGACGTCGTTCGTTTCTTCAAACTAACTCGGAAAAAAATTTCCAGCGAGATTGAGCTGATCAACCTTGCCTTTGAACACATGCATAATGAGACAGTTGTTCAGGCGCTCCTGAGTCATAGTGCTTCGGAGGTATGTTTTGACCCGCTTCAAGGCAGAAAAACTGCGTTCAGCTGTTGCAGCTGTAACTGGAATGGTCAAGTACAGCCTGATAAGTTTGTCTACCTCACTCAACATTCTTTTAACAGTGTCAGAAGTTGTCAGTTCTTCTGGTAGTGCCTCAAAGACGGACTTCTTGTTGTCCCCCACAGCATGTGTAAGGATGGCCAACTGTGTTTTGAGTCTGTCCATGTCAATGTCCGCAGCATATGTGTCTTTGATCTCTTGAGGAATTTATGGATTCTTTCCTGCAGCTCCGTCACTCAAGAGAATTTCAATCTTCCTTGGCAACTGAAGACTATGTTGGTCAAAACCTGTGCTTTACATGCTCTTTGACGTTGTCTATGGCCTCATAGTACTGCTGTCTGTAATAAGCAGAAGGGTCAGAGTAGCTGTGACCCTGGGAGCCCTCATCAAGTCTTCATGGAGGCTGTGTCTGTCTCGGAATGTGGGGCTCATCAGACACGTTTGCAGCCGTGGTTGAGACGTCGGCAAAAAAACGTCTGGAAACTGTTATCCTGGCGCATACTTTCAAGCGGTCTCAGACAGAGGTTTGCAGTGTTTGCTGCATCCACACAGGACGTTTGTTTCCTTTGAACAGCAGTCGCCAGCTCTTCAGTCACAGCAAAGACATCCCGTGAAAGTGAGAGCCCAAGACAGGTGGAGAACTGCTGCATAAGTGCTAGAAGGCCGGATGCCCTCCTGGCATACTCATCATGTCCTTATGAGACTAGTTCAAGTGTTTCTTGCAAAGCCTCATAGTTCTCTATGAGAGATTCAAAAGCTCTTGTTCGAACAGTCCACCTTGTTGGACACAGTGATTTAATGGACGGGCTGCACGAAGTTGATGTTTCATGTTGGATTGTTTCAAAACGATCTGTCGTTTTGGTGATAATTTGATCAACTGAATGACCCCTGTGGCAAAGTCAAGGGCATCTCTTATTACTTTGACCTTTCTGGAAGCCTCTTGTAACACAAGATTGACTGAGTGTGCCAAACAGTATACGGACACTGCTGACGGGACCTCTTCTTTGAACCGTTTTGCAACTCCTGAAACGTGACCCTGAAAATTACTGGCCCCGTCGTAGGCCTGACCCCTACACTTCTGCACTGGCAAGTCCAGCTTGATCAAGCAATCCTTTAGCGCATTAAAGATTGTCTCAGCGCAGGTATTGTCAACATGCACCAGTCCCACAGGCTCCTCTATGACTTCAAACTGCTCAGTTACCCATCTTATGCAAATTACAACCTGCTCCCTGTTTGCAACGTCACGGGTTTCGTCAGCTGGTATCCGAAAACCAATTCGCTTCTCTGATTTCACGTACAACAGATCGCAAGCCTTTATGTGCCATAATCCTGAGGATCTCGTTGACAATATCATGTGACAGATATTTTGAACCTGTGTTTGTTTTTTCCTTGCAGCCCTCTCCAAAGCAGAACTTGAGCAGCTGTTGAAGTTTGCCTTCCTGCTCGTCATGTCCACGGAGAGGCAGACCCTGTCGCAGGAGAAACTGAAGGCTCTTTAGTTCGTTCATCAGGCTTTGCAGGCGTTTCTTTTGTTCTGTTTCATGCTGACACGTCACTGGAGCATACACTGACGTTGAAGACTGCCTACAGTTTACGTCATACACGGCTGCTCCATGTGAAGATTTTTCGTGGCTTGAGAACTTTTCCAGTGCTTTCTTCCAGTTATCAAAACGGCTACATACAAACGCTGCGTCAGGTTTTGCAGCCTTGATGATTAGCCCCCATGCAGAAGAAACAACATACCTTGCTGTCTGTTGTGCATAGGTGAAGCCAAGGGTATTGCTGGAACCAAGATCTTTGGAAATAGCGGGGCCTTCCTGAACTTACCCTGGTCAGTTTGGAGAGGACTGTGTCGCTCTGTGGCTGAAAGAGGTTGACTGCGTCCTTGCAGCACACAGTAGACTGACATTTTGGTTTTCTTACAGCAGCAGGTCGGTCAATGTCATCACGAGGAGACTGCGCAGGTCGGTTGGCGTCGTCACGAGGAGACTGTACGATTGATGCACCTTCTGTAGGAGATGAGAAAATACTTACATCCTTTTCTTCATCATTTTCACTGTCCCTGGTTTGATGAAGTGTTAGGCTCACAAATGTTCCTCGCTTATTTGCCCTATAAGGACAGGTGGAAGGGATGATTCAATGTCTCCCGCCAAGATCTTATTCATCGGGTAGCATATCCTGGAGCTCTCTTGCTGACTTGTTACGATGTGTATGTCCCTACCAATCATCCTCGCCATAGCTTGCACTACCACAGCATCAGCATATATGCCATTCTTGGCAATGTTGGTCAGGTACTGGTCAGTAATGTGTGCCCAAAGTGGGTCAATTGCAGAGAGGTTCCCGAGAAATGTGTTGACATCTTTCCTAAGCGGGTTTGACAGGAAGTATGACGACAAGGTGATGCACCATCAAACATCTCTCTCTCTCTCTCTCTCCTCTCTCTCTCTCTCTCTCTCCTCTCTCTCTCTCTCTCTCTCTCCTTTCTCTCTCTGTCTCTCTGATTTTTTGGAGGTGCTCAATATTAGGGGGGGCAGTATATAAGGCTGCCCCCCCCCCCCCCCCCCCAATATTTTTCTGGAGGGGGGCATGGCCCCCCCGCCCCCCCTGCTTCCGCCGCCTGTGGACTGTACAATTTGCCATAATGAGAACGAATCACACTATCCATGGCCTATGACATATTCATCTGGCTGAAACTGGCCGTTTCGTTGACAGTCGGTATGGCAGTAATGACGCTATTTTACTGATCATTCATTCGTCCATGCGCTCAGCTACTTCCAATTCATTTTAGTCTTCGTTTCCATTTGCGTCTCTTCCTCCTTCCGTCTGTCTTTCTGTAATTTCTGTCATATTGCTTTTCTGCCTGCTAACCGTTCTTTCCTGTTTTATTCCTCATTCGTTCTTTGGATGAAATCTAGTTTCCATAACAGTGAGAGGCCATGAACTGAAAATAAAGAGCCAAAAATAACGACAAGCTGCGATTGAGGAAGGAGTCAAGTGCAGCAGCGATGCAAGTGTGTGTGTGTGTGTGTGTGTGTGTGTGTTCGGAGGCAGAAATGTGATGTGGAGGGTGTAGTGGGTGAGGTGGTGGAGGTGCAGGCAATTCCTGGTGTGATAGGGTGCAGTTTCGTGACTCAGTAATCAGAGGCAGGCGTTGTAATCATAAGCTACAAGGGAAAAAGGCCGATATTTAGACGTCAGCAAATTGGCGTTGGATGGGTTCCATTTTCATTTGATCGTCGTCATTCACGAAATTCAGAACACAAACGACCGTCCCCCATTTAGGCAGAATTATACTTTCCTTCTTGCTCACCACTTTGCGAACCTGCTCGCTTTGTGAACATAATTATTCAATCTCTTTCAGCATTTCCACGTTCTATGCACATGTCCACGCTCTATCAACATTAACACTCGCTGTGGATAATTATGTTCATTCTCTATCCACATTTACACTCTCTTTGAACATATCCTCTCTCTCTCTCTCTCCTCTCTCTCTCTCTCTCTCTCCTCTCTCAATATTCCCGTTGTCTGTGAACATGTCCATTCTGTATCAACATTAGTAGACATTCCCACAGTGTGAACATTTCCATTCTCCAGGAACGTTTTGCTTTCAAAACATGTTCACTCTGTGCTAATATTTTGGTTTTTATATGAACATAGCCACTCTCTATCACCATTTCTAAACTTTATGAGCATGTTCATTCTCTCTAAACATTTAGTTTCCATGAACATGTCCCTTCTGTGTCAACATTTCCATTCTCTATGAACATGTCCCTTCTGTGTCAACATTTCCATTCTCTATGAACATGTCCCTTCTGTGTCAACATTTCCATTCTCTATGAACATGTCTCTTCTGTGTCAACATTTCCATTCTCCATGAACATGTCCCTTCTGTGTCAACATTTCCATTCTCCATGAACATGTCCCTTCTGTGTCAACATTTCCATTCTCTATGAACATGTCCCTTCTGTGTCAACATTTCCATTCTCTGTGAACATCTCCCTTCTGTGTCAACATTTCCATTCTCTATGAACATGTCCCTTCTGTGTCAACATGTCCATTCTCCATGAACATGTCCCTTCTGTGTCAACATTTCCATTCTCTATGAACATGTCCCTTCTGTGTCAACATTTCCATTCTCTGTGAACATGTCTCTTCTGTGTCAACATTTCCATTCTCTATGAACATGTTCCTTCTGTGTCAACATTTCCATTCTCTATGAACATGTCTCTTCTGTGTCAACATTTCCATTCTCTATGAACATGTTCCTTCTGTGTCAACATTTCCATTCTCTGTGAACATGTCCCTTCTGTGTCAACATTTCCATTCTCTATGAACATGTCTCTTCTGTGTCAACATTTCCATTCTCTATGAACATGTTCCTTCTGTGTCAACATTTCCATTCTCCATGAACATGTCCCTTCTGTGTCAACATTTCCATTCTCTATGAACATGTCCCTTCTGTGTCAACATTTCCATTCTCTATGAACATGTCTCTTCTGTGTCAATATTTCCATTCTCTGTGAACATGTCCCTTCTGTGTCAACATTTCCATTCTCTATGAACATGTCCCTTCTGTGTCAACATTTCCATTCTCTATGAACATGTCTCTTCTGTGTCAACATTTCCATTCTCCGTGAACATGTCCCTTCTGTGTCAATATTTCCATTCTCTATGAACATGTCTCTTCTGTGTCAACATTTCCATTCTCTATGAACATGTCTCTTCTGTGTCAACATTTCCATTCTCTATGAACATCTCCCTTCTGTGTCAACATTTCCATTCTCTATGAACATGTTCCTTCTGTGTCAACATTTCCATTCTCTATGAACATGTCTCTTCTGTGTCAACATTTCCATTCTCTATGAACATCTCCCTTCTGTGTCAACATTTCCATTCTCTGTGAACATGTTCACGCTCTATTCACATTTTAAGTTACTGTGAAAATATCCGTTTTCTATCGCTTTTCCTCAATGAACATGTTTACGGTCTAAAAACACTTTACTTTCTATTGACATATTCGCTCTCTGTTAACGTTTCACTTTCTATGAACATGTTCACCCTCCCTACATTTTCACAATTGTACAAACTTATATGTTCAGTCGTTCCACTTGTTCAGTCATTCCACCTGCTTATAACCACACACACACACACACACACACACACACACACACACACACACACACACACACACACACACACACACACACCACAGCTAGTTTTCTTCCATGGTGATTGTCAGTCAATACCAAGGAAAGATCAATGTGTTTGCACTACGTATTTCATTTAACAAGATTGAAATGTGGGTTCACATTTTTTTTTTAATCTGTTAGTCAGAACGTACTCATTAATTTGCGATGAGCCGTGCGGAAAAGATAGAGAAGCTGAGAAAAAACACTGATCAATCTCCGCCGTGATAGTTCCAGACATTTTTCAATGAAAACGGAGAAAACTTACTGTATACAAGTCTTATCCACCTTTTCAATTGACTGATGAGATGCCGAAGTTTATTGTCATAAGAGGGAGAAAACGTATTCCCCCAAAAATCGTGTCTGTCGTTTACAATTGACTAATGACGAGATGCCAAGTTCTATTGTCAAGTTTGCAAGGTGAAAGGCTTCGGACCCATCTAGATGTTTAGCCTGGAAACAGTGAAAGCAGACCCATCCAGATTAGGATAAGATAAGATAATGTTGCTTATAGCCCAGCCGACCGCAGAGGGCCACATCAGGGCTGGACCCATCCAGATTAGGCTAACACCCATTGAACAATATCATGTGGCACCATGAAATGAAAAACAACATTCAAACCTTTCTGGCTCAGTAACACCCATTGAGCAATATCATGTGGCACCATGAAATTACAAACAACATTCAAACCTTTCTGGCTCAGTAACACCCATTGAGCAATATCATGTGGCACCATGAAATTACAAACAACATTCAAACCTTTCCGGCTCAGTAACACCCATTGAGCAATATCATGTGGCACCATGAAATTAAAAACAACATTCAAACCTTTCCGGCTCAGTAACACCCATTGAGCAATATCATGTGGCACCATGAAATTACAAACAACATTCAAACCTTTCCGGCTCAGTAACACCCATTGAGCAATATCATGTCGCACCATGAAATTACAAACAACATTCAAACCTTTCCGGCTCAGTAACACCCATTGAGCAATATCATGTCGCACCATGAAATTACAAACAACATTCAAACCTTTCCGCTCAGTAACACCCATTGAGCAATATCATGTCGCACCATGAAATTACAAACAACATTCAAACCTTTCCGCTCAGTAACACCCATTGAGCAATATCATGTCGCACCATGAAATTACAAACAACATTCAAACCTTTCCGGCTCAGTAACACCCATTGAGCAATATCATGTCGCACCATGAAATTACAAACAACATTCAAACCTTTCCGGCTCAGTAACACCCATTGAGCAATATCATGTCGCACCATGAAAATTACAAACAACATTCAAACCTTTCCGGCTCAGTAACACCCATTGAGCAATATCATGTCGCACCATGAAATTACAAACAACATTCAAACCTTTCCGGCTCAGCGTCCAACTCCCTGCCCGCATTTCAACCCAGTCCTCCACATCCTCTCCACTACTACCCCCCACCCCCCAGCGCCCTTCATCTCCACTACTACCCCCAACCCCCGGCGCCCTTCATCTCCACTACTACCCCCAACCCCCCCGGCGCCCTTCATCTCCACTACTACCCCCAACCCCCGGCGCCCTTCATCTCCACTACTACCCCCAACCCCCGGCGCCCTTCATCTCCACTACTACCCCAACCCCCGGCGCCCTTCATCTCCACTACTACCCCCAACCCCCGGCGCCCTTCATCTCCACTACTACCCCCCCCCCCCCCCCGCGCCCTTCATCTCCACTACTACCCCCAACCCCCCAGCGCCCTTCATCTCCACTACTACCCCCAACCCCCCAGCGCCCTTCATCTCCACTACTACCCCCAACCCCCCCGCGCCCTTCATCTCCACTACTACCCCCCCCCCCCCCCGCGCCCTTCATCTCCACTACTACCCCCAACCCCCCCGCGCCCTTCATCTCCACTACTACCCCCCCCCCCCCCCCCGCGCCCTTCATCTCCACTACTACCCCCAACCCCCCAGCGCCCTTCATCTCCACTACTACCCCCAACCCCCCAGCGCCCTTCATCTCCACTACTACCCCCAACCCCCCCGCGCCCTTCATCTCCACTACTACCCCCCCCCCCCCCCCCGCGCCCTTCATCTCCACTACTACCCCCAACCCCCCCGCGCCCTTCATCTCCACTACTACCCCCCCCCCCCCCCCCGCGCCCTTCATCTCCACTACTACCCCCAACCCCCGGCGCCCTTCATCTCCACTACTACCCCCAACCCCCGGCGCCCTTCATCTCCACTACTACACCCAACCCCCGGCGCCCTTCATCTCCACTACTACCCCCAACCCCCCCGGCGCCCTTCATCTCCACTACTACCCCCAAACCCCCCGGCGCCCTTCATCTCCACTACTACCCCCAACCCCCGGCGCCCTTCTACCTCCTGACTCGCGATCTCCACGCCCCCCCCCCCCCCCCCCCCCATTCTGTTCACACACTTTTCCCTGGTTTTCCTCATTACCAATGTGTTTTCTGTCACACATTCTGCACAGGAAGAGAAATCCGCGTGCTATCACATTCATCTATCTCCATGTCAGTCCGGACTGCAAACAACTCAAGCAGGCTACACATGCAGGCTACACATGCAGGCTACACATGCAGGCTACACATGCAGGCTACACATGCAGGCTACACATGCAGGCAGGCTACACATGCAGGCTACACATGCAGGCTACACATGCAGGCAGGCTACACATGCAGGCTACACATGCAGGCTACACATGCAGGCTACACATGCAGGCTACACGGCAGCTACACAGGCAGGCTACACATGCAGGCTACACATGCAGGCTACACATGCAGGCTACACATGCAGGCTACACATGCAGGCTACACATGCAGGCAGGCTACACATGCAGGCTACACATGCAGGCTACACATGCAGGCTACACATGCAGGCTACACATGCAGGCTACACATGCAGGCTACACATGCAGGCAGGCTACACATGCAGGCTACACATGCAGGCTACACATGCAGGCTACACATGCAGGCTACACATGCAGGCTACACATGCAGGCTACACATGCAGGCAGGCTACACATGCAGGCTACACATGCAGGCTACACATGCAGGCTACACATGCAGGCTACACATGCAGGCTACACATGCAGGCTACACATGCAGGCTACACATGCAGGCAGGCTACACATGCAGGCTACACATGCAGGCTACACATGCAGGCTACACATGCAGGCTACACATGCAGGCTACACATGCAGGCTACACATGCAGGCTACACATGCAGGCTACACATGCACATGGAAGAACACACACATAAAACACGCACATTCAGCGACCGCTCATACGAAGACGCCAGTCGCAGACACACGCACAGAAACACGCGCACGCACGCCCTCATGCACGCTCGCATGCGCGCACACACACACTTACAGCCATACACATGCTCACACACACACACACACACACACACACACACACACACACACACACACACACACACACACACACATACACACACGCACACACGCACACGCTAAGGCGCGCGCGCACGCACGCGCTTGCGCTCACACACACAACACCACCACCACCACCACCACCAGCAACAACAACAACGCAGTGCGACACAACACACACACACACACACACACACACACACACACACACACACACACACACACACACACACACACACACACACACACATACACACACACACTTCTAACCTTATCAGAGATTCCAACATAAATAGAAATGAAATCGCTGTTAAACCATCCTTTTCACCAGTGCCAAGATGGGAAAAACGAAGGCCTCCTTTGATACGATTCATTCAGATTTGTCAAAAATAGATTCACCCAACATACTAAAAATTTCAGTATGCTTACACCTGGAAAATCAGTACAAGAACCACCAAAAAAAGTTTCACAGACGGCTCAGTGCTAGAAGACAGTAGGACAGGGCAGCTTTTGTAATACCTGACTTAAACGTGGAGAAAATGTACCATGTTGGCAGAAATTTTTTCGATTTTTAGTGCCGAGCTTGCCGCCATCCTAATGTCCTTAAATTATATTCTTTATCTCCATCTGAATGTCAGTCACGTACTAGTTTGTGCTGATTCTAGATCTGCTCTTGAAGCAATCCGGTCTTCAAATTCAAAAATCCGTTTGGAGATAACAGAAATAAATCATGTTATACATCTTTTATCCGATAAAGGCACATCAGTTAGTTTTTGCTGGGTCCCCTCTCATTGTGGCATTTCAGCAAATGAGAGAGTCGATCAGGCTGCAAGAAAGGCAGCTCGAAATGTTGAGGGTTCAATTCCCCTTAATATTGCTTTGGACTTAACAGAATGCAATATTCTTCCAAACAAAACATCAGATGAAAGCTTCAGAAACTTGATAATGAACTCGGATACTCAGTATTATCAGAGTTGTGTTAAATTTTGTGGCAAAATCAACTCGAAAGCCTTGTCAAACAATCACCTTGCTTCTCTGTCTAGAGAGATTAGAAGTTTACTGCACAAAATGCGGTTAAATTCCCTTCGTACGAAGTTCTGTAAAAACATTAGATGTATGTGTGGAGAAACACTTGGAGTAGGACATCTGTTAATCAATTGTCCAAGAGCAAGGGAATTATATCGTAAGTCGGGCGTTTGTAGTTTATCTGACGGATCCAGTCCGTCATCTCTGTCCAAGATTTTGAATGACTACTCATTTCTTTCCTCAGTTTGTAAATGTTTGTTACACAGCCCAGTGGACATTTACCTTTGATGTTATATCCTTTAATATTAGATTGTTAATTACTTAGCATTGCTTACAGTATTCTTGCTCCTATGCTACAGTCAGTTTGAAGCGTACTTGCCTAATTCCGGATAAATTGACACATTTACATACAAGCGCGCACGCGCGCGCACACACACACACACACAGACACACACACACACACACACACACACACACACACACACACACACACACGCTCACACACGCTCACACACAAACTCACATCCACACTTTGTCCCTCTACCTGGCCATCTTCAATCTCAACTCATATCATAAGAAATGTTTATTCATATAACACATTTTCAAGAAACAATCACACAGTTAATACGCACATTTCATATACTTCAACACATCGTCTGATATCACTTTTAGTGGAAGGACGTTAAACTGAAGAAGAAGAACACACACACACACACACACACACACACACACACACACTGAGAGAGAGAGAGAGAGAGAGAGAGAGAGAGAGAGAGAGAGAGAGAGAGAGAGAGAGAGAGAGAGAGAGAGAGAAATATGCTGTCCACATGTCTGTTTGCTTATTTCTGTCTATTCTTCTTATTGTTATCTCGCAGTCACATTTTCAGTGCTAGGCATACCAACATGTACGTGTACACAACATTCACTGTCACTGTTTGCACGCGTAAGTCAAATGTAAACTCTCTCTCTCTCTCTCTCTCTCTCTCTCTCTCTCTCTCTCTCTCTCTCTCTCTCTCTCTCTCTCTCTCTCTCTCTCCTCTCATCTCTCTCGCTGAATGAACCTGTGAAACAAACAGACACTTGTTTTTTCAACAGACACAGGTTGACAACAACAACCTGTTGACAAATGATCTCCGAAAAAAGAAACCTGTCAGAACGCACCATATCCACACTCTCACTCTTCCCTCCTCCCACTCCCTTTCACCTTCTACTCCTCTTCCTCCTCCCATTCCTCCCTCTCCTCCTCCCCTCATAGATAACGTGCCATTAATAAGGCTCTCCTCCTCCCTCTCTCTCCCTCTCTCTTCCCTCCTCTCTCGCTCGGTCTCTCTCTCCGGTTCAAGAAATAAGTTAAGCCGAGTCCTCTCGGTGCGTGTGGTCCGCTGTAGGGACCAAAATTCCAGCACTACGTGGTGTCGGTCAGTCGGCAGGCGGTTTGCAGTGTCTGGGATGTTCGCCAGCGAGGAGCAGGGTTCACACGCACAGAGTACACTTGACGGTGCGTGTGACGTCGCTGTGTGGAAAAAAGGAACAATGGGTGTTGGTGGGAAGGGGTGATAAGTGTTTGTTGTGGTGTGCTGTGTGGATGTTTGGAGGCGGCGGGCCGGTTTGACAAGGGAGATATGTAAGTTGGAGAAGGAGAGGAAGTTGTTGAGTCGGCTGCAGACAAAACATACTGTGGGGAGCGAAAGTTTGAGCGTGGGGTGGGGAGAGGGGGGAGAATATGTATAGCAGTACAGCCTTCGGCGGTTTGACAGAGGGCCGGATTGTAGAGTGTGAGAGGTGAGAGGGAAGTGTCGGCTATGGAGCTCCCGGGCAATATGTGCGTGGGCATTCAGGAGATGAAGTGAGCAATTGGGGGAGGGGGGGGGGGGGGGGGGGGGGGGGGAGGAGGGGAAAGGGGCAGATCACTTTGCGTTCCTGTAATGGTCTCCCTTCAGTAAAACAGAAGGGAGAGGGGGGACTGGCAGTGGCCATCATCGCTATGCGCACTTCACTGGGGCTAATTGATGGGCAGTCTAGGTACTCAGGGGAGAAAAAAAAACAACCAACAAAAAACAAAAAAACCTACTTCGGTTTTCGGACAAGTGCTAGTAAGTAGCCTCAGCGTGCGCGGGACTGCACGTATGTTGGCTGCCGCCGTTGTCGTTCTGTCGGATTGCGAGGTTGCCGTCATTAGGCGTGATCGTCATTCTGCTTCACAGTGCTGGGACAGATTATTATTTGGTGTGTGTGTGTGTGCTACGGAGTGGAATATGCAAGTGGGTGTGACGGGTGTGTCACTTTACACGTGTAAAATAACTTCCTTGTGCGGCGGCATCTTCAAAGCAAGCAGTGCGGCTTTCCAGTTGTCGTCCGTAGCGACACCCTATTCCGGGCAAAGCTGGGGGACTCTTCGTTCATAGATACTGTTTTTTTTTTCTCCTAAAAAATCATGACAATTTTTAGCCCGTAGATAAGCCTACTTTATCTTTGTGCGAAACATGCGATTCTTCGCCCCGCAAAACACAGGATTCTTGTTCAGAACATGATCATTGTTTTCCTCTTTTTCTTTTTTTTTTTTTTCATTCAGAATTTATGAACCGTTGCTACACTTTCTTTTTCATCGGCGGCCTATAGTGTCCGTGTCGTTGTCCAGTCCAACGTATTCCGCCACACAGTGAAGGTGAGCTGAAGAAATCCGTGTGGTGTGCTGACCGGGAACTGTGTGATCATCGTGACGACGCATTCAGTCATTGAGGGTTTTTTGTTTGTTTGTTTTTTTTTCCCCGCTGGTGCAGGAAAGAATCATTCAAGAGCAAAGACACAGCGTCGTGCTGTCATTCAGAGCCTTTGCTGGGCCGTTATTCTGCCTGCCAGCGGTGTGGATCAGATCACCATGTGTGTAGTTTGGGGCGAGTGGGGAAGAAGGATGGCTAGGATGACAAAATACCCCCCCCCCCCCCCCCCCCCCCCTCGTTCTTTGCCTTTTGTGTTTTGGAGTCAGTAGTTGTGATACATTCGGACATATTTATTTGACCACACATTGTGGAGAGGTGACCACGATGTTATAATAATTTGATCAATGCTTTTGATAGTTCCAAGTTGAACAGCATTGGGGGTAAATTTATTGCATTGTTCTATTAGCTAAATTGGCCCTAGGCCAAGTTTTCGATACAGACGGATCTAGACCTAGTCTAAGGCTACTCGTGCCCTCGGTGGAGCCACACGCTCTGTCTGTCTCTCTGTCTGATTCTCTCTGTCTCTGTCTGTCTGTCTGTCTGTCTGTCTCTCTCTCTCTCTCTCTCTCTCTCTCTCTCTCTCTCTCTCTCTCTCTCTCTCTCTCTCTCTCTTCACTCTTTTCTCTCCAGTTATCTAGTATCAATATTGATGCGTTATTGGTCCTGACTATTCTTATTTTCCTTCGATTCTAGTGTTGACGCGCGTGCATGTTTGCTCGTAATTGCGTTCATGCGCATGCGTAGCAGCGAAAAAAAAATGATTAGGGTGATAATTAACGTTATTTCTCTCTCTCTCTCTCTCTCTCTCTCTCTCTCTCTCTCTCTCTGTCTGAGAGAGAGAGAGAGAGAGAGAGAGAGAGAGAGAGAGAGAGAGAGTGTGTGTGTGTGTGTGTGTGTGCACGTGGGCGCGCGCGCGTGCGTGCGTGTGTGTGTGTGTGTAGTCACGTAACGAATTTTAATTCCTATCGCCGCTCTCGTACCCATCGCCATCCCCACGCCCACCCTCCGCCCATTCGTGTAAAACTAGATTCACCCCGTTTTGTCCGGCAAAACAAGCTACAACAGTGTGCTGTAAAACTAGATTCACCCCGTTTTGTCCGGCAAAACAAGCTACAACAATGTGCTGTAAAACTAGATTCACCCCGTTTTGTCCGGCAAAACAAGCTACAACAATGTGCTGTAAAACTAGATTCACCCCGTTTTGTCCGGCAAAACAAGCTACAACAATGTGCTGTAAAACTAGATTCACCCCGTTTTGTCCGGCAAAACAAGCTACAACAGTGTGCTGTAAAACTAGATTCACCCCGTTTTGTCCGGCAAAACAAGCTACAACAATGTGCTGTAAAACTAGATTCACCCCGTTTTGTCCGGCAAAACAAGCTACAACAATGTGCTGTAAAACTAGATTCACCCCGTTTTGTCCGGCAAAACAAGCTACAACAATGTGCTGTAAAACTAGATTCACCCCGTTTTGTCCGGCAAAGCAAGCTACAACAATGTGCTGTAAAACTAGATTCACCCCGTTTTGTCCGGCAAAACAAGCTACAACAATGTGAACTCCCATGTTTTCGATGCGGCTTCAGCCAAGGGAGAAGACCGCCGCCTTGTCTCGCTTCAGACAATCGTTTGTTTCTCTCACTTATCGCCCCGTCTGGCTTCCGGCTGCACGCAAGACAGTGCGAGATGTATACAACTGTTGTTTTCCGCCTCTTTTATCTGTCTAACCTCCCAGCTTTTTAGTCTGTGACGGAAACGTCTTCGGAATTTGCAGCACTGATAGTGTTGCTCTTTAATCCAAATGTCTGCCCTCCTTCATGGGTTGGGTGGGGTGGAGCACGGGTTTCTTGGTTCGTCACGTGGGTGGGGAGGGGTTTGAGTCTTTTTGTCGGGTCTGTGCACGTCTGCGGGTCTTGGGACAATGTTAGTGTGCTTTTTTTTTTTTTTTTTTTACCCCAGTGTGATCTCAAGGATACTTATCTGACAGATGTTTCATAGATTTCATATTTAATGTGCATAAGTGAATTATAGCATTTTCATTAGGCCTACAAAAATATCTTTTGTACATATTTATCTAAATATTAGATTATTCGTTTAATTTTCATTATCGGTTTAAAAGTGTTATTTTCTTATTCGTGTATCTAGTGACTGAATCATTCATTGATTTATTAAGTGAAATTTGTCCATTTACCGATCGACCGATCAGTGAAGTTGGAGTCCATGTTAGCGGTTTGGATCATTTCCACAGTCCACGATGGTTAACGGAGGAGAACTGCAGTGAAAATAGTGAACTTCAGAATGCGTCCTTACTGAGTACAAGAGAACTGGATGACCAACGACAATGATCACCTGATGGATTGAAATGACTGGTGTGAATGTCACGAGAAATGCGCGTGGAATGCCCTGTATACCCTGAACCCTGTATACCCTGAACCCTGTATACCCTGAACCCTGTATACCCTGAACCGCCCTTTCGGTGCCTTGGGTCCAGTGAGGCTTCACTGGGTTTCCCTTCGCTGCGGCATTGATGTTGGAGCTGAAGGGGGAAAGAAGGAAGTCTGATGCCCTGTCGGGTTGGGGTTTGTCTGCATTGTAGATCGACCAGCGCGCTGCCTTTGGGAGGAGACCGCTTTGAACCATGGGACAGAAGCAGTGTGTGAGTATGACGCAGCTGGCTCCAGGACATTCCCTTTCTTTGGATATTTCCTTTCTTCTTTCTTTCTTTCTTTCTTTCTTTTCTTTCTTCCCTTTCAAGAATGTCCTTTTATACTACACTTCTTGTTTCCATTCCTCCTCTTCACGAAGTCTCTCTCTCTCTCTCTCTCTCTCTCTCCTCTCTCTCTCTCTCTCTCTCTCTCTCTCTCTCTCTGTGTCTGTCTGTCTGTCTGTCCTTTCAAGCATGTCTTTCTTTCTTTCTGACTTTCTTTCCTTTCAAGCATGTCCTTTCATACAGCGCTTCTTGTTCCCTTTCCTCTTCTTCACGATGTCTTTCTTTGTTTCATTCTTTCTTTGTTTCATTCTTTCTTTGTTTCATTCTTTCTTTCTTCTTCCTTTCTTTCCTCTCAAAAAATGTCCCTTCACACTGCACTTCTTGCTTTCTTTCCTCTCAAAAAATGTCCCTTCACACTGCACTTCTTGCTTTCTTTCCTCTCAAAAAATGTCCCTTCACACTGCACTTCTTGCTTTCTTTCCTCTCAAAAAATGTCCCTTCACACTGCACTTCTTCCTTTCTTTCCTCTCAAAAAATGTCCCTTCACACTGCACTTCTTCCTTTCTTTCCTCTCAAGAATGTCCCTTCACACTGCACTTCTTCCTTTCTTTCCTCTCAAAAAATGTCCCTTCACACTGCACTTCTTCCTTTCTTTCCTCTCAAAAAATGTCCCTTCACACTGCACTTCTTCCTTTCTTTCCTCTCAAAAAAATGTCCCTTCACACTGCACTTCTTCCTTTCTTTCCTCTCAAAAATGTCCCTTCACACTGCACTTCTTCCTTTCTTTCCTCTCAAGAATGTCCCTTCACACTGCACTTCTTGCTTTCTTTCCTCTCAAGAATGTCCCTTCACACTGCACTTCTTCCTTTCTTTCCTCTCAAGAATGTCCCTTCACACTGCACTTCTTCCTTTCTTTCCTCTCAAGAATGTCCCTTCACA
>CM031599.1:100092397-100097397 GCA_018398815.1 Conus ventricosus
CAGGCTTAACACACCAAGGTTATCTTTGCACTCATACACGCATATGCACACTCATGCACCCACCAAACATTTACCTCTCTCTGGAATGGATGTCACGCATTCGTTTCTTTCCTAACACGACTGAGAACAAGAAATACAATTTCTATGCTACTATAATTAATCATGAACAATCAATCACACACAATGAATAAATCAACACATTAAAAGATCAATACTTCCTAATCCCGGGTTATAATAAAATGACTTCTTACCTGGCCAGGTTTTCACACACACAACCACGCTTCACACCACACCACAGTTCTTGAAAAAAAGTCTCTTCACGTCTTCTTCAGCACTGCTTGATGGTGATGCCCTTGGTTGACTGGCTCCAGGCTTCAGGACTGGGTCTTCGTGGTCGTCTCTGGGATCTCGACGTAGAACTCTTCTTCTTCGTCTTCTTCACCCACCTCTGGGTTCAAATTCAGTTTGTCTGTCTTCACCCACCTCTGGGCTTCAAACTTAGTTTCCTTCTCGTCCAGCTTGTCTTTAACTCTAAGACCTTGCTGTCTCTTCTATCTCCCAGACCACGTTTCTCTCGACCCTTTCTCTGTCCTGCTCACTCCTCTCCTCCTCTCTCTCCTCTGCCTTCTCTCTCTCTCTCTCCTGGTGTTGTTCTCCCGACACGTTGTTCTCCCTCAGTTTATATAGGGAGGGAAACAAAGGATTTCCCCTTCGGGCCATGCCTTTGTCCACGCTGCTTCTCAAACCCCTAGTTCACAAGTACCCTGAATTCTCCACTCGCTACATTCCACACACATCAGCATTTACACAACACCCCTACCTAATTGATTAGCAAACACACACTTAGCCCCAGATGGACATCGAACATTCCCGCCGACTTCGGTGGTTACTTAACACAGTAATTATCTTAAGGAGGGCTGCTACAACCTCCACACGCATTCAACCAGCCTGACAATAGAACCAACACAGTGACCCACGGCAATACCATCCAAACAAATCCAAGACTCCTGCTCTTCACTGACTGTTTACACAAGAACCTCAGCTGACCGAGCATTTAGCGCTCACTTGGGGCCCCGAGGTCGTAGTGGTTACAACCCTTCCCCCCTTTCGCCACCAGGCAGGTCCGAACTCTCTCCTAGGTGTTGTTTGTCATCTGACCACTCGGCCGTGTGCGGTGGGTAAGGTACCCTGGTTAATTGGTCAATTACCTATTTGTATACCACGTACAATGTCCCTTTGTCTCCAAGCGTCTAATGCCCTTTTGTGAGAGGTTTCACGCTCCTTGACAAATTCCCCCCACTCGAAGACAATGCCCTGCATTGGCTAAAACTTAACATTCAAGGAGATGAAACTCATAATTTTCCCATTTAAACCAGTGCTAATATCGGCCTCTCATAAGCCTACTTACACCAGAGAACGCACGCAAGATTTGTCTTGCAACAAAAATTATAGAGAAAAATCAATACATACACACTATCAAAGCAAATATCAACATAAATCAGAAATCTCCACCAGCTCAAAGTCGTGTGGCCATATAACCATTATGTTTCTACGGAAATTCTCTCCCCTTCTCTTCATACACGTGGCTCGCAACTAGCCACGTCACGCATACGCGACACTGCAAAAGACACACGCACCCACTACCTGACTTCTCGACCGACCATTTTGTTTTGGCCAACTTTTTGGTAAGACCAGCCTGATCCCCCTTTCTGTACACACACCTTGCCTACCCCGCGGCATGTGCTGCATTGTGAACAGAAACGCCTGACATCGCCAAGGATACCGGCCAGTAGTACTCTTGCGTCAACTGCCTTTTGTGAGGCCTTCTTAGCGAGATGGCCCGAGGCTGACGTCACATGTTTTTCTGACATCACCGCCTTTCTGCGCTTTATAGGCACAACGATCTGTCGTTTTGTCTTCCCCGAACTCGAGTGAGTGAACGTTCGGTACAATACCCCCATCCTTTATCTCAAAACCGATTGTCCCTTCCTTAACACGTTTCTTCTGCCTTGTATGAGCAAAACCGAACAGCTTTCTGAGCGAGTGATCGCCCTTTGTTCTGCCCCAAAGTGAGTGCGGTAGGTCTCACTGGACACGCTTTTCCTCACGTGATTCCTTTTCCCTGATTCAACACAGAAATCCCGGTCTGGGTCTCCGTACCCACGTGCTCCTGGGATGTTTCCGATTACCAAATCATACGGCGGCTTCGGAACAGCCAAAGCCTGTACACTTCCACTATAAAATGGTGTATCAATGAACACCAGTGCCGTTTTGAATTCTGCTACTGTTCCATCTATTTGTCTACACCTCTGTGTTTTTCCTGTGAATTGTCCCTTCTTAACCAGGGACTCCTTCACCATGACACCAGTGCACCCAGAGTCTCTAATGACATTAACCACATTTTCCCCCACTCTGCCTTTGTGCACATCCATGTTATCGCCTGAATCGGTGAACACACAGCACAATCCAGACAAAATAACACTGTCATCTTGTTCATCTTTTTCTATCTGCCTCTCTCTTGGCCTGATCCTCATTGCTGCAGCTTTCTGTGACTTAAATATACAATCCCTAGCCAAGTGCCCTGTCTTATTGCACAGAAAACAGGTACGCTCATTCCTAGCCACGTGGCTATTGTTTTTCACCCTTGTTTGCTCACGTGACGCTGTGGGCCTACGGGTGTGTACTGCTGACTCACTGCGCGAGTCATGTGCTGGCCTGCTGTCCTCTGAATATGCTTCCAGGCTTTCCTCTTGTTCTGGCAAATCACGCCTCGCTTCCCGGTATGTCTCAGCTGTCTCAAGTACCTCAGCTATTGTGGTTGCACCTTTTTCCTTAATGTGGATTGTGAGGCCCGTCCCACAACCATCAAGTATCTGTTCCTTTATCACCAGTGTCTTGAGGCCTTCAAAATCACTGTCTACTCCACTAAGTTCTACCCATTTGTTGAAATAGTGGTCCAGTCTAACTCCGAACTGTGTGTATGTCTCACCCTGTTCGAATTCTCGCCTCGCGAAACTTACGCCTAAAACCTTCTTCAGTCAAATCATACGCCTTTAGCACCGCCTGTTTCACCTTGTCAAAATCTCTCTGATCACCTTTGGGTAGGGTGGATACTGTGTGTAACGCACGACCTGTCAACAAGGCAGACAGGTTTATTGCCCAGTCATCTTCGGGCCAGCCCTCGTGCTCGGCAAACGATTCAAACCGACTGATATAGGCATCGATCGAATCAGTTTCTTCTCTGAACAGTGGGAGTTTAGGTCTAGGTGCGCAACTTAGTCTGCGGCCTACTGACTCAGAACTGGTGTCGATTTCACTACGATTTTCAGATTTTATTCTTTCCAACTCAATTTGTTTGGCTAAAATCTCAGATTCCGCTTCTGCTCTCGCCCTCTCTGCATCTGCTTTAGCCTTTGACGCAACAGTTTCAAGTCTAAGTCTCTCGGCCTCGGCATCTGCTCTCACTTTGGCAGCTGCACTCTCTGCATCTGCTCTAGCTTTTGACGCAGTGGTTTCTGCCTCTATACGTTCCTTTTCAAATTTCCTCCTTTCAGCCCTTTCATCTCTCTCAGTCTTCTGCTGAGTTTCAATGAAACTACGCAGTTCATCTCCTGTATATCCCAGTTTCTCCCCTAAACTCATCAGTTTCTCAATGGGGGTAAAACTTTCTTCAGCCATTTCTTTTTTCGATATGTTTTAGCACCACTAAAACAGTTACGCTTATAGAACCCGGAAAAAAGTCAGTACACAGTTATATCTACTAAACGTTATGAGTACACCAACCAGTGGTAGTGTTCCTAACACAAAGGAGCCTTAATCTTAAACCACAGCTTCTGTGAGAGTTAAGACTAGAACCTCATTCTTCGTTTCTCTGAACGACCTTTGATTAATACAACCACCCTGCACACAAGTCAATACTCAACACTCAAAGAACTAAAGAAAATAATTAGAAGAGCTAATTATAATTGCCTTTAGTGACGCTTCGCCCCAGTACTACTCTAGTACTCACTTTGTTTCCCTCCTGAAACTAATTTGGGCCATGCAATCCTGGCAGGCTCGCCACTTTGTCCAGGACGGGGAAATCGTGATGGTATTGCTTAAGTGCACTAAGTTGATGTATTATTAGTCAGGCTTAACACACCAATGTTATCTTTGCACTCATACACGCATATGCACACTCATGCACCCACCAAACATTTACCTCTCTCTGGGAATGGGATGTCACGCATTCGTTTCTTTCCTAACACGACTGAGAACAAGAAATACAATTTCTATGCTACTTATAATTAATCATGAACAATCAATCACACACAATGAATAAATCAACACATTAAAAGATCAATACTTCCTAATCCCGGGTTATAATAAAATGACTTCTTACCTGGCCAGGTTTTCACACACACAACCACGCTTCACACCACACCACAGTTCTTGAAAAAAAGTCTCTTCACGTCTTCTTCAGCACTGCTTGATGGTGATGCCCTTGGTTGACTGGCTCCAGGCTTCAGGACTGGGTCTTCGTGGTCGTCTCTGGGATCTCGACGTAGAACTCTTCTTTCTTCGTCTTCTTCACCCACCTCTGGGTTCAAATTCAGTTTGTCTGTCTTCACCCACCTCTGGGCTTCAAACTTAGTTTCCTTCTCGTCCAGCTTGTCTTTAACTCTAAGACCTTGCTGTCTCTTCTATCTCCCAGACCACGTTTCTCTCGACCCTTTCTCTGTCCTGCTCACTCCTCTCCTCTCTCTCTCTCCTCTGCCTTCTCTCTCTCTCTCCTGGTGTTGTTCTCCCGACACGTTGTTCTCCCTCAGTTTATATAGGGAGGGAAACAAAGGATTCCCCTTCGGGCCATGCCTTTGTCCACGCTGCTTCTCAAACCCCTAGTTCACAAGTACCCTGAATTCTCCACTCGCTACATTCCACACACATCAGCATTTACACACACCCCTACCTAATTGATTAGCAAACACACACTTACCCCAGATGGACATCGAACATTCCCG
>CM031599.1:100102397-100107838 GCA_018398815.1 Conus ventricosus
AAAGCGTGGTCCCGACCTTTAGTGCCTACCTAACATTGGGTTTTGCCTTTTTTGATCTTGTTTTGTGTGTAGTTTAATTTCGGTCTTTTATGGTTTTGTGGGCACAGGTCCATGTGTTTCGTGGGCGAGGCTGTATTTTTTGTGCATGATGTGTGTGTGTGGTTGTGTGTGGGTGTGTGGTGGGGTGTGTGTGTGTGTGGGTGTGCGCGCCCCGGTTTTGGGGTTTTTGTAGTGTGTGTGTGTTTGTGTGTGTGTGTGTGTGTGGTGGGGGGTGTAAAGTGTTGTGTACATGTGTGTGTTGTGTTGGGGGTGTTTTGTGTGTGTGTGTGTGTGTGGGGTGTGTGTGAAAAAAAGAGCTGGCTTTAAAAGAAACAACACCCTCAGTGAAAATTACTTTTGGGGGGAGGGGCGACATATGGTTTATTTTTACCTTTTTTTTTGTTATTATCATTACTACATTGTGTGATGCAACCTTTTTTTCGATTTTATACCCTAATTTGAAGAGGCGTCGCCGCAAATGCTTTTTTAATTACCTTTGTATTTTCTTTTTTTAAAGTGAACATGTTTTTTTGTTTTTGTCACAAGTGGTTTTTTTTACCCGTTTTTTTTGATAAATTTTCACGCAAGAACCCGTTTCCCGTTTTTTAAGTTTAAAGAACTGATCTTTCCTTGTCTTATCTGGGTCTTTTCTATGTGATCTTTTTCGGAGGGGGGAGGGGGCAGACGGGAAAGGGAAAACTATGATCTGCTTCAGGGAAAAGCTTTTTCTAAAAAAACCGTGTCAAAAGGGGGGGGAAATTTAAGGGGGGGGGAAAAAAGTGGTGTATTTACGGAAAAAACAGCATCTTCAAAAGAAAACAGTGTCGGATAGGGGGGGTGGGGCAAGAAGGAGGCGGGGAAGGGGGGGGGGGGGGGGGGGGTGAAGCGAAGTTTTGGTTTTATGGGGAAACAAAACCGTCCCTTTTAATTAAAAAAAGGGAAAAAAAAAAGAAACAGTGTCGGGGGAGGGGTGGGGGACTGTGGATTAAAAGGGGTCCCCGGTTTAAAAAAAACAGCCCTCTTTTTAAATTCAAACACTGAGGAAAAAGGGGGTGGGGGTTTGGAAGAAGGGGGGTTTGGGGTGTGTGGTGGGGTGTGTGTGTGTTGGGGGGGGGGGGGGGGGGGGGGGGGGGGGGGGGGGGTAAGTAGAGGCCTTGTCGGAAGCGCATCATTGGGGGAAATTGAACTTTTTGTTATCGCACAAAGACATAAAAAGGGAGAAGAGAGAGAGAGAGAGAGAGAGAGAGAGAAAAAGGAGAGTGGGGAAGGGGGGGGGGGAGAAAAAAAGGGGAAAAAAGAAAAAAGCGAAGGGAAGGGGGGTGGACCCGACAGAAGGGGAACGAACGAACGAACAAAGGGGGGAAAAAAAAAATTTAAAAAACGGCCAAATTTTGCCCCTTTTCTTTTGGGGGTATAAAAAATTTGGGAAAAAGGGGGGGGGAAAAAAAGATGATACTACAAATAAAACGGGGAAGCAAAAGTATATCTTCAAGTGAATCAAACATCAAACATCGTGCAAGAAGTGGTTTCTAGTATTAAAGGCTTTAGATAAATACACAGCAAGAGGTTTACATATTCTGACATCTGAAAGTAACAAAGTCAGTTTGAATGCATTTGGATGACTATGGTATTTGGCTGGGATAAAGGTTTTCCGTAAAGAACTGTATTCATTACACACTAGTATAAAATGCAATTCAGATTCTTCAATACCAGGACAAAATGGACAATCATTATTTATTCTTGTAATTGAGAATCTAGACTTATGAATTCTTAGTTGTGAAACTCCAAGTCTAATTCTTGTCAAGTATTTTCTAAGAGATGGATTTTTTATTCTAGACAAATATTCTGGAACATTATAGAGTTGTCGAAAAGAAGAATAGAACTGAAATCTTTCTTTTGAGTTAATAGCAGCGTCTAAGTCTTGTAATTAACAGTCAACAAGTCTTTGTTTGAAGGTGTCACGAGGCCTATGACGATTGGCCCATCTAGGGTGGTAAAATTATTCATTTATTTATTGTTGTTGTTGTTGTCGTGTATCGGTCCCTTAATGTGGCTTGTGGTGTGTTTGCACCTTAATGTCGTTCAGCTCAGGTTAGGTTTACTTTCCCTCTCTCTCTCTCTAATTTCACTGCCCGTGCAATTGATCCTGCAGGTTCACGGGTGGCTGGTACCTTTCTCTTGAACTGGCTGTCTCTATCGGCCTCTCACCTGTCTTTTTACCTGCCGCACGTGCAGCATTCCTCTTAGCTTGAGGTATTCTCACACTGTGACGTAGGGTGGCATGTTGGCTGCCATCGGTTAGGGAGGTTTTCTCTTCACTTGAGCGGAAGATGTCCCTGGGAGCGCCCGCTCCGGTTCTGGTTCTATACCACATCGTCGAAGGTACGGTCGGTACCTTCATTCCTGCAGTCGGCCTGTAGGGGAGGGACGTCACGTCATCTTTTCCGCATCTGCTCTGCTGGTCCTCTCGACTGTACAGAGGGCAGAGAGTCGCTTGACCCGCCACCTTCTTGGGTCACCCACGGGTAGCTGGTAAGCATCAGTTTCGTGGGTTTTTTTTTGTGTTGTTGTTGTTGTTAGCTGGCTAATTCTTCTCTTTTGCGCAATTTCCTTTTGTTTTCAAAATTATAAAAGAAATATTGTTTGAGACCATTTTTCTCTGGCCATTCAAAATTATATCCAAAATTTTTTCTCCTTTCAATGCATCTGTGATGCGGTAGTCGGTGGGGATGGGGGAGAACCTGGTGATTTAGGGTTGGGACTTTGCTTGGTCTCGCTCGTCCTCCCCTGTCACAATCGCCGGTCTCTTATTCTTCGGCCACCGTCTGTTTGTGTTTGCAAGGGGAACGAGTGTTTTGTGTTTGCGAGCGTGCGTACGCGTGATTAGTCATTTGGATGCGTGGTTGGAGAATTGTTATTTTTGAAATGTTACTATAAATGTGGGGATAATCGTGCCATTGAATTATGATTATTTGCAATTGTGGTGGCAGTTATAAAGCAATGGTTGCTGTATTAGTTCAGTTCCTAAGAAAGGAAAATGTTGAACATGAGTGAGGGAAGGATGAAGATATAAATTGCTATTCGTTTGTTTAGCCTGTTAATGTAATCTCTTACCTGCTTCGTGTGAGGAGACCTTTAGCGAACATTCCTCATTTGGTTTGTTTACTGTGTTATGCTCAGGTCTGTGTTGAGCTGGTGTTACTAATGTATTCAGCAAACACCTCCCCTCGCCCACCATGCGAGTGGCTGTTAGGATTAAGCAGCAAATTTCAGACCGTACTGACTGCGGGGTTCTAGTACCCTTCTTTCCTTCCAGTTCCTTCCGTTTTCTCTCCTCCCGGGGCCTTCACCCGAAGCTTGCGCTGTTGGGGCCGCGCAGTGTGAGGAGCACGTGGACCTTGCTGGATGGTCCTAACCCCTGTCTGGGACCTTCAGCGACAACGCCTCGTCCCACGGGATGCGTTCTCCACTGTCCTCGGACTTCCTACAGCTCATGTGACCAGTGTGGTTAGCTCTGTGTCGTGCAATTTGGGTGTGTGTGTGTGTCAAGGGTGTCAGCATTGAAAGACTGTTCAAGAACAGACCCGGTTTGGGACACCTGATTTGACACAGTACTCTCAGAGGACTTTGGAGAGACAGGGGTGAGGGGGAACCACATGAAGCACAAAAGGAACGTGTGTTGGAAACGCGTATTTATGATTATGCTTATGTTGTGTGCGGTGAAATGCTTGTTTGTGACTATGTGTATGTTGTGTGTGCTGAAATGCTTAATTGTGATTGTGCATGTTGTGTGTGTTGGAATGCTTATTTGTGAATATGTGTGTGTTGGTGTGAATAAATGGTGTATCGTATTGTAATCTTTCTTGTGTGGTCTCTTGCGGGGCGTGTGAGGTCAGTCACTCCTTCACTCCCATCTAGACCGATCCTGTCAGGGCAGACCTCCAGGGGTCGGTCGTGACAGAAGGCATGCACAAAACATTTAACATTTTCCACCCTTGATTTTCCCACACAAATCCGAAACCATATTTATATAATGTCAAACATATATTACTTACCCAGTTCTTTTTGCCATTATAATGCAGACTACATAACATTTTATAGGATTTTCTTGGGATACGGCTGTTTTCCATACGGGTCAATTTCAGCCAATATTTTACACATTTTATGAAAGTCTGAATTATAACGGGTATCTGCCAGATTCGAAATATATAAGTGCACTTGGTGTGTGAACACTCACATTCAGAAGACGTTTAATAGCTAAAAGGTGTACTCTTTCAATTATAGTATGGTTTGCAGTTAAACCCCAAACTTCAGCGCCATATGTTAAAATTGGCTGGATCTGGCTATCAAATATTTTGAAGAAAATTTTTGATTGTTTTCGCTAGAGACCACAAAAATTTCAAAATACTAAAAACACATTTTTTTTAGCTTTGAGCGCCTTGTCCTCCAAGGAATACGAAAAGTTAAACCGGTAGAAAGAATGACACCTAAGTATTTTATACTCATTCACAACTTGCAATTGTATACCATTGTGAAACCATTTTTCTCGTGAGGCAACATGCCCTCCTTTACGAAATATTATAATTTTAGATTTTTCCTCATTCACGATCAGTCCTAGTTTATTGGCAGTGTTAGTTAATATATCTAGTTGTTTTTGAAGACCAATGTCACGACCGACCCTGGAGGTCTGCCCTGACAGGATCGGTCTAGGTGGGAGTGAAGGGAGTGACTGACCTCACACGCTCCGCAAGAGACCACACAATAAAGATTACAATACAACACCCATTTATTCACACCAGCAAAATAAACATTCCAACACACGCACCATGCACGATCACAATAAAGCACTCCAACGCACACAACATGCACAATCACGATCAAGCACTCCAACGCACACAACATGCACAATCACGATCAAGCACTCCAACGCACACAACATGCACAATCACAATCAAGCACTCCCGCACCCACAACATGCACGATTATAAATAAGTATTTCGCCATACGACGCACATGATCACACTTACAGCATTCCAGCACATATGACAAATACACAATTATAAGGAAATATTTCCAGCATTGACCCTTCTTAACACCATGGAGTGCGTGCACACCCCTGCCCCTGTCGAGTCTGCTGGGAGCACCCTGTCGCACTAGGTGCTCCGAGCCGGGTTGGTTCTCGCAGGGAGTCGCTCAAAGCCGACACCCTCGACTTCCAAGCGGGCAGTGAAGAGCGTGTCCCGGGGGGGGGGGGGGGGGGGGGGGGGGGGGTCGGGGGGGTAGGCGGAGTAGCGTGGGCGTCTCTACCCGGGTCCGCCAAGGGGGGTCCAGGCCGGGCGTCAAGACGTGTGCGTCTCACCAGCCAGCTCGGTCCCGACCAGGCGTGGACCGTCAGGTGGAAT
>CM031599.1:100110438-100112938 GCA_018398815.1 Conus ventricosus
CCTAATAAAAAAAGGGCGCAGGGGTTTTTGGGGTTTGGGGGTAAAGTTTTTCCCCCTCTCCCCCCCTCTTTTTTTTTTTTTTTAAAAAAAAAAAAAATTTTTTTTTTTCCTCCTTTTTCTCTCTTTTTTAGGGGTCGGGTTTTCCTTTTTGAAAAAACAAAAAAAAACAACAAACAACCACAGGCGCGGGGGGGGGAAAAAAACCCCACAAACAAACCCCCAAAACCAACAACCCCCGAGTCACCCCCCCCCTCTGCCCGGGGAAATTGCCCTCCGGGGGGCCCCCCTAAACCCGTTTTTTGGGGGGAGGGTTTGGGGGTTTTTGGGGTGGGTTTTTTTTTGGTAATTGGTGGTTGGAAAGGGGTTTTGGGGTGTTTTTTTTTTTTTGGGAATTTGGTAAAGGTTGGGGAAAGGTTGGGTGTATGTTTTTGGATGGTTTTTTTTTTTTTGGGGTTTTTTTTTTTGTTTTGTTTTGTTGTTTTTTTTTTTTTTGGGGGAATTTTTTAAAAAACCTTCCCCTCTTTTCCCCCTTTCCTCCCTCTCTTCTCCCCCCCTTTTTTTCCTTTTCCTCCCCCCTTCTCCTCCCCCCCTTCCCCCCCCTTTTTTCCTCTCCCCTTTTTCCCCCCCCCTCCCCCCCCTTTTTCCCCCCCTCTCCCTCCTCTCCCCCACCCCCCCCCCCCCCCTTTTTTTTTTTTTTTTTTGCCCCCCCCCCCCTCCCCCCCCCCTAAAAACCCCCCCCAAATTCCCAAAGAAAAAAGTAGGGCCCAGGGGTGGGGGTTGGTGGCCCGGGGGCGCCGGGGCCCCAACCAAAAAACACCCCCCCCTAAAAAACCAAAAGGGGAACAAAATTTGGAGAGAAAAAATTTTTTTACGCGGTTTAGAGGCCGGGTTTTTTGCGAGGGCGTGGGGCGGGGAAAGCCCCCGATAACGCAGCCTTTTTTTTCCCCTTTGGTTTTTTTATATTTTTAAAGAAAATGTAGGATGTGTTTTTTAAAAAAAATTAAATTTGGATAAGTGAAAGGGCGGAGGGGGGGGGGGGGGGGGGGGGGGGTGGTGGGGGGGGTGTGGTTTTTCCCGGGGGGGGGGCCTTCATTTGGGGTTTTTTTTGGGAAGGGGAAAGGGGGGGGGGGAAAAAAAAAAAAAATTTTTGGGGTTTTCCCCTTTTTTAAAATGGCCTTTTTTTTTTTTTACAAAAGAAGAGGAAGGGGGGGGAAGGGGGGGGGAAAGGGGGGGACTGGGGGGGGGGGCGGTAAAAATTTGGGGAAACCATATTTCCCTTGTTCCCCCCCCCTTTTTTGGGGGGCCCCTCTTTCCCCCCAAAAAAAAAGAAACGGGCGGGGGGGGGGTAAGGGTTTTTTTTTTGGGGGGGGGGGGGGGGGTTGGGGGGGGGGGTTTTGGGGGGGGGGGGTTTTTTTTGGGGGGGGTTTTTTTTTTTTTTTTTTTGGGTGTTTTTTTTTTTTTTTTTTTTTTTTTTTTTTTTTTTTTGGGGGGGGGGGAAAAAATTCCCCCCCCTTTTTCCCCTTTCCCTCCCCCCCCCCCCCCCTCCCCCCCCTCCCCCTCTCCCCCCCCCCCTTCCCCCCCCTTTTTTTTTTGGGGGGGGAAAAAAAAAAAAAAAAAAAAAAAACACACCTTTTTGGGTTTTTTTTAAAAAAAAAAAAAACCCCCCCCCCCAAAAAAAAAAAACCACCCCCCCTTTTTTTTTTTTGGGGGGGGGAAAAAAAAAAAGAAAAAAAAAAAAAAGGGGGGGGAAAAGCCCCCTACCCCCCCCCCGGCCCCCCCCTTTTCCCCCCCTTTTTTCCCCCCCCCCCCCCCCCCCCCTTTTTTTTTAAAACCCCCCCTTTTTTTTTTTTTTTTTTTAAATTGGGGGGGGGGGGCCCCCCCCCCCCCCCCCCCCCCCCCCCCCCCCCCCCCCCCCCCCCCTTTTCCCCCCCCCCCCCTTTTCCCCCTGGCCCCCCCCCCCCCCTTTCCCCCCCCCCCCCCCCCCCCCCCCCCCCTTTTCCCCCCCCCCCCCCCCCCCCCGTTTTTTTCCCCCCCCCCCCCCCCCCCCCCCCCCCCTCCCCCCCCCCCCCCCCTTTTCCCCTCCCCCCCCCCCCCCCCCCCCCCCCCCCCCCCAAAACCCTTTCCCTTTTTTCCCCCTTCTTTTCTTTCTTCTTCCCCCCTTCCCCCACTGATTTGGAAACAGTTTTTTTTTTTTTTCAAAAAAGGGGGGGTTTTTGGGGGGGGGCCACTTCAAAGGAGCTGTAAATAATGGCAAAGTTGGGGCCTTTTTTTCGCCACCTTTTTTCCTTCTTTGCTTCCCAACTGGGCTGATTAGGGAGAGACAGGGTTGGGAGGAAAGGAGGGGAAAGGGAAAGAGAGAGAAGAAGGAAAGGAGGGTGGGAGGAGAGGAGAGAGAAAAGGAGAGAGAGAGAGAGAGAGAAGAAGGGGGGGAGGGGGAGGAGGAGGGTTTTAAAAAAAAAAAAATGTAGAAGGGAGGGGAAAAGCGAAAAACAAAAGAAAT
>CM031599.1:100117938-100120438 GCA_018398815.1 Conus ventricosus
TGAATATAATCTCCATCTTTGAGGTTTCTACCTTAAATCAATCTCCACATGCAAAGCAGACTTTTAATGAATATAATTACTGCTGGAAAGATTTTTCTTCTGACCCCTGCGTTTTTAAAAGCCCGTTTCCGTCTGTCAGATAGTGAGAAGTTCATGTTGTTGAGTGGAAATGCTCATGATTTATTTTGTGAAAATTCCCCCTTACCGTTTGTGTAGACATGTACAGGACAAAACTGATGTTCATCGTTGAGAGAAAGAAGCACTGTTCGACAAGAGGGTCAGAAGGAAATTGCCACTACTGTCCCTTCATTTAATTTCAAGTGGTTGATGACGAAATAGAAATCCCCACTATAACATTACGCCAGATTCTTTCCGGAAAGAAATTAAGGCCGCTTGATTAGATATCTGACTGGTGTGGTCCCCTTTCCCTTAAGTTCATTTGAATGTTTGTGTATTATGAAAAATGATGTTAGGATTTTACGGAAGGCAGTGGCTGCATGAAGTAGATTAGCGATTAGATTATCTTCCCTTACCATTTGAATGTTATTTTATTTATTAAAATTGGTTTTAATATTTTACGGAAGGCGATGGCTCCGTTGCGACAGGTAAGAGAAGATAATCTATTGACCGGGCAAAAAGGTCAACAAATTTATACAGAAGCTTCTATTCGTCGGTTGATTTTCTTCTCTTTGTTTTAATTCTGGAGTAGATTAGCGATGAGATTTTCTCCCCCCCCAGTGGCCACGCAACCATTGCCTTGCGGACATTCCAAAAAAACTGTGCACGATTCTGAAAGGAATATTTTTTTAGAGTCTGAATTGCGTCTTTATGCCGTCTCTGGTAATGCAGTGTAATAAGGCTTAAGCCCTAAAGGGTTAGGTCTATTTCCTTCATCTTAAAGACACACGCACGCACGCACGCACGCACGCACGCACGCACGCACGCACGCACGCACACACACACACACACACACACACACCCCCACAACACACACACACACACACACACACACACACACTCTGTCTGTCTGTCTCTCTCTCTTTTTCTCTTGTCTCTGTCTGTCTCTCACTCTCTCTGTGTCTCTCCCCCCCCTCCCTCTTTCTCTCTCTCTCTGTTTTTTGTTTGTGTGGGTTGCACGCGCGCACATGTGTGAGTGTGAAAGGGGCAGGGATCATAGAAGTAAGATGGAGGGTTGGGGGGGGGGGGGGGGGGGGGGGGTCCGCGAGAATGGGAGTGAGGGTTCATCTAAATCCTTTCTTAGCCTCTGTCTTTGTGGCTGGACACGGCAGATGACGTTGGAAGCTGTGTAGGAATTGGAGGAATGCTTCCGACGGTGTTCAGAGAATGTCTGCACATTTGTCTTTTCACCGTCCGCCATGTTGCTCACGTGTCTTTTGCTGTCGTCTGTGGCCACCTGAAAGTCTGCCAGGCGTACGTTTCATTTTAGTGGTGGGTCTGGCAGGTAGGTTAGCCCACCTGGTGTTCGCAGCTGCTAAAGAAATGACACGGACTTTCGGTGTTGCTGAAAGCAAGGTCAAAATACAACGAACAGAGTGTAAAAAAAAAAAAATAAGGTTTTTAAAAAAATTCGTGGATGCGAAGCGGGACAAGCGAGTTTTTGACTGCTGTGTCTTGTAAATTTTTATACCAAACACGTAGGGTAAATGTTGCTTCCATGGTGAAATAAATACACGGCCATTACTCCAAACGAATGTTGTTTACGACACCGAAATCGCCTTTGCGAAGTGACAACAACAGCGCACAGAACGAACAAGGAGACTACCCGTAAAAGGAATGTTCCAGCCTTGCCCCTATACCGGCCGGTACCTGACTCATCGCACGGCAACAACTGGAGAAAAACAAACAAACACAATGGAGAAAACAAACAAATACAAATTAACATGGAGAAACAAAAAACAACAACTGGAGAAACAAACACAAATTAACATTAAGAAAATCGGAATGAGGGGGGGAACAGTAAACAGTAAGCTGCCATAATGCGTGTCTTGTTCAGACATCAGTAACATTACATATGTAATAAAAGCGCATTAACAGTTCTCCTCGGAATGTGTTTTGTCAGGCAGTGGGCTACTGTCAAACATCTGGGTGGTATTGTTTTGTGGTTTTTCTATGTGTTGATCTGTCACCCCAGCCCTCCCCCCCATTCCCCCCCCCCCCCCCATTCCCCCCCCCCCTCACCTTTCGCCTCTACAAACCCTTCCCCCCGTGTCCACTTCCCGACCTCTTTCTCTGTTTCTGGCTGTTCGAAGGAGACATATTTGTAGAAAAACCCACCCTTAAAAGTTGTGCAGTCGATTGATTATTGGCAGCATGCCATCTTGCTGATTAGTATCGGTTCCACTCCTGACTCCAAGCTGCTGCTGTCTCGTCGCCCATCTGGGAATGTTTCCAAAGCCCGTCATGGTGTGGAAGGAAAGATGATGTTGATTCCTTCCAATGAAGTAGTGGACACACTTAAACACACATGCTCGTATTCGTG
>CM031599.1:100135438-100137938 GCA_018398815.1 Conus ventricosus
GAGAGTTCAGTGGTGGAAGGGGGTGGAGGGGGGAGGAAGAGCGGTGGAGGAGGAGGAGGAGGAGGAGTGGAGGCCTTGGTCAACGAGGACAACGCCATCGGTCGGAGCAACAGTCTCAAGAGCAGCGTGCAGAAACTGGCTCATCGTACCTTCGCCAAAGCCGGTTGGCACCGCGGGAAAAAGACCTACTCCTTAGACCGCGATGACAGCGACGAGAAAGCCGATGACCTCTGCCATCACAACAACAACAACAACAACAACAACGACAGCCCTGATGTCATCGACCTGAGCCGACGTCTCATGCGCACGTGGCCGGCACGTGACACCAGTCAGGAGAGTGAGGAGGGGGGTGAGCCCTTCCTGCCCCCTCCCTCCTCCTTCGACAGCGGTGGAGGGACCGACACCCCCTCCCCCGTCTCCTCCCCTCGCTCCCCGCGCTCGGCGGGGTCCGTGTCCAGTGAGCGCGCAGGATCCAGGTCCAGCAGTGCTCGCCGGAGTGAGATGACGTTCCGGATTCCGCGACGGCGGGTGGACCCGGATGCCATGGCCAACATTGAGGTGAAGAGAGCAGGGTTGTTGTTAAGTGTGTGTGTGTGTGTGTGTGTGTGTGTGTGTGTGTGTGTGTGTGTGTGTGTGTGAGAGAGAGAGAGAGAGAGAGAGAGAGAGAGAGAGAGAGAGAGAGAGAGGTAAATGAATCAGAATCTGAATAGACTTTCATCGTTCTACAGAACTGAACATGGTTTATAGGGCACGATCCAATGAAAGCTTATGAAGACAAACTTAGCGACTAAATCATCCAGCTGGCAACGTTTACAGCAGCAGGTGTACGTGGATTTTCTGAACGTACAAAACAAATGGCCATCCGAGATGGCCCGACTTTATATAATAACGATTTTTTGAATTTTCTACTTTATTCGTTTTCTGTGTCACAACATTTGGAGTATGTTTTGACATCTAAATCTGTTTCTATCATTGTACCTGTGTACATGTATAGATGTATGTAAGTATGTGAAGATAAAGTTAGGTAGATACACAGATAGATGATTATTGGTAGGTAGATAGGCGGATAGGTGTGTAGGTAGACAGGTAGGTAGATGTGTATGTGCGTGTGCACGTGGTGGCGCGCGCGCGCACGTGGTGTGTGTGTGTGTGTGTGTGTGTGTGTGTGTGTTGAAATAAGGAGAAGAAGGCTAAGTGTGAGTATAAATGTTTGTGCACTTGCCGGGACGTGCAAAACCACATGAGCACACCAAAGAAAGGGAAATAATTATGCATGGTTGTAGTTTGTATACTGATTTGCTCCCTTTACTTGGTTGCCTGCGTTCCCGTCTGTGTGAGTGCGTCCGCGCGCGCATGCTTGCGTGACGCGCGCACGCATGTGTGTGTGTGTGTGTGTGTGTGTGTGTGTGTGTGTGTGTGTGTGTGTGACATGAACGTACCCGGTTCTTTTTTCCTAAAATCGGGTATCAACTGCATGTCTTTCTCAAACGTAGGCTACATCACGTCTGTGGTGAGCGCAGTCATCCTCTCTCGACGTAGAGAGTATAAATCATTTGTCCAAGATGGCATTGTTCAGTTAATTACTCTTGTTGATTCGACCAGTAGTATGATCATTTGGTCTAGGTAGCCCTTTTAGATTAAATATTCTTGTTAATCGGATCAATAATTTTAATTTGTCTTGAATAGCTTTTAAGTTCTTATTGAATTGGATCAGAAGCATAATCATCTTTTGGAATCTAATTGCCCTTCTTCATGGGGACGGTGTTGTAGTCTTTTGTCCACAGTAGCCTGATTCAGTCAATTATTCTTACTAATGGGATCAACAGTATAATCCTTTGTCTGGAACAACCTTATTACGTGAATTCTTTCTGTAATTGGGATCAGTTATTGTTAATGGGAAAAACAGTGACGTCATTTGTTCTGAACCGACTGATTGAATAGATTGTTCTTGCTAACTGCATAAGTTGTGTGATTAGCATGTCTGAATTAGCCTTATGACGTAAATCTTTTTGCTAATTGGAGCGCCAGTGTAATAATTTGTCCGTAGTAGCCTGTTCATAATTCTTGTTCATGAGATCAGTTGCATAATGGTTTGTCCTGAATAACATTAATCAGTTGATTTTCATAGCTTTTGTTTATATATTGTAATTGGTATATACCCTTGCAGCTTTTTAATATTTCATTTAATAATAATTGATATAGTGTAATAAGTTTACATTGTAACATGCGAATTATGACTTTTGAATTATGATACTTTTGTATGATCGTGACAGCACTAGTTAAACATTGTATGTAAATGTATTGTTGATGTAACATGTGTATTGAATGGAAAAATAACCTTCAGTGCAAGGGACAAAAAAAAAAGAGAAAAAAAAGAGAGAAAAAAAATTAATCAGTTGATTATTCTTGTTAATCGGATACACAGTGTAATCATTTGCCTGACACACGGCCTGATTCTCTCGTTGACTGCTGTGCCTGACACACGGCCTGATTCTCTCGT
>CM031599.1:100142938-100143966 GCA_018398815.1 Conus ventricosus
CCAACCATGCAGGACACCAGCTGCTTAGTTCCCTGCTGACGACAGTAATTGCTTACTCGCAGAGCGAGTGTGTAAGTGAGTTGTCCAAGATGGCGCCAGCACGTTTGTCCAACAAGTCTGCAAGAATCGCTAAAACCAATGACCCTGACAGAACCACGCCAAGGGCATGACATAGAGAGGCATCAAACTGAGGTCAGCATGAGAGCAGGGCATGAAGGGCTACAGAACTGGAGACTTTTAAATGCTGATCGATGACGATGAAGGGTGATGCTACGAATTTCCATTCATGTCTTGAGATTGCTTGACAGGGTTATACTCGACGCACACATTTCATGATAGGGCTATACTCTACGCATACTTCATGATAGGGCTATACTCTACGCATACTTTCATGATAGGGCTATACTCTACGCAGCCCCCATGGGCCGGCCTTCTCGTGGCGGGGGTGTGTTACTTGACCAACCTGTGCCCACCCCTTTTTCTTGTCTTTCCTATTGTTCTGCTACCATGTCTTTCGCTATCTCTTTTCACCCATAAAGTCTCCCCACATCATCTGCAGCCTCTATGTCGTCTTGTTTCTTCCTTCCCGGTTCTTCAGTCTGTTCTTTCATCTATTATTCCAGTCTTCTTTTCAATGCTTCTTTTTCTGAGACCTATCGGAGTGGTTGCCCTAAGTCACCGCAATCTAAGGTGCTGACACTGGCGAGAGATGAATGGCTCATGCGTTAATGAGTCGCTACAGCAGTTCCTGTTGGTTTTGAGGGACGGTATCAGGCAGATGGACGCCCTGCGAGTTCATCTTCAATTGTCCTTCGTAGGGCCATCCATTGTCCCTTCCCTAGCACGGCAGCTCTCCTAGGGTGGACTGTCAATTTCCTGCCGTCATGAGCCTACGCCCTATGAGTTATCAAAGCAGTCATTCCAAAAGACAGAGAGAAAGTAGAGATTCAGACTCAGATGAGGAAATAAGAGAGGTGGCAAAGAGAAAGGGTATCCAAACACAAACCTGGCCAAAGCTCTTGTAACCA
>CM031599.1:100144066-100179066 GCA_018398815.1 Conus ventricosus
AATCGTCCGAAGGGGCACATCCGTACACCGAAGTAGCTGTTTCTGTATTTCGCATTTCAAGCTAACATGGCGTGTTTGGCTGACAACGAAAGTTTGCATGGTGCTCCGGAATTAAGTAGTCATGGCTTTTTGAAAGAAAGAGATCCAGTATCATGCATCAAGGGCCAGATTTGAAACAAATGGATGTGGCAATGGCTAAACGAAACTAATGACGACGGCAATGAATATCGCAAGTGGTGCAAGAAAATGAATGTGGCCAGCACATGTTTCTGTATCTTTTGCTCAAAAACAAGCAGTAAATCGTTTTGAACATAGTCTTGATTTAAATAGTGAAGTAACCATTTTAAACAATTTGTGAGGGAAATTTTGTTGATTTTTGGAATGTTTGATCAGTTCAGAATTGGTGAGAAAAATTTCCCTTTTTGAGTTTTTAATATTCTGGTTTATTTCTACACTTTTAGGCTTAAACTTTCCTGAGCTTGTACAGTGAGCCATAAATATTATTTTTATCCATTTAAATGAATTAATGGAACATGAAGTCTAACGGTAACTGTCAGAAGCATGTTACAGTTAACCCGTTGACTGCCCTTGCACAAATGGCGTTAGAGGTGGTTTCTGGAAGGCTGTGTGCCTGCCGCATATCGAACGCCGTTCGAGGTAATTTCATCATCAAAGTTCGGCGATTTAAAGAAGGGAGCCAAGGAGGAAAAAAAAAAAGGGTTTTTAAACAGTTGTAGAGACCCAAAAGGATGGTTTCATCCCTTTCACGGGTCGCTGACTGACCGGCTCACGTCCGTTCAGATGAAATACTTTGGCAAGGTTCGGCTGAGTCATTTTCTGTTCAAGATGGCGAGTCAAGCAGGCAGTTCATTCAGGCGCGTGCCATTTTCAAACGATCTAATGCTCTGAAGTGCTTCAAGAAGTTATCCGAGACCGTGAAAGTGATGACGAAGACTTAAGAGAAGTGGAGCAAAGCGATTCGGGGAGCAAGAAAGCGACCACCCTTTGCTATCGGAGATTGGTGTTGATGATGAAGCTGATCCCTGACTTCGAACCGAGTGATACCGGCGCAAGTGGGGCCAAATCGGAAAGTGATGAGCCGATTCCCTCTATGTCGACTGCCCCCTCCCTCCTTTCGTGAGAGGTCGGGATGGGAGTCGAGGAAGGGGGGGGGTCAGGACAACGGTGAGGGTCCAGTGTGAGGGGGCAAGGCAAAGGAAGAGGGCGAGCTTTACCAGGACTGGAGTGTCCTCTATGATATGGGTTGCTAAACATTTTATGCATTGTCAGATGTTTGTCCTGAAGCTCAAAGGATACTAATACCAGTTTTTCTGGTATTTCATTTTGATTTTAGTGTTTATGTTCTGAAAGAGCCTGGTTTTCAAACAAAACATCCATCATTATATATATTTTTGATCTACTCGTTACAAACAAAATCAAACTATTGTGATATCTGGCTGTAGCCAAGGATATAACAAGAAAATTTTCCAAGTATCTGAGATATATGTGAAGAATTGAAAGAGCAGTGGGCATATAAGTGAACCTACCAAAGAAAATGAAATTGTGTCCCTTGATACCTGGATTGTACTGTACCCCAGAAATACATAGATTTATCATGTAAAACAACAATTGTGGGTTGTGAATTCACTACCAAATATTTACACAGGTGTTCAGTAAACACTAAACAACGTTTTGCTGGGTTTGTTTGTTTTTTGCTTTGCTGCTGTGGGGTTTTGTATGCTTGCAAAGTATATATATATTTTTTTTTAAGTTGAATTATAAGATTATTTATTATACTCAGAATGAACAAAATCAAATATTATTTGCAGATATTATAGCCCTGGGTATAAGAAGAAAACATGCCAAAAATCTAAGAGATATCTCCACAAATAAATGAGCACTGATCAGGTTAGTGAACCTACCACAAAAAGTCAAAATTTGCTCCGGCACACAGAAGTACAAAACTTATACAAAATATCGGCAGTCAAGGGGTTAAGCTTTTTACTGCAGAAATCATGTTACAATTAAGGTTTTTCTGGTGCAGGAGAGCCAACGAAATTGGCCTAAACAATTAAAAGATTCAATTTCGCCCGGCCTGGACCCCCCAACGGGCGCTGCCCTGTACCCCGCCGGGGCCTAAGTGGCCCCTGGACCACGGCCTTATTTCAGTCAAATCAAGTTTTGTAGGTTTCACCCATGAATGTTTAACAAAATGTCTGAGTTTGATTTGTAATGAAATTTAATCAAATTGAGTGTAAAAAGCCATGCTATTTTTATGGGGTGTATTTAGGAAGAAAATACTAGCCAAAAATAACAGCAAAAAGTGAAAATTGTAAAAACTTCATGTTGATGGGCAGCCCTGGCATTGTGTTAATGTGTTCATTCTTTCCTTCTCTCCGTCTTTCTCACTCTTTCTTTCTAGACATCTTGCTCTGTGATTGTGTACATTCTTCTTGGTACCTTCTTTTGAGATTCCTTATTCATTGACATTTTCTTTCTTTCATTATCTTGGCTACAAGACAGACCTCAGATAAACAGTTTTCATTTGTTTTATGTACGATGTACTCTCTTCCCATTTTTTGCGTGTTTTATGTAACCTTATTCATACTCTTGTCACGAGTTTTGTTTATTTCTTTTGTATCCCTCAAACTTTATTTCTTTTTGTATCCCTCAAACTCTTCTTGCAGTTTACGTGAAGTTTTCTTGAGCTTTAGATGTTAGCTGTAACTGGAAATGATCTTTCTGCCTTTGTACTGTATTTGTGTTCATTCTGTCTGGATGCAGGCTTTGTTTGACTCCCTCGACCAGTTCAGGAATCACAGCATGAAGGACCATGGCATTGAAAATGACAGCTCCAAAATGCACTGGCAAGACTCGCAGTCACAAACAGTCTACGACTTGGGTGGCAATATAGTCCAGGCTTCTGTTCTCGAGCCTGTTGCCTTCAACAAACTCTGTGGCTATTGCTCCTGGCGATTTTTGAACAGGTAATAAGTTTCAGCATGCTTTTTCAGCTCATGCATGAAGAAAACTTTGCATAGTTACAATTTTCAACATGAGTTTGATGGATGCACTGTTATTCAGAGCTAGACTGTCTATTTCCAGTCGCAAAGAGAACATCTGATCACAAACAGATTCAGCAATCAAGTCAAGGAAAATGATTGTCCCTCAAAATAAATCACTAGCACAGTATGCAGAAATTGTTTGGCAAATGCTGTGTATATAAGCATGGATTTCTTGTTTCTCTGTTATGTGGATTCTGTTCTTTGTGTGTGTGTGTCTGTACATTTGTGTGTCTGTGTATGAGAAACAGATCTAACAAGAAAACTACTTTTGTTTTTTTCTTATGATACTTTTCTCTGTTCAGTGAAGCAGCTGCTAGTCATTCAAGAGCAAAGCACCCTGACCGTAAGTACATGTGGATAGTGATGTTACGCTATGGTGTCAACTGCGTCATGAAGAGTCTTCCAACCCAAGCAGAAAGCCTTGTGTCAGCAACCACAGGCCAGAAGGAAACCAGTGAGATGCAGAGATGTGGAACTTCGTCGGAGTCCTCAGGGAATGGTTCCCCAGGTGCTGGAGAGGTTGCTGGAGAAGCGGGAAATGGTCTCCAGGGAAGGGGTCTCAGCTGCCCCAAGCTGAAAGAGGGGCCTGCCATTGTTTTGAAAGATTTCCTCAAAACTCACCAAATCCTCGGGTTCAAAAGGTTGCTGCAGTCCAACGGCATCACTGCGTTTCATTTAGGGGAGAGACTTTCACCGGAAGCGCAAGCGTTTCTCATGAGGTTTGCTCCTGAGTGATGGTTCAGAAAGGACTGTTCTTTGCCAAGAGGCAGTGGATATATTTGAATTAGGAAGTGGTCTTTGTGTGAGTACACATAAGTGTTTGCTTTGTTTTCATGCTGATGAGAACAATAGAAAAGATGACACGAGTTTGCAGAAGGGAGTGTGAGTTTCAGTGGTGATTAATGGGGGAGTTTTATGTGCAAATAGAGTGAGAATGTGGGTAGTTGTGTTTGGTTGTGATGGACCAGTTCAGACAGGGGAGGGAAGGAGAAAAAAAGAAACTGCATGCAATGTGCTTTCTCATATTCCACAATCTTCAGGTGGAAATGCTTAGTTGAAACCTTGATCCAATGTTGATTGTTGTGTTGATCCTTGGATCTCAAGGCACAAGAATGCCCTGAATATACACACGCTATGCAATTTGACATTGACTGTGACCTTCCTGCATTTTTACTTATGTTGTCAGGTCATGTGCTTTACTTTTTTTTTCCCCATGGATGAAACTGACACATTCAATGATAAAACCATAATACTTTTATTGCCCTGGCTGGTATTTGAGCTGGTATTTTACAGTGAAGTGTTCAGAGTTTACCAGATGGCCATGAAGTCAGTGCTTGGTCTGCATAAACTGTGCATATGGTGCCATACACCCCTTAGAATTTGCTAAGGATACAACAGTCACAAAGAGGAGATCATGAACTGGGAACTCTCATGAAAGGGAGTTAACTTGCAGGCACAGTTGCACAGTGATCCTTCTGTTCCAGTCAGTTCTGTCATGGGAGGGAAGTGTGCACAGTGATCCTTCTGTTCCAGTCAGTTCTGTCATGAGAGGGAAGTGTGCACAGTGATCCTTCTGTTCCAGTCAGTTCTGTCAGAGGGAAGTGTGCACAGTGATCCTTCTGTTCCAGTCTGTTCTGTCATGAGAGGGAAGTGTGCACAGTGATCTTTCTGTTCCAGTCTGTTCTGTCAGAGGGAAGTGTGCACAGTGATCCTTCTGTTCCAATCTGTGTTCTGCCATGAGAGGGAAGTGTGCACAGTGATCCTTCTGTTCCAATCTGTGTTCTGCCATGAGAGGGAAGTGTGCACAGTGATCTTTCTGTTCCAGTCTGTTCTGTCAGAGGGAAGTGTGCACAGTGATCCTTCTGTTCCAGTCTGTGTTCTGCCATGAGAGGGAAGTGTGCACAGTGATCCTTCTGTTCCAATCTGTGTTCTGCCATGAGAGGGAAGTGTGCACAGTGATCCTTCTGACAGCTTTTCTAACATTGCTGTTTTCCAGATGTATTCAGATTTCTGTTTGTGGAGCAGGAAATCGTATCCTCAGCCAATTTTGAAAGGTATGAGTTCCTCAGGAATACCTGATTATGTATTTCATCATAAGCGTTCGGCATTACTTACTACAGTATTTGTGTTGTAATTTCGATGGCGTTACTGCCAGTTCTGTCTTATGTTATCATCATTCATTTGTGCATTTTTTTTGCCGTCACCCGCCCCCCACCCCCACCCCCACCCCTTCTTTTTGTTTGTTTTTATTGTTGTCTTTTTTAATCTTTTTTCTTTTATCCCTGGTCACTTGCCTGTTGAAAAGGTGCTGGCTTTTATCTTGTTTTTATGGACATATTGAATATCTAACAGTCAATAATTCTTTTGCAGTATGTGCAAGTTTGTAACTTCACATGTGCACTTTTCATTGGAGTAATGTATTTTGAATGGCTGATGTAAATTATCTTTTCTTTTAAAAAGAAAGCAAACAAACATATTTTGCCCCCATACTGTCCTTCTGTTATGACACATTGGCAGTCACAGTCCTGCATATAAAGTGTTAAAGGTTTGTCAGTTTAAAACACTGTCCGTGTTTTCATCATGCGCTATTTATCTGCACTTAACGCATAATAGAACTAAAAGGATCATAATAGTCTGCATGACCAAAAGTACACTGTATGTATACATCTATGTAAATGTGTACATGAATATACAGTGTCTGCATCTATGAACGCCACTATGTTGCTTGTTATGTCATAAATGTACATATGGATGCATATTGTGCACAGTAATGTAAGTTTGTCTCTAAACATTGGAAGTTCACAGCAATATCCTATTCAAACTAATTCTAAAAATCATTCATGGATCTCGAGCACCCTGAATTTAATGAAAATGTCTGTGCATATGTACATAAATGGTGTGGCAAGGTCATGTTATGAATTGGGTAATTGTTTTGGTTTGATGATAAACGTTTTCATGTACCCTTCTCTCCCATCACTCCTTGCATGTTCATGTAATCATTTTTACTCCATATTTGTGTTCAAATGTGAAGATGAAACTCAAAAACTTGTAGGATGGATGTGCAAGACTGCCAAGAGAGATATGGAAGTGCAGATGACTCAAACTGTGAAAGATGAAGAGCACTTGAAAGTCATGGACCGAGACTTAACCTAAGCTTGGGGCTAAAGTTTGTGAAAATCTGAAGTCTGTCTTGAAAATATGTCTGTCATATGTTTGGTTCATAGGAACAGAGACAATCTGAGAAATCACTTAGCTATATGTATGGAAGTCTGTTTCTGTTCATTTCCATAACTTTTATTGGTTGACTTTTGTTTCACTTCTGCATCAGATAATAGAAATGCAGTTTAAGATCATTCCATTGTCAGGTGATGTGGAAGCGGTGGTCATGCAGTTAGAATCAGATGGCACGACAGCGCAAGATAAGAGATCTGGTGTACATTCCTTGCCTCTGCAAAACTCTGAAAAAAAATGTTTGGCGTCATATCCAGTACTACCTGAAACTCTTTACATTAAGCTAAGACCAGTATGCTAGCCTTGTTGGACTGATTTTTAGTGGTGAACGGAACTGTCATCACACTTTTATCAAAGGTGTGATCATTTGCAGATTGTGAATAATGAATGTTAGTTTATAGTTCACAATGAGGTTGCATTTTGTGGCGTAATGCAAATTTGCATAGTTTAATGTATTGTGTGTATATTTGTTTGCTTGATTGCTTATTTTCATGGTTGATAATACAGTTGCATTCTCCATCTCTAATGTTGCCAAGAATATGTGATGGAAAGTATGTATAGTCACATTGTGTGTATATTTGTTTGCTTGATTGCTTATTTTCATGGTTGATAATACGGTTGCATTCTCCATCTCTAATGTTGCTAAGAATTCATGATGGAAAGTATGTATAGTCACTTTTCTTACATAAACATGCACAGTGCACAGTTGTTTTGTGTTTGTTTTAATTCAGTCCTGTTTTCAGTCGAGGATACTGTGCTCATGTCTTGTTCATATGTGATCTTCATGATCCCCATTCATATTCTACCTAGAAGAAAACGGAGAGAATGAAAGGAATAAGCAATAACTTTGACAGTGTATAGCACCGATGCCAGATGTTTCGTTGTTTTTGTTGCTGTTGTTATTGCTGTCTTTTCAATGAAATCCTACGTGTTTTGTGTCATAAAAGTTTATTCATGCCATGGCTATTCTTAGTGTAAACAAGCGGAGCATAATTTCATTTATGAGTTAACTAAATACGCATGAGTGATTTTAAAATGTGGGTGTGTGGGAGGCGAACACATGGTTGTGTATGGATTCAATGCAAGTGTGCTTATGAATTAAGTAAACAAGTAATGAAGCACTGCTGATGTTTTAAACTGCCTTAGCTTTTGTGCCCTCTTCTCACCATCACTTCTACACTGTCTGCAGCGTCATTCCCATGCCATTTTCATAGTATCACTCCCATGCCATTTGTGTAGAATCACTCCCATGCCATCTCTGTGGAATCACTTGCATGTCATCTCTGTAGAATCACATTCATGTTATCTCTGTAGTATGACTTTTATGCCATTTCTGTAACATCACATTCATGCCAATTCTGTAACATCACATTCATGCCAATTCTGTAGTATCACCCCCATGCCATTTCTGTAGTATCACTCCCATGCCATTTCTGTAACATCACATTCATGCCAATTCTGTAGTATCACTCCCATGCCATTTCTGTAACATCACATTCATGCCATTTCTGTAGTATCACTCCCATGCCAATTCTGTAGTATCACTCCCATGCCAATTCTGTAGTATCACTCCCATGCCATTTCTGTAGTATCACTCCCATGCCAATTCTGTAGTATCACTCCCGTGCCATTTCTGTAGTATCACTCCCATGCCAATTATGTAACATCACATTCATGCCAATTCTGTAGTATCACTCCCATGCCAATTCTGTAGTATCACTCCCATGCCAATTCTGTAGTATCACTCCCATGCCATTTCTGTAACATCATATTCATGCCAATTTTGTAACATCACATTCATGCCAATTCTGTAGTATCACTCCCATGCCATTTCTGTAGTATCACTCCCATGCCAATTCTGTAACAACATATTCATGCCATTTCTGTAGTATCACTCCCATGCCAATTCTGTAGTATCACTCCCATGCCAATTCTGTAGTATCACTCCCATGCCATTTCTGTAGTATCACTCCCATGCCATTTCTGTAACATCATATTCATGCCAATTCTGTAGTATCACTCCCATGCCAATTCTGTAACATCACATTCATGCCAATTCTGTAGTATCACTCCCATGGCATTTCTGTAGTATCACTCCCATGCCATTTCTGTAGTATCACTCCCGTGCCAATTCTGTAACATCACATTCATGCCATTTCTGTAGTATCACTCCCGTGCCAAATCTGTAGTATCACAACCATGCCATTTCTGTAGTATCACTCCCATGCCATTTCTGTAGTATCACTCCCATGCCAATTCTGTAACATCACATTCATGCCATTTCTGTAACATCACATTCATGCCATTTCTGTAGTATCACTCCCATGCCATTTCTGTAGTATCACTCCCATGCCATTTCTGTAGTATCACTCCCATGCCAATTCTGTAACATCACATTCATGCCATTTCTGTAGTATCACTCCCGTGCCATTTCTGTAACATCACATTCATGTCATTTCTGTAACATCACATTCATGCCAATTCTGTAGTATCACTCCCATGCCATTTCTGTAGTATCACTCCCATGCCAATTCTGTAGTATCACTCCCGTGCCATTTCTGTAGTATCACTCCCGTGCCATTTCTGTAACATCACATTCATGCCAATTCTGTAGTATCACTCCCATGCCAATTCTGTAGTATCACTCCCATGCCAATTCTGTAACATCACATTCATGCCAATTCTGTAGTATCACTCCCATGCCATTTCTGTAGTATCACTCCCATGCCATTTCTGTAGTATCACATTCATGCCAATTCTGTAACATCACATTCATGCCATTTCTGTAACATCACATTCATGCCAATTCTGTAACATCACATTCATGCCATTTCTGTAACATCACATTCATGCCAATTCTGTAGTATCACTCCCGTGCCATTTCTGTAACATCACATTCATGCCAATTCTGTAGTATCACTCCCATGCCAATTCTGTAGTATCACTCCCATGCCATTTCTGTAGTATCACATTCATGCCAATTCTGTAACATCACATTCATGCCATTTCTGTAACATCACATTCATGCCAATTCTGTAACATCACATTCATGCCATTTCTGTAACATCACATTCATGCCAATTCTGTAGTAGCACTCCCGTGCCATTTCTGTAGTATCACTCCCGTGCCATTTCTGTAACATCATATTCATGCCAATTCTGTAACATCACATTCATGCCATTTCTGTAACATCACATTCATGCCAATTCTGTAGTATCACTCCCATGCCATTTCTGTAGTATCACTCCCATGCCATTTCTGTAGTATCACTCCCATGCCATTTCTGTAACATCACATTCATGCCAATTCTGTAGTATCACTCCCATGCCATTTCTGTTGTATCACTCCCATGCCATTTCTGTAACATCACATTCATGCCATTTTTATAGTATCACTCCCATGCCATTTCTGTAGTATCACTCCCATGCCAATTCTGTAGTATCACTCCCATGCCAATTCTGTAGTATCACTCCAATGCCAATTCTGTAACATCACATTCATGCCATTTCTGTAGTACCACTCCCGTGCCATTTCTGTAGTATCACTCCCATGCCAATTCTGTAGTATCACTCCCATGCCATTTCTGTAGTATCACTCCCATGCCAATTCTGTAGTATCACTCCCGTGCCATTTCTGTAGTATCACTCCCGTGCCATTTCTGTAACATCACATTCATGCCAATTCTGTAGTATCACTCCCATGCCATTTCTGTAACATCACATTCATGCCAATTCTGTAGTATCACTCCCATGCCAATTCTGTAGTATCACTCCCATGCCAATTCTGTAGTATCACTCCCATGCCATTTCTGTAACATCACATTCATGCCAATTCTGTAGTATCACTCCCATGCCATTTCTGTAACATCACTCCCATGCCATTTCTGTAGTATCACTCCCATGCCATTTCTGTAGTATCACTCCCGTGCCATTTCTGTAACATCACATTCATGCCATTTCTGTAGTATCACTCCCATGCCAATTCTGTAGTATCACTCCCATGCCAATTCTGTAGTATCACTCCCATGCCATTTCTGTAGTATCACTCCCGTGCCATTTCTGTAACATCACATTCATGCCAATTCTGTAGTATCACTCCCATGCCATTGCTGTAACATCACATTCATGCCAATTCTGTAGTCTGTACAGCAATCATTTCCAAGCCATCTCTGTGACATAACTTCCATACCATCACTTCCATGGCCTCTGTAACATCACTCCTATGCCCTCTCTGTAACATCACTCCTATGCCCTCTCTGTAACATCACTCCTATGCCCTCTCTGTAATCATCGCTTCCACATCACTTGAGTGTCGGTTCCATGCCATCTCTGTTGTATCACTTCCACGTGATCTCTCTTTAACGTGGTGACAGCCCTGATGTTGCCCTCTGCGGTCGGCTGGGCTATAACTTAAAAGCAACATTATCTTATCTTATCTTACGTGATCTCTGTAACACTGATTTCATGCCGTCTATGTGACACTGCTTCCAGGTCATCTCTGTGACATGTCCATGCTGTCTTTGTGGCATCGCTTTTAAGCTGTCCCTGTAGGATCTCTCCCATGCCGTCTCTGGAGCATAAATGATTTGCCATGTTTGTCACATCACTTCACATTTTTTTGTTATAGCATCACATCACTTTCATGCCATCTTTGCAACATCAGCTTTATGCTGTCCTGACAACTACAACATGTCTTCCATGCCAGCTCTGTTGCATCAGTTTAATGTTATGACCACAAGATCACTTCCATGCAAAAACTGTGGACCATAACTTAACATGCCATCTATTTAGCATCACTTTCATGTCAGCATCAGTTTCATGCAGTTCCTGTGGGATCACTGTGCCATTTATGTAACATCAGGGTGCTTTTGAATTTGGTAAACAAGTAATGAAGTACTGCTGGCTTTTTAATCTGCGTAATATCTTTTTCATGCCGTTCTGTAGCATTAATTTCATGCTGTCTGCAGGGTCACTTTTCGTGCCATTTGTGTAGCATCAGTGTTGTGTATCATCTGTGTAATATTTTTTTCCATGCTATCTCTGTAGCTTAACTTTGTTACTTCCACACAATTTGTCATTAACAGGGTTCGTACGCCCCCTTATTTTCTTGAAAAGTGCTTGAGATTTGACATGACCATTTCAAGGCCTGGAAAAGTACTTAAAAATAAGCTGAAGGCCTAACCCCCCAGGAAAAGTCCTTGAAATTTCAAAATCGGTCACAATCTGCCCTCTCAAAGCAAGGAAGTGACTGTCACTCAAGAAAATGTTTTTTATACGAAATAAATCACAATCTCTGTCGCTCCATGTGGCTTCGTGATCGCCGATCCCGTAGCAACCGACAACAGCCTAGCTGAAGCAGAAGGGAAGTAACTCGTCAGTGACTAATGTTTGACTTACTATAGACGTAAGTGTAGAAGCCAACAGAGTTGTTTCCCTTTGGTTACCATCGGGGTTGTGTCGACGGTCGATGTTTTGCGCCAAATAGTGCTACTGAGCCTGCAAGATGGGAAAGGAGACTGCGTTTTCAATGATATGTGGGCAGAAAAAGATGCTTTCAAAGGTTGGTTAGCTCGTGGAGAAAACGAACACTCAGCAAAGTGCACATTGTGCAAGAAGAGTTTTAGTATCTCGGGTATGGGCATCAGTGCTGTGAAGAGTCATGCTGATGGAGTGAAACACAAACAGTTGGTGGAACATGAACATGAGAATAAGAGAAATGCCGGTGGTGCCACACAGCTGACCATGCATGGATTCACTCTTGGAAACCGAAACTCCTCACCAAGATCTGAGCGTTCTCCCTTTTCTGACTGCTGACAGATGTGCAACTTTAGATATTTCCTTAATAGACCTGCGTATAACTGTCTTCCTTATAGAAGTACTTTTATTTTTTCTGCCATGTGAGTGTGTAAGGTATTGGAAGAACTCCGAAGGTGTATATTTTCTATGTACTGAAGAAAAATCGACAAAAGGGAAAGTTTCTGCAAAGGTGACTGTATTCTCCTGTGCATTCAGACTCAAGACTATCATTAGTAATGGAAGCGGTGGTCAGCTCTGTGCTGGTTGTGTTAAACTGTAAAGTCACAGTGTAATTCAGAGAAAACAATGACAACTGTACCTGCCTTCTTCTTCCATCTACTGGACCTGACCAGTTGTGCTAGCATGAATACGAGGTAAGAAATGATGTTAAGTTAATGATTGATAGTAACAGGCTGCTCATAGAGTTTAATAAACATAACTTTGCAAGAAAGTTGTTAATTACTACCCCTTGAATGAAGCTGCTAACCCCTGGAAATTCCCTTGAAAACCCCTTGAACTTTTTTTTCTGATATCTGTGGGAACCCTGTATCAGTGTAGTCGAGGTTGTCATGGAAATGCTGTTAGTTCCATCCTGGTCTTGCACCACGTGACAGGGAGGTGTTCATCGTCATGCTTCTTTACATCATGTCTCCTGCCATCAGCCAGGCCTGAGAAATACAAGCCATTCTGGTCTTGCACCACGTGACAGGGAGGTATTCATCATCATGCTTCTTTACATAATGTTTCCTGCCATCAGCCAGGCCTGAGAAATACAAACCATTCTGGTCTTGCACCACGTGACAGGGAGGTATTCTTCATCATGCTTCTTTACATAATGTCTCCTGGCATCAGCCAGGCCTGAGAAGTACAAACATCTGTAGAGTGGATCAGAAAATTTTGAACAACTCTTTTAGAGAGGCATTAAGCTTCGATGTTTTGGTTCCAGTCTTCCTATTTTAGGCCACAGCACTCACAAGTGTGGATGAGTTGATTGAAAATCACAGAATTTGTGAAATTTCTGCTGAGATTTGCTATCAGTCAGTGCCATTACCGCTGGTATGATGTAAAACAGTTATAAGAATTATGCATTGTGTACATGTGCAAATATACAGCTTTGATGCTTTCAGTAGCCCAAACCTTGGATTGAAATCTGCCATCAGAATCAAACATGTTGTCCAGTAGATCCACGTTGTGTTGGTCAGATCCCGTCCAAATCCCCTCTCTTCAAAAGAGTTTGCCTTTGGCCATGTGACCAGTTTTGGTGCTGACATTAACACTAGTTGTACCTTCTGCTGTGTCTGTTTGCTCATGTGGTTTTTTTAACTTCAGTCATTCATCGCCTGAACTTTTGGGCACCATATGTTGTTGGTCTCTGGAGCCTGTGTTGTTTTTCAAAGGAATAAAGCCTTGCCATGCGTTGTGGGTTTCCAGCAACCCATCATTGCAGTATGTCATGGGACTCCAGTGGTCTGTACTTTTTCTGAAGGTAGACAGCCATGCTGTGGTGTTGTCCTTTGTTTACACCTGTGTTTGGTGACAAAACCAAATTAATCTTAAATGTAAGGTAATTAATAGTGAACCGCCAAGAAAAATTTGTCTTCTGATTCGTTTGTCTGCGTTTTCTTAGCGGTTCGCTGTTGATTACATTTAAAGATTTGTTTAGATTTCTTTCTGCAGTCACTTCACTTTGCAACTAAAACCAAATAATTTTTGGAATACATACAGGGCCATGTTTGATAAACAAAGTCACGAAATTTTGTAAAGATACCTTAAAGGCTTACTCAGGTATGGAAAAAAATTATTTTTTGTGGCATCGGGTATGGAAAAAAATTATCTTTTGTGGCATTTGAATGTGTTGGAAGGGGAATTGGTGTGTGTGTTTGTGTGTGTAGTTTGTTTTATTAATTGGAGTTCAACAAAGTAAGAGGATTTTTTGGTGCACCCAGTATGGCCTAACCTAGTCACCTTATTAAAGAAGTTTAGCCGCCATGTTGTGAATTGATTGTGTTTTTCCTTCAGTTTTAAATATGTCAACAGTTTAGTTGTCATGTTATGATTTTTAGTTTGTTTTTCATTTCAAGACGCAGATTTTTTTTCAAGGTGTGAGAATTTTTGTCTTTGTGAATTTTGACAGCCCTAAAAAGGCCTTGTGAGGTTGGTTGGCCTGTAATGTTTAAAACCAGAAAATGCCAGGAAAAGAAATCCACCTTGTGCTGCTGATAGTTACAGGACTTACACAAGTCACTCCGGAGAACACAGAGCTCTGCCCACCTCAAGCAGGCGCTGGATTCAGGTTGCAATTTGAATAATTCTAAATCTGAAAAAGTATGAAGATATTAAGACATCTAATAAGCTGTGTGTGTGTGTGCATGCACACATGTGTTCCATTGAAATCATGCACTATTTACGAATATGTTTAATATCAAAAAGTGTCCTGCCTTGAAATGCTAATTCCATCCTTTAAAATGGATCCACACCAGAATTGAACTGGTTCTATTTGGTGATGAAAGAGTGAATGGGGGGGGGGGGGGGGGGGGGGGGGGGGGGGGGGGGGGGGGGGGGGGGGGGGGGGGGGGGGGGGGGACTTTGGCAATGAGAGAAAGTGAATTTCAAAGGCAATGAAATTCGAAAGGTGAATACTTCCACTCCACAGGCCATAGAAAGTGCATAAGTGTTATCTGTTAACTGGTCATGCCTATTTTGCAAATTATTCCACTTCCTTCCCTTTGCTGTAAACATTACATTTGTAGTTCACACCGATATTGATTATATGATGTCGTCTGGTCCCTTAGCCTTCAGTGTTGCCTTTTCAAATTGAGATGGTCATGTGTGATGTTGTTACCTGTTGAAATCTTGTTACTGCGTAGAGCTGCATGTATGCAATATATGCAAGGTAAATGCATCTTAGTTACATACACATGTTCATTATAAATGCCAGTGATCAAAGTCCATGTCAGTAACTTTCATTTTCTTGTTTCATCTGATTTCTTCCACAAGTGTTACATTCTTTAAATTGTGCTCTTATCTTAGTTGTGTTTCCATGTTCTAGAATTTAGTAGTTCTCATGTTTCCTGTTAAGAAAGGATGTAAATTTGATTGATTTTGTTTTTCTTTGGTCTTGCTGGAAAGTATTGTTTTGTGCATTTTGTGTGTCTTTCTTGTGACGTTTGATGACTTTTTAAACAATTCAAATGTGTACTTCTTACAGAAATACTACTTTACACCTCCATATGTATGTTTTGTTTTTTTTTTGGTTTGTATGGTGTTTTATGACCTGTTAACATGTTAGAATTTACGTTGGGCTAAAAAAAAAAAAATTTTTAAATGTGCAGATTTTGTTAATTAGAAATATGAATGCTATGTCCTCATATAACATTTACTAGCAAAAAGAAAAAGAATGCCTTTGCTGAGTTGTGGAAGCTCTTGGCCCACTATTATGGCTATTTGTTTTACTATTGATATTTTGTGCGTAGTCTTGAAGCATTCCCCACTCTGTTGGGAGTGTTCTGATAATATTTGCTATTTCTCCAGCATTATCATCTCATTCATCATAGTGCGAGTATTTGATAGCAGATATCTATAACTGTATGTTAAGTTTTAAAAGTGAACATATTCAGATTAAAAGCTCTATGAAAATGAGTGTGCGGGGGGGGGGGGGGGCACAAACAATGTAAATCAAGAAAGCCCAAGTGAAAAATCTGATTGTGTATATGTGACAGGGAATGTTTTTGTTTGGGATTTTATTTGACGGTAAATCCAAGACCATTTTAGGGAATTTCTATAAGTATTGATTCAGTCAGTAAGATTATGAAATCCCTGGATTAATAAAGATCATTGGAGCATGAATTGTATGCAGAATAAATACCAGTTAGTGCATGTTACTATCAATAGTGTCGAAAAAGATTGCAGAGGTAGTCAGAAGACATTTTCTTTCAGATGTCTATCCCATATGGACTACATCTATCTTGTTTGTAGCAAAGATCAAGATGAGATTATGTAGAAAGAAGCTAAACCTGAGTTTGTTAAAACATTTTGATGAGAACCGATAAATGAAAATGTTAAAAAAAGAAGGGGAGAAAAAAAGGCAAAAAAAAAACCCTGATATACTATAGTTCAGACTGAATCAGTAAATCAGGAAATCGCTGAAACAAATCAGGAATTTCATCGAATATCTGCATTTTTACTGGAATGTATCTCGTTTTTTCGAAATTGAAGTTTCATTTCAGAAAATCATACATAAATCATACTTTTTAAAAAACCGTGCTGAGGATGTTGTTCTTGAGCAGAAAGTACTGTCCATGACACAGTAGCACTTTCTTGCTGCTTCTGTTTCAACTTAATGTGCACAGCTGTAAGTGACAGGCAGTTTAGGCACTGCTTGGTATCAGTTTACGGTCCATAATTGCTGTGTCGTCGATATCAGTTAAAAAGGTAGCAAAAGCAAATCTGAATTAAAAATCCATAAGCAAATCTGAATTAAAAATCTATATTCAACTCAGAATTATTTTTTTTTGCCTAGTTCAGAGTCATTTTAGTCCGTTTCAATAAAATGGAGCACAAAATGTCAAGAATTAAATTTTTTAGTACAGATATTTTTTTTTCTTTCCCAATAAAGTCATACGATTTCATTTATATAAACTGCTGGGGTTGGGTCAAGTCAGTATCTTGTGTGGGTGACTTGGGGGAAAAAATCGTCCGCATTATTTTGTGCCTTCATACTTTTCTTCGTCCAAGCAATGCTTTCCTAAGCCAGGACATATCGACGTAAACCTGGAATCTAATTTTAAGCTGCACGCCGTGCAGATGTCCTGATTCTATGCCCACATTTGTTAAAAATTACTGGCAAAAGAAGACACACACACACACACACACACACACACACACACACACACACTTTCTATCATTGGGAATTCTACAGTAAGCAGGTAAACGGTTGTTAGCCTTAAACCATTAAAGCAGAAAAGGCAGTGAACAGGGTTTAGTTTTGTTGTTGCTGTTGTTGATGTAGTTGTTTATTCATCTTGACTGTGCACATGTATTGGATGATGCTATAGTACTGGCAATATTACCATCTCATTTGTGGGAGCATCAGCAAGGAACAGTTCTGTGAAATGGCAGTTTCATTGGCATGCAGATGGGAAAGCCACATCATATGATAAGCTTCCAATTCTGTCTTGAGTGAATGTTCAGTACCTGTCTTCTCCTATGACAGCCCTGATGGAGAATCAAAAGTTCAGGTCTCTGTCACTCATTGAAGTTGTTATATATATGGTCTTCTTGTATATTTCAATCCAATTTGTTCTCATGATTGTAAGACATTTCCTTGTAATGTCGGATCTCTCTTTCTCTCTCTCTCCTCTCTCTCTCTCTCTCTCTCTCTCTCTCTCTTGATTTTTTTTTTCTTAAATGTACTGGTTCCAATTAAATGTATTTTGACACAAAATATTTGTGGGGTGACAATATGAGTCTGCTTTGAGTGTGTGGAATGATGAGATTTCACATCCAGTACAATATTTATTTTCTACACTAAAACAAGATGCTTGGCTCTCCATCCAGTAGAGTAGGTGGACAAAAGTGAGAGAATGGGAAATACCGTTCCATGCAAACAAATGAGGCATCATGTATGTCCCCAGAAGGAGATCCATGGCCTCCCTAAAGTACATGCTCCATTATTAAGATCTCTAAGGAAGGTGCAAAGTGAAGCTCTCGGGATAATGGGATTCACCCTGCAAGAAAAAGGCAAGTGAGAAGTCAACGTCAGCAACTTCATGGCCACACCCAACAACACCCATGGCCACACCCAACAACACCCAGAGCTGTGCCAGAAAGTCCCTGAACACAAAATGACAACCTACAAAGCTGTAAATCATTCTCACCTTGTGTATGCCTCTAGTGTACAGAACCGAAGGAGCTAGAGAAACGTTTAGTGCATTGAGGCTGCACAGCGTAGGCGAACTTTTTCATAGGTCACTGTCGTTCAACATCGAACATGCCAATGACAATCGATAAAGTGGCCCACACTGGAAGGAAGAACTGATACCAGCTGGACCGCTATTTTCAGAATTTAAAATGTACTGCTGCATTTCAAGAGCGAAAACCTCCCAATAATTGATGCTGTAAAATCATACCAGATGAAGGCGAGGGTGTGAGCAACAGTACTGCAGGATCGTTTACTGCATAGACCAGCAAAACTTCCTGGGCATCATCAGACACTTGAATATGCTCGGCACAAAAAGTGACCAGACCCCCATTTGCCAGAGCTTTCTTTTGGAAGGTTCTGGCAGAACTATAAACCACAAAGTAACTCTGTCACTTTTTTAACCTTTTAAAGAACACCACTGCTAGGAGTTGTGAGTGGGGTTGAGTCAATATTATGGTAGGGCCTCAAATTGGTCCCTGATTAGGCCCTCCTCTCCCCCTACTCTCTCCTCCCCCCCCCCCCCCCCCCCCCCCCCCCCTTCTCTCTCTCTGTCTGTTCCCTCTGCTCTCTTTACCCTCGTCGCAACAGTAAACATCGGAAATGTCCACGGTCATTGCTTGAAAGACGACATTGGTCCTTGTCCATTTCTTTGATCTCTCACATGCTGGATTCATACACCACATCACCATAAAGTCTTCAGCTGTCAATAAGTTTTGTTAACAGCACCACTGGATGAAAAATGTCCTCCATGAAGTTACCAGCCATGTGGAAAAATTTGGGAATGAACTACAAATCATGGCATGACAACTGACAGCCATTCCCATCAACTCTCTCTCTCCCCCTCCTCTCTCTCTCTCTCTCTCTCTCTCTCTCTCACACACGCACACACACAGCCCATAGGCTTATCACCATTTATATCGTTTTACGATGGCTACCTTCATCCCCCCGGCTCCCTCGCCCTCTCACTGCCTCCCTTCGCTCTGGCTTCCTTCTTCCAAGCTGACAGCTGATGGTGGCGTCCGGGTATTTCTTGGGCCACCCGCCCATTTCATGATAAAGGACGCTGCCACCATCATGCCCCTCGTCCCCTGTCAGTCCGACTTCCCGGGGCAAGACCGCAGCAATGCAATCGCCATGTCTTATCAGCTTCTGTCACGTGAATCTTTTGATTTGCGCCGGACTTGTGATCCAGGGGTTGCGGGTTCGAATTTCGGTATAGGGGGATTTTTCCCTCGGAGTTAACATTGGTTCTGACTCCATTCCCCATATAGTCGTTCGGATGGGACTATAAACCGAGGTCTAGTCTGTGTCACATGCACGAAGATCATACACGGACTCTAAAGATCCCGATGCTCATGTCCTAAGACGGGTGAGTACCGGCTACACGAAAATACACAATGCATGCAACCTGTGTGCCAGAATAGTCTACGTGAAGACTGTGGGCACGGGGCAGGTTAAACGTCCCCATCTGGAAGAAGAAGAAGAACTGACCTGATGTTTCCTTGCCGCACGTGTCTGCACGTGTCCTGCACGTATATACATCTTAACTTCGTATGTTAGCATAAAGGTTGAAGACTGTCAGCATCTTTGAAATTGCCATCGCCTATATAATTTTTTTAATTTAATAAATAAAAAAAATAGTACATGATATCACACTGCATATGTTGGGAAGTGATTGTCTACTTCCAGATCAACCCCTGTTAACCCTCCCCCCCCCCCCCCCCCCCCCCCCCCTTTCCTTTCAGATGACTAAAAAAAAGCCCTCCCCCTTTCCCTATAATGAATTTTATTGGCTGTGCTGTTCCTCTGACCGCCTGTCAATCAGACAGACATCAGAGGCAGACAGTACGACATCTCGAATACGCTAATGTAATTTGGAGTCCCCATCTCAAGAGACAGTCAAAAATGATAGAAAATGTACAAAGGCGAGCTACTAAAATCCTGAAAGAATGTAGGAATTTAAACTATAATGAAAGATTACACTATCTCCAATTACACTCACTGAAGGAAGGAGGATCAGAGGAGACCTGATCCAATTTTTTAAAATATTCCATAATTATGATGATGTCAATGTGCATGTGCTTTTCAAATTCTCAGAAGTGGATTGCACAAGAAATAATGAAGGCAAGATTTTTATTAGACATTGTCATACTAACAAAAGAAAGTCTTGTTTTACCTTCAGAATTGCTAATTATTGGAATGCACTGCCTACTAACACCAAATATGCACCTGATATCAACAGCTTTAAAAAAACTCCTAGATGAAGACCCTAAATTGAAAGATGTTTTCTTTAGTGTGGATTGAATATAATGTTATTTATGACAGGCATGCAACCAGACCGAACTTAAATTGAAAAATAATGAGGGGACGCAAATAGGCCGTAAGGCCTAAGGCTAAAAAAAGCCGGTCCCTATTACTACTACTACTACTACTACTACTACTACTAGTACGGGTAGCTTGGCATTCAAAATGGGCGATCAAGCCTCCCCACTTCACTCCCCCACCATAGGCTTGAGACTGATCACAATCCAGTTCAGAGTGTACAGTTCAATACTGGTGAATGCCAAGAGAGGGAAACGTTCATCTCTCATACTCCTACTGAGATCCTGAGTCGAATTTCACTGACCATCCCAGAAGAAATGCAAGTTGAAGCTAAGTTTCTAAGTCTTGAGACCATTTACTGCTTGTACATATGCCGCATATTTCAACCGTGTAATTGTATGCCAGTACTTTGTAAAATCTGTTAAGATGACCAATGGATATTATATTTTAGCAGTATGGCTTTTTTCTTGTTACTAGTAAAAACTGTGAAGATGATAGATGTATACTGTGTGTCAACAAGTGTACTTTATACCTGTAGTTGGTAAAATCTGATTGATAAGATGATCTATGAAGACTGTTGATTGCCTTAATCCTTTCTAGCAGTTGACTCTCATTAACATGTGTACTCAGACTAAATGTATTCCAACACCTAATTACATCACCTGAGTATTTGACTGAATTCTTGAAGAGTTCTTTCCTTTCAATTGTTTGGCAGTATATGCAGATACGTGTGGTCACACAAACCCACAAATTATACACACACACACGCGCGTGCGCGCACATCGCACGCACCTCTACACACACACACACACGCGCACACATACATGCAGGCACACACACACACACACACACACATGTTGTGACGGGTCTCCGACGCTCCCCCTCGTTATTAAAATATGATTTTCATAGTCAGGGATGCAGGGGGTTATAGACAGAAGTATTTACGCTTTCACAACCAAAATGCGCTCTCGCATAGGCACACGCACTCTGTCACTCACATCGGGCCCGCACAAAGGTGACGGGAAACCAATAACATTTCATAGAAAATAATCAACTTTATTTAACTTGACTCCGAGCCCCCACCCGTCACTACACAACACAACTATCTGTATCATACAACAATGTACACATCATAGAGACAATCTCATAAATCGCATCCCCTTTCCTTCAAGTACTCTTCATTAACCAGGAAAGACAACATTCTACAATTCTGTTTGCACACTTATAAACTTAAGAACAAATAAAACGTCCGTAACTTGCCAGCATTCCTCGGTTGACCGTCAGTTTCTCTCATCCCACTGTGTGACTACGAGCTGAAGCTGCCACACCGTTGTGTCCTCCCAAAATTGGCCAAATCCCAGTTGGGGGACACTGGCAACGTAGCTTGAGTCGCACCCTCACACCGAGTCTCCCGGACTCCACCACACTTCGCCCTCTCCACGGAAAGGGCTCCTGTCGGCCTCTCCCACAGGTCTTCTCTGGCTGCAAACACCCCACCGTTGTCTGGCAGCTCCCTGTCTAGGCTCCAACAGGCTGACACGTCTTGCTGTCGACCGTCCCCACACGGGAGACAATTCTTCTCGTCGTCGGCTCCGAGGCTACAGCAACCTCCACTGTCATACGTCCCCACCCAGGAGACAACGAGGCGACAGCTAACCTCTGCTTCACGCTGTATTTTCTTGAGCCCTCAGCAAGACGGGCGAGTTCACTTTCCCTTAAGTGAGTCACACCTTCCTGGTTTTCCAAGCACCTTATATTCGTTCTCAAAGAAAGAGAGAACCCGAGTTTAACTGGCTCAACCAATGGAATCACTGGCACACACACATCACACGATTTGTACCAATAAATCCCCCAGTTATTTTTATTCCGCCAATGGAATCACTAGTCACCTAATGTGTGCGCATGCGCGAGGTGGAACATCGATCTGATCAGCTCTGAAAGTTTCAACGCTTCATGCAAGAGTCCTGGGTGGAGAATAGTGTCAAAAACTTGCAGAGTATTGTATAAGCTCATTTTCCGTTGAGAGAATTTGTGGTTTTCCGGAGTACGGAAGAAGAAAAGGAGTTTGAGATGACTTTTGGTTTCGCCACTGCTGGTGTAAGCTCCAAGATGGTGATGACCGCACCTTTCGTTTGCTGGGAGTGAAGTGAGTCCGTTCTTTCTTGATGCCGGCCTCGAAGCTGGTTTATATTTGGAACAGTGCAGAGACAATACACAGTTAAATTGTAGCCATAGACATTGCATGTCGGAGTGTCGACACAGGGAAGAGAGACTTTTCCCATTACACAAACGAAAAATAGAAAATCTCGACACCTGCATTCGTGTCAGCATCGGTTCTCCTAGAGCTTTTCGAGTGGAAGTATCTTTGGAGCGATAGCAACCTGCGTAACGTTGTACGAAATCATAAAAGGTTGAGACAGTTTATTCCTCTGCGGATCATAGAGAGAGAAAATTGTTTCTGAGCAACTTTTGGTCCAGTCGCCTGAGCAAAATTCAAGATGGCGGCGCGCGCGTCTTTCGATCTGCTGGAAATCGAGTGAGCCCATTTTCCTTTTTTTTCTGGCCACCGGCCGCTGTAGCTGTAGCTAGTGTCGAACTGTGTTGTGATTACACCCTGATCGAGTCTCCAGCAATTAGAATCTGACGTGTTGTCACAAGTGTTTTACTGCATACGCCAGTTTAGGAAACAACTTTCCCTGACCGTACTGTTGTGCTGACCCCTTGGTTTTTGAGTTAAGTGCCTAAGCGTGCCAAGAACTATGAGTATGAATGACAACAGTAGGCGTCCCTCCCAGAACGCGGATGACAATTCACAAGCCAGTAGCACTGGCATGTCCACAAGGAACAAATGTGGCACCTGTGACAAAGTTGTAACTAAGAAATCAAATGGAATACTCTGTGAATATTGTGCCAAATGGTACCATGCTGGTTGCCAGGGGTTATCAGCTGAAGTGCTCAGTGCCATAACATTATGCGGGGCCAGCTCCCACTGGTTCTGTAATGTCTGCAATCCCAAGGCCCTAGATGTATTGAGAATGGTACAGTCTCTCAAGGACAAGAATGATGAGCTTGAAGCTAGGCTAGTTAATGTAGAAGGGAAACTGACTGACCAGGGAAATGACTTTAGAGACTTCAAAGAGAAACAGGAGGCATTTAATACAGGCATTGCTGAAAAAGTAGATATGAAACTAAATGAAAGTACCTCACAGAGTGTCTCAGAGATGAATGAGAGAGAGCTGAGAAAACAGAACTTGATCTTTTTCAACCTCCCCGAGAGTGAAAAGCTGGAGCCGAAAGGCAGAATTGGTGATGACACTGAACAAGTCAAGAGGGTTCTACAGACTATGGAAGTCACTGAGTGTGACTTTCAGCAACCTGTGCGCCTTGGTAGCAAGGGAGATTCGCCTAGACCACTGAGGGTTAGGTTCAAGCAACACGACGACTGTGTGAAGATTCTGAGGTCAGCCAAGAAGCTGCAAGGCAGTGATACTTTTGTTAGCAGGACATGACCCCTTTAGAGAGAGACGAGAGAAGGGCTCTGGTGAAACTAAAGAACCAACGACAGGAAGAATCCGAGGAGAAAGGGGAGAACGCAAAATGGTTGATCCGCAGAGGGAAGGTGGTCAACACCGCACGAGCAAGGCCTCGAGCTCCCGAAGGGGAGGTCGAAGGCCAAGAGTAGCTGCTCAGCGGAATGATACTGTACATAGTGTAAATAGTGATTGTGGAAATAATGGCAAGGGTCTTGATGGTAGAAACGATAGTGCAATGTTTCCTGGCAACAAACTGAAAGTCCTGTACTCAAATGCAGACTGCCTTATGAATAAGAGACAGGAACTAGCAGTGTTGATAGCCCTTCACTGTCCAGATATAATCTGCGTTACAGAAGTTGTGCCGAAGAACACTGTAGTGCCAATACAAACTTGTGAACTTCAGATTCAAGGTTATGAAACATTTACAAACCTTTCTACGTGTAAAAGGGGTGTTCTGATTTACACCAAAACTGATCTGAAAGCAGTGCAAAGTGACATAAATGATGCCTGTGTGGGTGATGGATCCTGCTGGTGCGAAGTACGCTTGGCAGGGAATGACAAGTTACTGACAGGGTGTGTCTATAGGTCTCCCAACAGTGTAGCTCAGAACAATGAAGACTTGATCTCAGACTTGAAGAATGCGTGTTCGAAGAACTTCTCACACGTGCTTATCTGTGGAGATTTCAATCTGCCGGATGTTAAGTGGTCAGAAAACTGCGCTTGTGAAAGCCCCCTGGGCGCGTCATTTGTAGAAGGTTTTAGAGACTGTTTCTTGCACCAGCATGTATTCGAGCCTACTCACCATACACCTGGTCAGACTGCAAACACTCTCGATTTAGTTCTTACGAATGAAGAGGGTATGATTGGTGACATATGCTATGAGCAACCACTCGGTAAGAGCCACCACTCAACATTGATGTTTGATTTGGACTGTTACACAAACCAGAGCAAAGTGAACCCTCCAAGGTTTATACTTGAGAAAGCCAACATGGAAGAGATTAAGAAGTGCATGGGGTCTGTAGACTGGAAATCAGCTCTCGAAAATACATCATGTGAAGAGGCTTGGTCAGTGTTTACCGGGAAGGTGAAAAACTGTATGGATGATTTCATTCCAAAAACTAGACCTGGCTCAGAAAAAAAGAAGAAGCAACTGTGGATGAATGAAAAAGTGTTTGCAAAGGTCAAGAAGAAATATGCTGCCTTTAAGAGGTATATGGAAACAAGAGAGGTAGAGACTATTTGGAGTATGCCAAGGCTAGAAATCAGGCAAAATGGGAGTGCCGGAAGGCTGTCAGAGACCTTGAAAGAAAGATAGCGCAGGAATCAAGGGACAACCCAAAAGCTTTTTTCTCATATGCAAAGAGTAAGCTAAATACCAGATCTGGCGTTGCAGACTTAATTAGAGACGATGGCTCAGTGGCCAGCAGCAATAGTGAGAAAGCCGACTTACTGAACTCCTTCTTTTGTTCAGTGTTCACAGAGGAAGACACCGGTAATGTGCCAGAGTTTTTAGAGAGAGGTTTTGAACAGCCACTTGAAAATGTGAACATCTCAGAAGATGAGGTGAGAGAGAAACTTCAGAAGTTGGTCCCTGGCAAAGCTATGGGCCCAGATGGTGTCCCCCCATCTGTGCTGAAGGCGTGTGCAGAAGAATTGTCTGTCCCACTGGCCATCGTCATGAACAGGTCTATCCAAGAAGGCGCCCTGCCCAGCGAGTGGAAAATAGCACATGTATCTCCTATTTTCAAGAAAGGTAAAAAGACAACCCCGGGAACTACAGACCTGTTAGCCTCACATGTGTGTGCTGCAAGATTCTAGAATCCATTTTGCGTGATCACTTCATTGAGCACTTCAGGGCAAATAACCTGTTCAGTTCATGTCAGCATGGTTTCATCAGTGGTCGCTCTTGTTCAACTAACCTGATAGCTGTCTTAGACTTGTGGACGAGAATACTTGAGGATGAGGGCGCTGTAGATGCCATATACCTTGATTTCGCGAAAGCGTTCGATACTGTACCACACGAACGATTACTGAAAAAAATGGAAGGATATGGTATCAGAGGCCATCTACTTGCATGGGTGAAAAACTTCCTTGTGGGACGAAAACAGCGTGTTGTTCTCAACGGAACAGAGTCTTCGTGGGGGGACGTGCTCTCGGGCATTCCTCAGGGGAGCGTACTTGGCCCGTTTCTCTTCGTCTGCTTTGTGAACGATCTGCCTGAGGCCGTCCACTCAACTAGTTTCCTTTTCGCGGACGACACTAAACTGTTCGCCAAAGTCCCAGACAATGCTGATGTCCTGCAGGACGACCTTGACAGACTACAGCTCTGGTCCGATTTATGGCAGCTCCGCTTCAATGCGGGCAAGTGCAAAGTCATGCATATAGGCAAACAGAGTCAGCCAGCACAGTACAGTATGAGGTCAGGCACTGATGAGATCACTCTAGAGACTTGTGTAATTGAAAAAGACCTTGGTGTCAATGTAGACAACGAATTCAAATTCAGTGGTCATGTGAGCATCCAAGTTGATAAGGCGAATAGGCTGTTGGCACTGCTTCGGAGAGGCTTCACCGTGCTCGATTTTCTCTCATTACCACTACTGTACAAATCAGTGATTCGCCCGCACCTTGAGTACGGGAACGTTGTGTGGCACCCTCGCTTGAAAGGTGATGAAGAACAGTTGGAGAAGGTGCAGCGTCGAGCTACCAAGCTGATTCCTGAGCTGGCCAGCATGGACTATGAGGACAGACTGAGGAGACTCAAACTGCCGAGCCTCTACTACAGGCGTGCTCGCGGGGATATGATAGAGTGCTACAAGTACTTGAGGGGCACCTACGATGTCTCAAGTGATCTGCTTCCCCGCGACACGGACTCCACTACCAGAGGTCACAGCTTCAAGCTGAAGAAAACATTTGCGAGGCTGTCAGTGAGGAGAAACTTCTTTGCAGTAAGAGTGGTCAATGCTTGGAATGCTCTGCCTGAGGCGGTGGTGTTAGCACCAAGCCTCAACAGTTTCAAGAACAGATTGGATGCAGTGTGGTCACAGCACATGTACTCTCAGGACTCGTCCTGGTTCGCCAACCCACCACGCATGCGCACCACATTTAATGCAAGTTTGAGTGTGCAAGCACAAGAGGATGAAAAGGAGAACGAAGATGAGGATCAACCGGCTGATAGGCAGATTGCCTGAACACAGCTGTAGCTGTAAAGTAAAGTAAAGTAAAGTAAGTACACATACGCACACACCACAGCTGCTAGCGGCAACAAAGACTTGCGCACCCAGTGGTTAATGCATAACCTCCTATTCAAACTCATGTTCGATTCCCCGAAGCTACCCATTGTACTAACAGCCTGGACTTCTCTACCAGCCAGGACTGATGCTTCAAGTAGTTACTACCTCTATAGACAACAAGGCGCAAACCACTCAATAGGCCGAAGCCTTCCATTCATTCCCCAGAACAAGGACGACTGAATGGTCGCTGTACTCTGCCTGCAGGCTGACGGTCACTTACCCGTGACAGTCACCTGACATGATCGCCTTCCCTTCAGGCCCACTGGAGAACCCAGTGAATAGCCAGCCAGTGGTCGGACTGGACACTCCTCTACCCAGGACCGGCAGGTCGGCAACTCCTTGTCACTATCCCTCGGACATGCGAAACACTTCCCAGCAACTCCCCTCCCTCAGTACACGACCTGGGGTATTCCCCTCTGGTGATGCCTGAGTTCGCACACTTGAACAACCCAAGGAACTTGCTCTCAACAACAGCAAAACTATCCTTAATTTGCCTAAATGCTCGAGAACATTTGGCCGACTCATGACACACGTGCAGTGCACACACACGCAAATGCGCACACACGCCTGCGCGCACACACACACACATACACGCACGCACACACACACACACACACACACACACACACACACACACACACACACACACACACATGCGCCCACGCACACACATGGGCCCATGGCTACACGTCATACTCCCACGTGTACATTCACAACAGACACACACACACACACGCACGCACGCACGCACGCACGCACGCACGCACGCATGCACGCACGCACGCACGCACACACACACACACACACACACACACACACACACACACACAAAATGGTTGGTAGGCACCCAAGGTCTGACCAGCGCGTTGGGCTAATGCGTAGGTCAGACATCCGCCGAGTCGTAGCCACGAGACCCTCTTCTTCTATTGTCTCATCTTAGTTGTTATTTCATTTATCCATCAGCTTCAAATCATGCGTAGTGTGGTCTCAAAACTTACCGGATGTGGTGTAGCGTATATGGATTAGTCTGCACACAGTGACGCCGCCTTGATGAAACTGACCACTTACTATAAAATCCACTCGAGAATAGAGGGAAGAACTTAAGTGGGGACAGAAAATTAAGGCGATACATTTACGGTAGTCTTACATTTGCCGGCCAAGACCTCGCAGTTTCCCCGAAAGTCAAAGGGTAAGTGTGAAGACTCATCAAGCCCAGCTCCCAGCCACTCATCTACAAACCAGGTTCTGTAATCTGCAGAACTCCTGGGACCATGGTACATCCACAAAAACTGGCCCAGTACAGGATCAAGAATCCAAGCTACCACGTGGCCACGCAGACATCAGACTGCAGCTGGTCCACCGTGCAGAAAGCCACCACGTGGCCACGCAGACATCAGATGGTCCACCGTGCAGAAAGCTACCACGTGGCCACGCAGACATCGGATGGTTCACTGTGCATAAAGCTACCACGTGGCCAAGCAGACATCAGCTGGTCCACCGTGCAGAAAGCTACCACGTGGCCACGCAGACATCAGATGGTTCACCGTGCAGAAAGCTACCACGTGGCCAAGCAGACATCAGCTGGTCCACCGTGCAGAAAGCTACCACGTGGCCAAGCAGACATCAGATGGTCCACCGTGCAGAAAGCTACCACGTGGCCAAGCAGACATCAGATGGTCCACCGTGTAGAAAGCTACCACATGGCCAAGCAGACATCAGATGGTCCACCGTGCAGAAAGCTACCACGTGGCCACGCAGACATCAGATGGTTCACTGTGCAGAAAGCTACCACGTGGCCAAGCAGACATCAGCTGGTCCACCGTGCAGAAAGCTACCACGTGGCCACGCAGTCATCAGATGGTTCACTGTGCAGAAAGCTACCACGTGGCCAAGCAGACATCAGCTGGTCCACCGTGCAGAAAGCTACCACGTGGCCAAGCAGACATCAGATGGTCCACCGTGCAGAAAGCTACCACGTGGCCAAGCAGACATCAGATGGTCCACCGTGCAGAAAGCTACCACGTGGCCAAGCAGACATCAGATGGTCCACCGTGCAGAAAGCTACCACGTGGCCAAGCAGACATCAGATGGTCCACCGTGCAGAAAGCTACCACGTGGCCAAGCAGACATCAGATGGTCCACCGTGCAGAAAGCTACCACGTGGCCAAGCAGACATCAGATGGTCCACCGTGCAGAAAGCTACCACGTGGCCAAGCAGACATCAGATGGTCCACCGTGCAGAAAGCTACCACGTGGCCAAGCAGACATCAGCTGGTCCACCGTGCAGAAAGCTACCACGTGGCCAAGTAGACATCAACTGGTCCACCGTGCAGAAAGGGTGGATCAGTCGCCAGAAACTGGAGAGAGAGCTGCAGCACACTTCTCCACCTTTATCAAAGCCAGCAAGAGATCTATAGGTAACGTAACGACTTTGTCTCCAGGCCTAGGAATTTTTGTGCCTTTTCTGAACCAGGTGAAGACAAGCTGATGGGTGATCACTGCAGTCGCTATGAGGAGAACAAACTTAAGCAATGTTTTGTTGAGTGTTGACATAAATGTGGTCACTCAGTGTATCAGTCTCTATGAGGAGAACAAACTTCAGCAATGTTTTGTTGAGTGTTGACATAAATGTGGTCACTCAGTGTATCAGTCGCTATGAGGAGAACAAACTTCAGCAATGTTTTGTTGAGTGTTGAGATAAATGTGGTCACTCAGTGTATCAGCCGCTATGAGGAGAACAAACTTCAGCAATGTTTTGTTGAGTGTTGACATAAATGTGGTCACTCAGTGTATCAGTCTCTATGAGGAGAACAAACTTCAGCAATGTTTTGTTGAGTGTTGACATAAATGTGGTCACTCAGTGTATCAGCCGCTATGAGGAGAACAAACTTCAGCAATGTTTTGTTGAGTGTTGACATAAATGTGGTCACTCAGTGTATCAGCCGCTATGAGGAGAACAAACTTCAATGTTTTGTTGAGTGTTGACATAAAATGTGGTCAATCAATGTTTCAGAAGACGGAGTAATTCGAGTGGGCATATCAGTTAACTGATGAAGTCCAGAATTCTCAAATGTTTGAATCCACAAACGACTGGGTTTTAAAAGATCAATGTTAAAGTTAGGGAGAAGAAAAAATTCATCGTCAGTAAACGTTAACGCTTTCCAGCAGCTCAGTAAATCTGTCAACCCAGTCAACCTGTTTGGCCAGGTTTCTGTACATGAATCCAGTGAGTAATGGTTTGTGTTTTTTCAGAGTAATTTCGACCCATAGGCACTCTACGTGGTGTTCTTCGAACGAAGGAATACATTGATATGTAATAGTCTGACAGCTCTATAGAATTAAGCCCGTTTGCTGTGAAAGAATGGGGTCAAGTCTTATGGTGTGGTAACCGGGAATGGATACGTCTTCGTAGGATATGTTCTTCGATAAACGTGATTCCGCGCAACCACATACTGAAACTGTCGGCTAAAATTGAACAGAATAGAAGATAACTCGTCTAATTTGTTGAGAACATGGTAAATATTTGAAACAGGGACTCAGAAGCCGTTCCTAGAAGGCCACACATTCACTGTGGGTATTGTGCATTAAGTATTGATGCGACGGAGTGGTGATCAGAACTAAATAATTTACACACAGTTGAGAGAGAGAGAGAGAGAGAGAGAGAGAGAGAGAGAAAAGAGAGAGAGAGAGAGAGAAAGAGAGAAAACAAGCAGATACACAAACAGGCACACACATACACACACACTTGCTGGCACACACATGCATCTGTGTGGCTTATCTTTCTCTCCTTTTTCTTCTGCGACCTTAACTGCGTAGGGAGTCACTGAGGCATTACATCAAGAATAGTTCGCCAGGTTCCTCCTGTTCTGCTGATTCTGTGCCATTATAGCAGGGACCGTACAGCAAAGGGATGCGCAGCTGGCCGGCTTCCCCTTCTTTGAGTCACAAACGAAGTACTGAAAGGGGCGGGCCCCACCACCTAGTGCGTACAGAACTTCCGGTGTCGGTGGTAACATGGAGTTTGGCAGCCAAAACATCGTTGAAGTAAGCATTCTTTTTCCATAATTCAGCGGTTGTTATGCGTTTACTATAAGACATGTGTTATGACTTTGTGTTGTGGAGGAATGTAGAGTGCGAAACCTATCGACATGTGCAAGTAATTACCCTATGACTGATAACGCGGCCACAGTTTACTCGGCGTACAAGCGTGTAAACAAACCATGCCTGTGCTCGAGAGATGCGCTAGTCAGTGTGTAGTTGTGCTCCGCGCAGCTTTAGTCTTTCATGTCTCCCTTCTTGTATGCATTGATGTACAGGTGGTTGCCATATTTTTCAGTACTTTCGTAGATTCAGTCTTCGTTTTGGTTATTATAGTGGGTATTGCTGGTTCATTTGTAGGAAACAGAAGCGACTGCAGTGAACACTGCTCAGCCTGTTGCAATGGCAGAGAAACGAACACTGATACCAGTCGCTGATTCATCAAAAAAAGGCAGCGAACCACAGCCAATGTTGGAAAGTTAATTCAACTCTCTCTCTCTCTCCTCTCTCTCCTCTCTCTCTCTCTCTGTCTCTCTCTCTCCTCTGTGTGTATGTGTGTGTGTGTGTGTGTGTGTGTGTGTGTGTGTGTGTGTGTGTGTGTGTGTGAAAGACTGAGAGAGAGAGAGAGAGAGAGAGAGAGAGAGAGAGAGAGAGAGAGAGAGAGAGAGTAAATGTGTTATGATATGTTTACTGACTTTTAATACATCAACAGTGTGGCAACATCAACAAAGACAACACTCAAAATAATTACATAGTGGTATGCATCACATTATGATGCTCTCTCTCTCTCTCTCTCTCTCTCTCTCTCACACACACACACACACAATTCAGAACGTTGATGATGTTTTTTAACCTTTTCAGATTACACCAGACCTTGTCAGTGAAGTGTGCAGCTCAATGCAAGCAGACAAATGCCTTCCGGATGAGACAAGACAGTCTATTTCACAAGCAGCAAGTGAGTACAAATCATACTCATCAGCTTATCTAACCAGAACTACATCACATATATTTCCAAGCACTGTAAGTGCATGGTAAAAATATTGAAATTTTGCTGAAAGCTTTCATCTTATTGTTCCTCACTTGACTTGACTTGACTTGATCCCTTAGACGTCGGTCCGTGGGGGCACCCCTGAAGCATGACAACCATCCTTCTCCATTCCTCTCTGTTCTCTGCCCTCCGTAATGTATTTCTCAGCCGCAGGCCTGTCCACTCCGTGATTATCCTCCCATCTTTTCCTTTGTCGACCTCTTCGCCTTTGTCCTGGTACTGTGCCCTGCATGACTGTCTTGGCAAGGCCTGTTGATCGTATGATGTGCCCCATACCATTTCAATTTGCGTCTTTTACCTGAGTTAGGAGATCGACATATGGACCAATTTCATTCTCAATGCGCTTTTTAACTTCCACATTGCTTTATGTGATCTCTGTATGAGATGCCAAGGAGTCGTCTGAAGCACCTCATTTCCATTGTTTGGATCTTTTTCTCAAGGTCTGATTTCAACGTCCCTGACTCACAAGCATATAAGAAAATCGCCATGACTAAGGATCGCATCAGTCTAATCTTTGAGCTGATGGAGAGATTTTGTTTCTCCAAAGAGACGTTACTTAGATAGCGTGGCTGTGGTCTGAGCGACTCTTGAGATGATTTCAGGTCTTGATCCTTCATCTGAGATTGTTGCCCCCAAGTACTTAAATGTGTTGACTGGCTCAAGCTTTCTGCTGTTGATGGTTATGTCTTGGGTAAACCGATTGGGTTGTTAGTCATGACCTTTGTCTTTTCCGCACTTATTTCCATACCATAATAAAGCAGAGGTGTTGTTGAGTCTGTTGATCAGGTGCACTAGCTCTTGTTCGTTTCCGGCTAGCCCATCTATGTCGTCGGCAAAACGGAGGTTGGTGATGGTTCTCCCTCCAATATTTACGGTTCCTTCATGGTCTTCTAGCGCATCGGTCATAATTCTTTCAAGGAAGACATTGAAAAGTGTGGGGAGAGTAGACAGCCCTGTCGCACTCCAACGGTAGTTCGGAACCACTCGCCTGTGTTGTTACCGAAGAAAACGGCACTGGTGGCTTTATTGTAGAGGCTTTCAATAATTCTGATGAGGTTGGCATTGATGTTGAAGAGTTTCATTGTTGCCCATAATGCTTCGTGCCACACTCGGTCGAAGGCCTTCTTGAAGTCTATGAATACGTGGTACAGATGTTGTTGTGTTGGTTGTACTTCTCACACAGTATTCTTAGATTGAATATCTGCTCTATGGTACTTCGTCCTGGCCTGAACCCCCCCTGTTCTTCAGCGATGATCTTTCTACATGTTACTTTACAATATGCAACAGAATCTGGGGAAAACCGGGAATGGCCTACTCCCTGGACGCAGTCACTTATCATCACGTTACCAAAGAAAGGCAACCTACAGCAATGCCAAAATTATCGCACGATTAGCCTCATCAGCCACCCAAGCAAAGTTATGCTGAAAGGGAATCCTGAATAGACTGAACCCACAAGCAGAAAAGATCATTGTTCCTCACATGCAATACAAAACCATTTTCCTTTATTTTACTCATGTTTAATGATACACTTATAAGTAGAACACTCTCTCTCTCTTTCACACACACACACACACACACACACACACACACACACACACACACACACACACCACACACACACACACGCTCAAATATATGTTAAGGAAATTCAATGATACTGTAACAATGTATTATGAGAACAATCGCTGTTTTGCCTTAACAGGAGAGGCTCCTATTCAGGACAAGTTGTCTTTTCTGAATGACTGCTTGCCTACAAAAGGGCGCTTTCCAAATGCTGCCGCCGAGAAGGCTTGGGGCAACTTCCACAGAGCTCTTCAGGAAAGATTTCAGAACTGTCCACAACTTTGGGGATTGTCTCGGGGACAACCTTTCACGTGTCTTAGGCTATTAAGCGTTATTAGCTAAAAACTTTTTTCCCACCAGGCCAAGAAACATAGGGGGTATATATTGTAAACAAAATTATTGTTTGCATATCAAAACAAGGGGCTTTGGTCATCTGAACCAAAAAATAAAAAGACTCCTTAACCTCTGTGTTTGTGTTGGTTTAAAAAATGTGGTTTTGGGCAGAATTTCTTCTAAAAGTTTTAATCTTATGCCTTGAACTTAGTTAAGAGCAGTTTTTTTTATTTTGGCATTTTTATCTTTTGTTTGTAGTAGAGTTTATAAGGGTAGTGCGAGTGCAAGGATTTCAGTGAATTCTGATCTTTTGTCAAAGAGTTATCCGCCTGGTACCAGATTAGCTGGTTCCAGAATTATCTTAGAATTCCAATGGATGAGTAGGAATACAATGGTTGGTTTGTGGATATAATCAGTCTACTTGGCAAACTGTTTGGGAATGTGCACAAATTACCAGACATTAATGGACATTTATTCATGTAATGACAAAGCGGTGATTAATACTGCCATTTACTGAGCTCAGGGCCTATTATTCTGCTGCGGATTAGCAGTTGGTGTAAACTGGGGGCCTTAATACCGGCATCCCGCCAGAACACCGATCTCTTCCCCACTGCTCGTCACGGCTAGCAGAGGTCTTGCCGGTGCGTTTGATAAGGGAAGACCGGTCTCAGGCTGGTACAGCACCAAGACAAAGGTGATTATTTTTTAGGTATGTCAAAACAAGTTTACTGGGAACAAGTTCATTGGGAATCTGGTTATTGATAAATATTTTTGTTGTTGTTGACTTGTTTAAGTGTTTTAAAGGAAATGTTAAAAGCCACTTAATGGAGATGTTTACAAGACTAAGAGTTTTCACTTAGAG
>CM031599.1:100184066-100229873 GCA_018398815.1 Conus ventricosus
TTCTGCCTCCGACTCCTCAGTGGAACAAGACCACGCCCGTGCCTGAGAGACACAGACTCCATATATGTTGCTTGCTGTCTTTCTGCAAACTGGGAACTCCGAACCTGTGGAGGAATAGGTGACACGAGGAAAAACAAGAAAAATAACACAAAAAACACCTCCGATAAGCAGAATTTCGAGCACGGAGCCCATCTCGGGTCAAAGTATCTAAGAATGACGAGAATTCTCAATGTTATTTAGGTGTAGAAACACCGTCATGTTTCAACTGCCATCTCTCTCTACTACACAGGTGTGCTCTCCTCTCTCTCCCCCCCCCCCCCCCCCCCCCCCCTCCCCCCCATACACAAGTTTTGTGTTGACTGTAACAGGTCCTGTGGACCGGCCAGCATGGTCCGACATCCCCACACTGGCCTCCATGCAAGGTGCTCAGGACTTCGAGAGGCTGTGGCCGAACCTGCCCCGGTGCTTCGTCTCCATCGTCCTCACACCACGGCAGCGCTCTGCTCAACATGCAGCCAGGACCACCAGTACCTGTACCTGCAGGTCCGCCAGGCTCGGAAAAACCGTAGCTGGTACTGAAGGCCCTGCAGTGGGCGAGACAGGGGAAAACCGTAGTGCGGTACTGAAGGCCCTGCAGTGGGCGAGACAGGGGAAAACCGTAGTGCTGGTACTGAGGCCCTGCAGTGGGCGAGACAGGGGAAAACCGTAGTGCTGGTACTGAAGGCCCTGCAGTGGGCGAGACAGGGGAAAACCGTAGTGCTGGTACTGAGGCCCTGCAGTGGACGAGACAGGGGAAAAGGGTGATCGTGTTAGTCAGTGTGTCAATAGAGCAGTGACCATCGTGTTGAAGGAGCAGCTGGGACAGCAGCAGCACCACCACCAGCTGGAAGCATCCAACGTCACAGGCGTGACCTCAAAGACGTCAATCAGGATGTTTACCATCTAGGCAGCTGCTCGTTGCTAAGTCCTAAACTCAGGCCTTCATCCTCTTTGATGAGGCTCCTGTTAACAGGTCAGTTGTTTGACTTAGGTCACATGTGGTGTGTGTGTGTGTGTGTGAAAACAGAGCTTTTGCAGGATGTCCCCACCCCACCCCTCCCGAATCGCCCCCTTCCTCACCATCACCCCCTGCCTCACCTCCCACCCGTTCCCACCTCATCCCAGCTGGTCGAGATGAACACAAATAGACAACACACCAATCAAATATAGAATCTGTTCTCTTTTTATCATATCCCTCTATATTTGAACACGTTCAACGACTCATGCAAATAAAAAAACCACATAAATAAATGAATAGAAAAAAAAAGATAATAAATTAAATAAATGAACACATTGATTTAAACAAATGAATGAATGAATACAATAAGTCGATGAATGAATAAATAAATGGAGCTAGGAAGGAATTGACGAAAAAGTAAATAAAGAAATGAATACATTGATCAATTAATTGATACCAAGATACATACAGAATAAGCAACTGAATGTAGACCCCCCCAAAAAAAAAAAAAATCAAAAGAGAGAACCTCAGATTTCGCTCATGACATAGGTAGCAAACAGTTGTTTCCCCAACTTCGCCAGATGACCTCTGTATACAGCGTCTGTGTTGTTATTCACGCGCTATGTATAGTACAGTGCACTAAGTAGTTTATGTTGTCTTTTATCTTAAAACAGTCTTAATTCATGTCGGTGTTTAATAGTATTGCAGTGTGTTGTCTTGTATTTCAGTGTACTGTATTGTCACAAGAGGTTTCTGTGAGCAGAGCTTGGGCCATTCTCTCCAGGCAATCTGGCAAATTTCTCTGGTGCCGCCATTTATCATGCCAGCATGGATATAGGGGTTCAGCTTTTAGCACAGTTTTTGCCCCCTGCACCCGACCCACCATCTCTGAAAATAAAGAAAAAAAAAAATTCAACATTTGAGACTCAAAAATGTTGTCTTCAGTCGTTGAATGTAACACACATTCCTATCATTCGATGCAGAATTCGCCGATAATTATTTGTCACAAAAGTGCATTAACTCCGTAAGATTCAAACAGTAGTGAAAACTCATTCCTCACGTCATCATTTGCATGGATGCGCCTTCCCCTGCATTCTTCCCCGCTTCCTGACCACCACCAACCCCCCCCCCCCCCCCCCCTCCCACCCTGACTATCCACCCCCACCCCTTCTTCCTCCCATACCACACACTCTTCTTTCCCCTCTCCTCCCCACACGGATTCAGAATGAAACATCACAACTGGTTATAGCTGAGGGTTCAAGGCTTCACACAAATACACGATGGGCAACTCACTCCCCTTCTCTCACCATACAGCCCCCCAACCCACATGTATTTGCCATGTAATAATCTGTGCGAATAAAGTGTATAGACTTGTATTCTAAAACGCCTTTCTTCAGAGCTATTTTCCAGAAAAACGGGCCTGTCCAATTCTGCTCAATGCATTTATTAATGACCTTCCAACTTAAGTGCAGACGACAATTCTTCTAATTCGATCACAAACAACGGCACCGAATTTCCATGTCTGTTAGATGCACATGACATAATAGTTCTCTTCATCCACAAAGCTTGCTTACAAAATGAATGAAACCGTATTTGTACAGCATTGAATGGGGATTTAAAAGTAAATTTTACCACAATATGATCCTAAAATATCTCTTGCATTCAAAGATTGGTCAAATATACAGATCACAAACCAGTACAAAATATAATTTTGCGGGATTATTTTCCATAAAATGGCACAAGCGCTCAAGAGCATTTTGTAAAGTAAGCAAACAAAACACTGCGCACCCTGAAATGAGCAAGAAAAAGTTCAAACTGACATCAGACGTAATGGTTCACCTGTAATATGCTAATTATTATATATACCAGTGACCATTCACTGGAGTTGACATGTGGTTCCCTTCTACAGATCTGGACATGAGCTACGCAGTTCTTGTATTCCAACTCTTTTCTACCGAGTTTATCTCTAACCATCACTCCCCTCCCCTCCCCTCCCCTCTCACACACGCAAACGCACACAAGATCCAACAAAGATAGATGACCGTGATCTATGTATGGGGTAGGAGTTGTGGAAACTATGGGATGAAAACAACAACCACAACCACAACAAACACACGAACACAATCGGAAATCTCAAGTGGGACTGAGTATAAGGTTTGTGTTAATACATTCTAGCATGGTGGGCAAACATGGTGGGATAAAACATTGGAACGATCGATCCTGCATTGACTGACGAGCAGCGATCCAAAATGCTGGAAACCTTTATATTTAGAGGGTAGGGGTCAGAATACCTAAGTCAAAAGTTTTGCGAGCACAATCGCACAATCTAAGATATGTTAAAGCATAATAAAAGTATGTCGGCTTTGACATGTAGCATAGATCTTTCTTCAGAAATTGATAGAAATGATACAGAACGATGATTAAACGATTGTGAATTCAAGCTGACTGGAACGGCTGGCTATGACTCAATACGCAGGTGGTAGAGGTAGTTGATGGAATGTGAAAAGTTATACAGACACGATCACACCGTGTGAAATAGTTCCTGAAATGCTGGAAATCAAAACGACTCTTTCTGCCTCCGACTCCTCAGTGGAACAAGACCACGCCTGTGCCTGAGAGACACAGACTCCATATATGTTGCTGTCTTTCTGCAAACTGGGAACTCCGAACCTGTGGAGGAATAGGTGAAACAAGATAAGATAATGTTGCTTATAGCCCAGCCGACCGCAGAGGGCCATATCAGGGCTGTAGGTGAAACAAGGAAAAATAAGAAAAATAACACAAAAAAACACCTCCGATAAGCAGAATTTCGAGCACGGAGCCCATCTCGGGTCAATTAAAGTATCTAAGAATGACGAGAATTCTCAATGTTATCTAGGTGTAGAAACACCGTCATGTTTCAACTGCCATCTCTCTCTACTACACAGGTGTGCTCTCTCTCTCCTCCCTCCCCCCCCCCCCCCTCTCTCTCTCTCCATACACAGATGTTTGTGTGTTGACTGTAACAGGTTCTGTGGACCGGCCAGCATGGTCAACATCCCCACAGCTGACCATCCATGCAAGGTGCTCAGGACCTTCGGAGAGGCTGTGGCCGAAACTGGCCGAAACTGCCCGGTGCTTCGTCTCCATCGTCCTCACACCACGGCAGGCGGCTCTGCTCAACATGCAGCCAGAGCCACAATACCTGTACCTGCAGGGTCCGCCAGGCTGCAGGAAAACTGTAGTGCTGGTACTGAAGGCCCTGCAGTGGGCGAGACAGGGTAAAAGGGTGATCGTTGTTAGCCAGTGTGTCAGTAGAGCAGTGACCACCATCGTGTTGAAGGAGCAGCTGGGGACAGCAGCAACACCACCACCAGCTGGAAGCATCCAACGTCACAGGTGTGACGTCAAAGACGTCAGTCAGGATGTTTACCATCTGGTGCAGCTGCTCGGTGCTAGTCCTAAACTCGAGGCCTTCATCCTCTTTGATGAGGCTCCTGTTAACAGGTCAGTTTTTGACTTAGGTCACATGTGGTGTGTGTGTGTGTGTGTGTGAAAACAGAGCTTTTGCAGGATGTCCCCACCCCACCTCTCCCGAATCTGCCCCACCTCCCACCCGTTCCCACCTCATCCCAGCTGGTCTAGATGAACACAAATAGACAACACACCAATCAAATATAGAATCTGTTCTCTTTTTATCATATCCCTCTTTATTTGAGCACGTTCAACGCAGACCTGTTTACTCTACGATTTTGGCGTAGCAAACTCTGAATTTGGCACTTGTGCTACGATGCTACGACCATAAAAATAAACTACGCTTTCTGTTCATTTTCTGCTCTGCAATTTCTTGCGCGCCGATCCCAGTGCCGATCCAAGTTTTTGCGCCGATCCAAGTTTTTTTCTCGCCAGCAGTTTGACTGGTTCAAGTTTAAAGCATGCCCGCCTAAGTTACTGCATTATACACTGCCGCGCAGTCCGCTGTCGCGCTGAAAAATCAGCTCTCCTGAACACAGCTCTTTGACCCACTTTCACGTCTCGCCGTCGTGCCGTGTGTTTGTGCCTTTCATCTGCAGAGACAAATTCACAATGGACAAGCGGAAACGGCATGAAACAGATGATGAGGATGATTTAATATTGATGGAGCAGGAGGACAATTCTAAGAAGCAGTCAAACTCGGCAAAAAAAACACCGTAAAGCAGGACAGAAATTTACCAAAAGCCATCATGAAGCCTACACCTGTTTCGTTCCTTCAACGAGAGGAGCCGAGTTCGCACACTGCACGATATGCGACTCTCATTTTTCAGTGAAACACGGCGGCCTCAATGACTGCAAAAAACACGTTGGCACTCAGGCGCACAAAGAACTAGCAGGTGTAAAGAGTGCAGCCATTACTTCATTTTTGTTCGCGACGAAGCTAAGGCAGGCCCCTCCAGTTCCATCGGCGACGATGTCACAAAAGCAGAAGCCATCTTGTGCAGGCTGATCGTCGAGTCAAATCTTTCCCTTGCATCAGCTGGGAGATTTGCAAAAGCCATACAAGCTATGTGTCCTGACTCTAAAATCGCTGGAAGTAAGTGACTGTTGATTGGATAGTTGGTTGAGTAGGACTGAATTGTTCAAGGAAGGAAGCTACATCAATGAACATAACCGTTTGTGTGCATCATAGTTGCTCTTACAATATGACACTTGTGAAAAAGATTGAATACGGTCATAATAGTACTATATAGTAATATCAAAATATCATCAACTGGTTACCTCAAAAAACGGATTGCTCAAAACAATTATTTAGTCCCCTAAATTTCGAGGTAACCGATTAAGAGAGATAATGTTGCTTATAGCCCAGCCGACCGCAAAGGGCCATATCAGGGCTGCAGGTAACCGATTTCCACTGTATATATATATATATGGGAAGAAAAGAAAAAAAGACAATATTATACTATTTTGACTTCATGCAGAAAGACACTTTAGCCTGTCAAAGACATATGTAGAGGACATTATTTTTACCTTAGAATGCAGGGAAAGCGTCAGCGGACGGGGCTCCGCCCCGGACCCCGCTGGGGGAGCTTACAGCGCTCCCCCAGACCCCTAGACTGTTGGGGGCTTCGGCCCTGCGGGCCTCGCATTTGCTACTACTTTTCATACCCCTGCTACTATTTTTGGATATCTCAGCTACTCCAAGACACAGGGTTCATACCAAGTCCTGGAAGTCTGGAAAAGTCTTGGAAAAATGGGAAAGGCTTTTCCAGGGCTGGAAAAGTCTTGGAAAATTTGCTTTTACCCAGCAGAGTTTGGAAAAGTCATGACATTTCCAGATTGCTGATCATTTGTCAAGTGTTGGGGGTTCAAGCGAAGTGACAATCACCAAAAAACTTCTTGCTTATGCAGATAAGATAAGATAAGATAATGTTGCTTATAGCCCAGCCGACCGCAAAGGGCCATATCAGGGCTGTCACCACGTTAAAATCAACTCACCAGTCATATAAAAAAAATTTAAAAAACCACTTTCATACATCTCATTAAATGACATCGTCTACAAACGCACCAGAAACTTTGTTAAAAATCTTTCTTCGTAAAATCTTAAATCAGATGAAAAATGTTAATCTCTCTCAAAAACTCAAGGATCACATCAGGCGGGACATCCCTGAACAGGATCTTCATGGACTCCGCTGTAAAATGTTTGTCTCACATCGTGCAAGTCCAACACTCTAAAAGAACATGTTTCATTGTGAGTGGCGCATGACATGGAATGCACCACGGAGCTTCTTCACTCCTTAAAAGGTAAGCATGGGTAAAATACGAATGGCCGGTGTGCAGCCGGCACAGAACCGTTTCCTCTTTACGACCTCCCGACGTGGATGGGAGGAAGTCCTTAAGGTTTGGACGGATCTGAAAGAGTTTGTTACTCGTCTGTGTGTTCCAATCCTCCTGCCAGAGGTCTCTCACATAATCGTTAATTTTGGGTTTCACATCTGAACAGGGATATAAATGTTGGACAGTTTCTCTCTTGTGGCGTTCTTGGCTAAACGATCAACCATTTCGTTCCCGCCGATGCCAACATGACCAGGAACCCAAGCAAGAGTAATGTTGTAACCGTCCGCTTTCAACTTGCTAAAAAGTTCAAAGAAATGCAAAAGTTCTGGATGCTGAAGGTTGCGGCCAGCTATGGCTTCCAAAGCTGACAGCGAATCCGACAGAACCAGAAAGTCCCTCTTTGAAGAATGTGAGATTATCTTCAAAGCCAGTACCAGAGCAGTAAGTTCAGCAGAATAGACAGAAGAATCGGAATGGATATGTTCCAACAGTATCTGAGAAGGAGCCCCAGGGCAGTAGGCTGCACAGGCCACTCCATCCTCAGACTTGGAACCGTCAGTGAAAACTTTTTGATAGGATGGGAATTTCGAACAGAGGTCAGCATACAATGCCTTGTACGCCAGAGAGCTGGTAGACTCTTTGCGAAAAGCTGCAAGATCGAAACGAATCTCTGGTGTGAAAAAGGTCCACGGAGGTTGATCCGGAAACTTGGAAAAATCGGAAACTACTCCCAGGTTTAGACCTGCATTCCGCACGTGAGGCTGCATACGAAGACCAAACGGCGGAATACATTTAGGGTTGTTGTCAAACTTACTTTGGAATGGAGGGTCAAAGACACAGTCATAGGCAGGATTCTGCGGTTCTGAGAACAGTCGGATATAATAATTTAAAGACAGTTTCAGCCTGCGGTTGGACAATGAAGGTTCGCCCGCCTCTGCGTACAGGCTGTACACAGGGGTGGTGCGGAACGCTCCAAGACAGAGACAAAGCCCTTGATGGTGGATAGGGTCCAAGAGTTTGAGGTAAGAGGGTCTTGCGGAGCCGTAGACAGCACAACCGTAGTCCAGTTTGGAACGGACCAGGGCTCTGTAGAGGTGCAGCAAAGTTTTCTTATCAGCGCCCCAGTCAGTGTGCGCTACGACCGCAGAATATTCAGAGCTTTCTGGCAAGAAGTTTTGAGGTTTTTGATGTGGCTGAGAAAGTTGAGTTTCTGGTCAAAAATGACGCCCAGAAATTTGGTCTCTTTAACAGCTGGAATGGAAGATTTCCCTACTTGAAGTTCAGGATCTGGGAAAAACTGACGGAAATTATGGAAGTGAATACACTGCGTCTTTGTTGGAGAAAAGGTGAAACCGTTTTCATCTGCCCATCGATGGATTTTATCTACGCAAAGCTGGAGCCTGCGCTGGACACTCGGGTACAGGCTTCCAGTTGCGTAGACAGCGAAATCATCCACAAGCAATGAGCAGTCTGAACCCTGCTGAACTGATTTCACAATGTTGTTGATTTTAATACTAAAGAGGGCAGGAGACAGTATGCTCCCCTGGGGAACACCCAACTCCTGCTCGTGGACATCAGAGAGAGTGGTGCCAACCCGGACCTGAAACTGTCGGTCTGCTAAAAAATTTTGAATAAAAAGCGGAAGATGACCTCGAAAACCCAGATCGTGGAGATCATGAAGTATCCCCGACTTCCAGGTGGTATCGTAGGCCTTCTCCAAATCAAAGAAAATTGCCACTGCATGCTGTTTGTTCAGAAAGGCGTTCCTAAGTGTAGATTCCAGACGAATCAAATGGTCAACTGTACTCCGATGTTTGCGGAAACCACACTGTTCTTTCGCCAAAAGGCCATCGGTTTCGAGTTTCCACATGAGCCTAGCATTGACCATTTTTTCCATCAATTTACAGACACAGCTGGTCAAAGCTATGGGATTAGAAAGATCTTTTCCAGGTTTGGGGATGGGAATAATGAGGGCTTTCCGCCAAGAGGGTGGAAAGCAGCCTGTAGTCCACACATGGTTGTATACCTGTAACAGGATGTTTTAGACCTTCTTGCGGAAGATGTTTCAATAGTTGATAATGAATGTCATCTATACCTGGAGAGGAATCGCTGCAAGAAAGTAAGGCAGATTTCAGCTCGTTTAACGTGAAAGGAAGATTGTAGTCTTCCATGTTGTCGGATGAAAAGTTGCAGGGTGATTTTTCTTTTAGGGCTTTGTTTTTGACAAAAGTGGCTGATTTATTAGAAGAAGAGGAATTCTTTTCAATGGTTGAAGCAAGCAGATTAGCAACTGCTTTCTTCTCTGTTATTAAAGAATCCGAAAACTTGAGATGGTTCACAGTGGGACAGGTGTTCTTCCCTTTGATTTTCTTAATGATGTTCCACACTTTTTTCTTGGAAGTTTTTGATGTCAGCCTGGAGCAGAAGCTTCTCCAGGACCGACGTTTACTGATTTTAAAAGTGTGTCTTGATTTAGCACGGAGTTTCTGATGGGCTCGAGTGTTGGGACCCGAAGGTCGTTGGTATACCTGACGCTGAGCCCGTTTTCTAACTTTGGAAATTTGTTGGCATTCTGAATCGAACCAGGGTGTTTTTGGCATTTGAAGTTTATCGGAAGACACTGGAATACAGGCCTTAGCACATTTAATCATAGTGTTAGTCAGTGATTCAGCTGGGTCAGGACTCTGAAAAAATCAGTGTCCTGGAACTCCTTAGAAACAGTGGCTGCAAATAGATCCCAGTTTGCTTTCTTATAATTTAAATGCTGAGAGACAGAGACGTGTTCAGTTATTACAGGTTGTAGAAGGACAGGGAAATGGTCACTTCCGTGCAGATCGTCATGGACAGACCACTCATAGTCCAGGACCAGAGAGGGGTCACAAACCGACAAATCTAAACACGAAAGTGAACCTGTGGAAGAATGGAGGTAAGTTGCAGATCCGTCGTTCAGACAACACAAATCCAAATCCGAAAGGACATCCTCAATCAGCAGACCTCTGGATGACGAACCGGTACTACCCCAAAGAGGGTTGTGACCGTTAAAGTCACCCAACAGCAAAAAAGGTCGAGGAAGTTCCCCTAACAGACTGACAAGGTCCTGACGACAAACCGGGACAGATGGAGGTAGATAAAGAGAACAGATTGTTACAGTCTTGTGGAGAGTGACTCTCGCAGCTACAGCCTGAAGGGAGGTAGACAGAGTGACAGGACTATACAAAAAAGTTTTGTGAAGGAGAAGGGCAACACCGCCCGACAGTCCCAACGTGGATGGTTGTGCAGGTTTTGAAAGAATATTAAAGCCAGAAAGAGTAAAGGTCTTCTGGCTTTGAATTTGGGTTTCTTGAAGAGCCACGACAGAAGGTTTCATAGATTGACACAGAAGCTGCAGCTCCTCGAAGTTGGAATTTAGACCACGGATATTCCAATGGAATATTGTATTATCCATGGTGCAGAGGGCGAAAAGGAGAGAGATCAGGTCATCTCCTCCTCAACATCTGCTGCTAAAGCTGTAAATTTGTTGCTTAATTTCACTGGACTATCTGCAGACCTGCTGGCAGACTTGCCAACAGGTGAAGTAGGTCTGGGTTTGGGAGACGGTGGAGGTTTCTTCCTTATCTCCACCATCTCCACACTGGGTTGAACTCTCTTGCCGCACGGGCACTGGACAGAGGAGTTCGAGGTAGGGGTGCTGGTTTTTTAATCTGCCCAGCAGCAGATGTTGTAGACTGCTGGGCAGTCTGAGGGGTAGAGAACAGTATTTTACCAATCCTGGCTCACTTTCGCGATCAACCAGTTTTCGGGCGAAAGTGACCTAAAAGCCGCCTTTTCCTGTTCTCTGACAAGTAACCAAAAAATAACGATTATCTACAAACAAACATACTGTGTAGGGTTATCCGTTTTCAATACTAATTTACTAAACTTTTTAGATTTCAGTTTTTGCTTAATCCTATGTTTTTCCTGATCATTCTCAATAACATCATTTTCACGCAAACATTCATCAAATGCATCTCTGTCTTTCATGTGAAATAAAACTACAGTCTTTAACTGTTCTCTAAAGTCTTTTAAAAACTGAGTTATATTTTTGGCATAAAATCCACACACTTATCCCAGCATGCCTTCCACTGAAAGCTAGTTTCGAAAAAAGTGTTTCTCTTTTTAACTATGTCTCTTTCTGCTGAACAGTCATGTATAATAAATAGTGTCTGCGTTCCTTCAAACAATATAAAAAAAGCGTTCTAGACACTCACTCAGTTTATTGCTAGGATTAACTAAAAATATGTTATCATCTGTCCATATAAACCTTCTATCGTGATATGCTTTGTTCATTTAAGTGTTGGGCAGAAAATCACAATATGATCAAAATTATAACGATAAACTGTTTTGTAACAGGTCGAGGATAAATATTGTTTTTCCACAACCAGTTTGTCCACAAATTAATGAACAATGAGGGGTTTTTGTCATAAAGTTGAACTGCTCCATAGTTTTATAACAGAACTTAATCTAATCCAGTTATTATGTTTATCATACTTTCTGTTAAAACCTGTTCAGTATAATAAAATCTATAAGGCCTAAATGTGTAAGATTAATCCAATTCAGTTCTGTAAGATTGCTTCATATTTAAGTCAACATTAATTTTGTTGCTTGTTGTTATGACCTTAAATCCTCACCATGTGAAGAACGACGATGGTAACTTTAAGACGTTTAACGTCTAAGTTTTGCAGCTAATATTATTTCCTTTTATAAGGTCGTCACTAACGCCCACAACCCGCCCCTCTCCACATCTTTAAAGACAGAAATTTCAAATATCATTGTGAACGTGTCTCCTAATTTCTGCTTGGAAAGAACTGTAATTTTGTAGAAGCTTTCTTTAAAACCGTTTCTCTTCTGTGGAGGATGTACTGTTTTTTCTCATACGGTGATATTTCAATCTCTTTCGACTATTGTCATCTGGCATAAGACTTACATGTAAAGGGCCAGAGTTGAATGCTTTTCTGAAACCTTTTTGACGGCCAAAAAATGTAAATGGGCTTTGAATTCAAATTTTATGTCCCATTTAAATATGGTTCCAAGTGCCATTTGAGGTCAGGTTTTCGAACTATTATTATATTCATACTGGCCAAACATTATATTCTTCTAGATTGCGCGCTGCGCAGCTGTTCGTAGTTTTAGGAAACATTTTGCTGTCGCCAACCTCTTTGCGTTTATAATCACCATCTTTAGTGTACACAAAACCCATATATCAAAGTGCCTATCTCAGCCGTTCTGTTCAAAAGTCCGCAACGTCTCAAGGTCTTTTAATTCTAAAGTATATACACCACACAGGCGCTAATTTAAACTCCGGATTCATCTGGTCCACCTAGCGACATTTTTAGTACATTTTATTATTTTATTTCCAAAACAATGTGGCAGGATTAATCACAATTTTACGACTTCCCCCCATTTAGTCTTTGATCTTTATATTAAATGATCCGACCCTCCCACTAACTAATCTTTTAAAACTGTAAATTAGGGAAATTGTAAAATTTCATAAACGCAATATGCAGCTTTCCCCGAACGGAAAAGCTCTAAAACAGTTGAGTACCCTCCATCATATAAGTTTTCATCAGAGCTCAGCTCATTTAAATGAACATAGAGTAATGAATGTACTGCAAGATCGAGCGGATTTTCCCCTCAAATAGTTTTGTTTTGATGTAACTTTTAAATCATGATTGTCAGCTGTAAAGCCTAACATTTTAGCTAGCTGACATCAAAAAGGTATGTACACTTCTTCTTCAGGTTTTGAAAGTTAACATTGTTTTTTAGATTTGCATTGTTAAGTTTGAGAGTAGATGTCGAATTAACTCATTGCTTCTTTTAGTGCGCAAATAAAACACGTAATAACCATCCAGTAATGATTAACTGGCTAACCTTTGGCCCCTGATTTTGTTTAACTTGTGAGTCTAAGAACCTTATTATTATTCTTTGACTCAGAATTATATTAAACCATGGGACTTGTAGGAATATTTTCATGGAGTGCAACCATTTGGTTACCGCAAATCGTTCTCAACAGCATGTTTAAATCCTAGGACTGACTTGGGGTGTTATTGTTGTTTTTAATACAACATCTTTTTTTTTTTTAAACAAAATAAAAAATGAGTGCGTTCAAATATCCTCAAGATCAAATATTCTGTTGTTTGGGCCGCACTACAATCTTAAAAATACAGCAACCTGACACCCTTGTCAATGCTGTGACCCAGACTAATCTATCGCATTTCATAAAAAGGTGAGAACTTCCATAGCCAAAAATCTTAACCCACCTAATTAAAAAAACTACATCGCACACGTGTGGTTTCAGTCATCCGATGCAGTTTTATTTCAGAACCAGTTAATCTTTGCTGTGTTTTTGTGCATCAAAACTGGGTTGTGAGTGTCATATCTGATCATCTAAATCACCCTGATCCTTTGGTGAGGGTCAGTGTACAGATTTCATTTCAATTACACCTTCAGACGAATTTTGACTTAACTGCAAGCGCCATTGCAACTGACAAACCTTTTAATCATTCAGCAACAAGAATAAACATAAGGCTTTTGAAAGGATCTGAAACGAATTCAATAGTAATGTTAAGACAGACTATAGACAAAAAGTCGGATCTTAATCCATGGCTTAGGACACTCCTTATTTGTGGGGCGTGCACAGAAAAGTATAACTATGACTGGAATCCTCCTTACACATCTTTTTCTTCAGGCAACAGCGTTCACCTCGGGTCCATGAGAGCCAGAGCTAAAAACAGCTGGACAACATTTATCTTAGGCACATTGAGGGCGCTGGACGAACTAAAAGGCGGGAATAGAACGAATAAACGACTCTATTCGTACTTACGTTTGGTGTTTGCCTAGGTTCGCAAGCACAGGCAAAGATCGAGCAGAACTGCGATCCTTCTACTGTTTTGGCGCACAAAAACAAACATATGCAAATTTAGAAGGACGCCAATAAATTCTAACAGTTGATTACCTTCAAGTATAAAAAAGGTACCAAAATGTTTTTACCAATTTGCAAGAACGAAAGTAGACTTTGCTGTTGGCGCACATGTTTTATACATGCTGCCTTCAGAACCTCAGACTCCAGTATAGGTACAATAATAAACTACAATAATGAAATTCTTATAGGCAGGCAATGAAACAGAAGGTTGGGAAAAACGACATAAACTTCTGGCCATAATATAACAAACAATAAAAAAACACCCAAGATTAAGTCATTCAATCCCCGAGGTCCAAAGCCCAAAGACTGTGAAGTAAAAAAATAATGACCATGAAAATTGAAAAAAGACAGCACTTTGTTGTTGGATTAACTGCCCTAGATTACTTGGTCTATGATCTACTAAATAAAAACCCAACTTATTAAGAGAACTAATGCCCAAAAGTGCTTCGGCCATAAAGCCAACTACTTATCTTGCAGTAGACAAAAAGCCAGCTAGACGATACTCCCTAATAACCGGGTTAAAGAGTCCTATAAGCTTTACCAGCTAATTTTTTTAATAAACTCGCAAGCTGATCAAGTTGTTTTTTTTACCCCATGATTATCAGGAGATGGCGATGGAGGGCACCACCCCAGGCACCACCACCACCACCAGTAATAGCCAATCACAAGTGTACATAATGCAAATCCTAAGGCTGTTATAACGCTTGCTAATGTGACACCTTGTTCTCTAAACAGTGTGTTATTCGTTCTCTAGCCGTTGTGTCTTCATATAAAATTCTTTGGATAGATTCTCTTATTCTAATCAACTTGAGTTCGAAATTGGTCACGTTTATAGACGCCGCTTTTAGTCTTCTGTTCTTCTTTTTTCAAGATTTTTTAGTCTTTGTTCTATTTTCTTTCTTTATACATACACGCCCCTAAGTTGGCGTCCGTCAGCCTCAGCAGTTTTTCTTTTTCTCTTTTTTATATGCTCATCTAGTTCAGTCAGTCTTGCTAAATTGTCTGTTCATTCACCGCTAATTTTTCTACATCCGAATTATAGCCTCGAATTCTTGCGGGGGATATGGGATCATTAATTGTTTTTAATGCTGTTTCTTCTGAAAAACTGGTTTCTGCTTCTTCTATTACATTTGTGTTTTGTCTGCTATTGGAATTAAATTCTTGTAGTTCTATGTGATGGGTGGAACTTGTTGGGAGTTCTTGGTTGCATGTTTTGAAGGGTAGCGAACCTGCTTTGGCCTAAATTTTGGTTTTGGTTCAGTAAAGCCAAGGCGATCCCGCCGCTCGCACTAAAGCATATGAATAATTGAACCTATTTTTACAAACTTTGATGAGTTTAGTTTATACGTAAGCGGAACACACGTTTCTCCTTGATGTCCGTTTCTAAAATACAAATGGGTTATCTTTTCGAGTTCAAAATCATCAGGGTATATATTTTCGGAGTTTTATTGTTTTAAACTTTGGTATAATGACTGACCTTATCATCTGTTAATTCATCCCGCATGGAACTGAGCGCTGACGATGCTTGTGTTAAAGGAGTCGCCTTTTTTTTTTTTTTTTCATCCATGTTGCGTCTACAGGATCATATCCATAATCTCATCTTCAATGCCTGCCATGTTTTTAAAATAATACTTTTTATTTTTTTTTATAAAAATGTCACAAGTATATGGCCGATTCGTGACCCTCATAGAAAGCTGAAAGAACCCCATGGGCCGTGAAGGGAAATAACGAATATTACTGTTCAAATAATTCCATCTACTATTGATGCGATCAAATTCTTACAGTTAAATTTCCAGACCTAGGAGCGGAAGATTTGATTGTGCCAGGCTCTGCAACGGCTTACTTTCAAAATAGAGAACTCGCTTCAACACAGAACCCAACCAGAACAGTTGTTCAGAAATCTGGGGCGGGCAAATCCGTTAAGACGAAATTTCTATAAAACTTGAGGGGAAAGACGTATTTTCTTTAAACAAGCAGACAAATTTTTTTACCTATTCTGATCTATGGCTATCCGCGAATGAAAGGGAAGATCTTGCGTTTCAAGGAATTGGTAGAAGAAGCACTAAAAACTTAGAATAGGTTGCCGAACTCGCCTCAGGTGATAAAAGCAGCAAAAAGTCTTTAAGCTGTAAGTTATGGTTTGAATCGCTTTTTCCCTTCCTTTAGATTTGAGTTGTTAAAAGCGCATCCCATACCTCAAGGGGTATTAAAAGACAGATTGTCATAAAGACGAACTAACTTTTTAATGACTACAAACGTGTTATCAATCATCAACACCGAAGCAAAGTACAGCAATTCTGGACATCCTCGTGGAGTTGACGTTTGTTAGCAACTCTAATTTAGCAAGGCTGATTGAGCCACCAATATGAGTCACAATTAGTAATATATCTTTAACAGAAAACGTCTTCATCATTCAACATATCCTAAAAGCAGGGGGCAGACGCTTATGGAAATTTTAATCTTAGTGTCGCAGTAAAATCGCTTAAAGGTATTTTAAAATGCTGTGTGAAGATGAAGAACCAAACGCAAGAGCAATGAAAAGTTTTTTAATCCAAAAATAACGAAAGTGCAATGTACAATTGATGGTAGACCTAACCAAATCTACGCTAGCCGGCTTAGACCTTATCATCATTATGACGAAATAAGAAAATTGTAGGGGTGGGAGGGTAGAAGTTTAACAGCAGACCTTGCGTCAAAAGATTCTAAACCTTCCAGTGTTAGGGCCATGATGAATTATTTAACAATCAAAATAACGATTTATGGGATGACCTAAGGCCAAAACAGAGGATAAACAGTTGCCAAGAAGTGGGAGAGATGTTAGAACCATAATAAACATTCAAATTGATAAAGAAAAGAGGGCTGTAACAACCCACTTAATGTACTTATTGTTTTTATTATATGAATGCACAGCTAAATATTTGGAAGCTAACTGATTTAAAGATGTAGTATACTAAATTATTTTTTTCGTTTTATAAAATGCATGCCCACTCAAATTTATCCAAATGGTGCCAACATAAACCGGAGTCGCCAAGATAAGAATAGCCCCCGGCATAAAAACCTTAGATTAACCAAACATTACACAAAATGCTACAAGTACTAGAGCAGGACCTTTCACTTTCAAAATCCAGCAAAACCAAACGAAGGTATTCTGCAGCCTTTAATGCTGTAACCTAAGATTTTTTTTTTTTAATTTTTTTTTTTTTATTTAATACTGGAGCAACGACTATAAGGCCGAATCAGCAGAACTAGTGTTTGGCCTCTTAGCATCGGCAAGCGCACCAGCAGCTTTGCCCTCTAGGTGTTTTCTTTACTCTTGGCCTGGCTACATTAGCTGTAGGTGCTGCTAGCTAAAAAAATAAAAACCTAAACTCCAAAAGCACACATTCTATGGTTCAACTAAAAACACTAAACTTAGTTCCTTCAAAGCTGATAATAAATAAAGCGCTAAAAAGCTGACTCGCACATCACGGAGAAGGAATTTAGTCGTTTAACAGGCCGATTTTATGACTAAAAAAGACAAAATTTGATCTTCAAAGAAAGGCGAGGACAAGTTTTTCTCAACAGCCAGACCCAGAGCAGATAAAAAAGAATGCATATAAAAAGTAAACGAAACATTAAACTGGGCTGTTTCTAACCACTCACCTTAACAACGCCAAAGGGTGTTTATACGTAGTATTATGAGTCTAAAACACAAAAAGACCATCGATAAATTTGATTAATTATATTTTTTTGATTAATAAAATATTTTGAGTTAGAAAAGAAACTCAGCATGGATTGAAAAATATAGAAGACCGGACGAATTGTTTTTGAAGCAATGCAAGAAGATTTCTCAAGAGCACTGAAAGATATTAATTTAGAAGTCATTGATCCAGCAAACGTACAGGCAAAGTGTTGCTCATGGCTATTTCTCAAGTTCCTAGGTAAACTAACTAATAGACCCGCCAGTTAAAGTAATGTTAGCCTGTTTTTAATCGACTATATAACAATACATGAAGTAAAACTAGAAGTCTGGGTCTCGCCTAAACAGCAGACCATTCTTTCCCTCATAATGCTTAACCCCCCGGTTGGGCCGAACGAACTGCTACACATTTGGATGAGGGCCCGCTGAAGGAAGCCAAAATGAGAGGCTCAGTTGGTCAGAGGGCGAAGTTTTAGAGAACCAGATTAAAACAGTCCTAATATGCCGCCGATTGTTGGAGCATAGTCTTACATTCCACTACCTGCCAGCATAGTTTGCAGAAAAAAGCTATCAAAACTAAAAATACAGTGAGTACACGACAAATGTTATAATGTGGGTGTTCTCGTAGGCTGCATTACGTTCGAAAAAACGCAGAGAGAGTGTCTAACAATCGCCCTTACGACAATGATCTTAACTTTAGTGGAATATCCTTTCCTGTTACGTGAATCTCCATTGATCAGTTTTGAAGAACAAAACAAACCAATTAACTGTTTTAATATCTACACATGGGGATGAGGAAACAAATCTATCAACCGATTAAATTGTCCTAAGAGACAGCCCCAACAATAGGTAGAACCAGAAAAAAAAATCATGTTGACTTACTGATGCTTTCCCCGCGGGGCTGCCACATTACACATTGATACAACAATGAGTAAACTAATGCAGACATACATCAAAGATGGGACAAACAAGACTTCTGGCAGAAAATGTTTTAACAAGAATTCCATCTGCTCAAGCCGCAAGCGAACATAAGAAACAATGTAATCGGCCCAGTGACTGTAATACAGAACTAATTACGCCCCCACGCCCGGATCTACAGTTAAGTTTTAAGAACAGGAAAAAACTGCAAAATTCTCCATATTTTTTTACGCAGAACTTCGAGTCGCGTATTGTTCCTTATGAAGGGCCAGCGCAACAAAAACTTCGTAAAAACAACAGTCTTAATGATTAATCATCAATTTGTTCATTTGCCTATCATTATTGTTTAGGTCAGATGGACTCTCATTTCAACGCCAGAAATTATACAGAGACCAAATTGCGCAGAATACTTCTTAAAACGCATGCAGCAATGCGTAATGAAACTGTTCTAATAAGCTGAATTTAATCTGAAATCATATGAACGCCTAAAGACCACCAACAGTATGCCTCAGCCACACTGTTGTTGGATATTGTGGTTTAAGAACTCAGTGAAGAAGCCAAAATCCACAAGTAAGAGACCATGATCACATTAGTGAAAGTTCAGAGAAGCATCGCACAAACAACTGCAATCTTCAAACTAAAGTAATGTACCAAGGAACATGGGAAAGCTGCCTGTATTTCTTTCATAACCTTGCGAGGTTACGACTCTCATTCTTATTGGGGGGGGGGGGATTGAAAGCAGTGGGCGATGCTTCAGGGTGTCATGCATTGCAACAAGTCACAAGAAAAGTACATATGTTTCAACTTTAAATAACATGTCTTTTTATGACTCTATGCAACTCCTGATGGGGTTCGTTAGAGTCACTGCTATGTCCCTTAAAGTCCTGGCCCATATAACGGAAGAATATTTTGACCCCAACTCTCGATAGAAAGGGGTTTACCCTTATGAGTACATAAGCAGTGGGAAAGGTATTGACGAAATACCTTCCGCCTAAAGACCGTTCTATTCTAGTCCTTAGAGGAAAGGGCATCCGTGAATCTGCTTACCACAAGCCAAGATGCGTGGCATAAGTTAGAGTGTAAAACGATGGGAGACTATCATGAAGCAAACTTAATGCCGATGTATGTTTTTTGGCGGACGTCTTTGAAAATTATAGGAATACCTGCATGACACATAATAGCCTGATCCCGTGCGATTACATTTTCTGCGCGCCTGGGATGAGCTGGACGCTTTCTTAAAGTTTACTGAGTACTGATTGATTTATTGTCTGACCTCCAATGAATCAGATGATTTGAAAAACGGATTGCGTGGGGGAAATAGTATGGCTCGCATCATTACTGTAAAGCAACAACAAATACTTTGGACGACATGATCCGAAGTAAAAGGTCATCTCATGTATTTAGACGCAAACAATCTGTATGGATTGGGGCCTAAGGCGCAATCACTTCCAGTACGTAACTTTAAAATGTACACAAGCGGTGGTACAATAAGATTCATCAAGGCGTTAAATGTGGTTGAGCATTATGAGGCCGGGGTCCAAACAGCGCTGATACATTCTAAAGTTGACTTAGAATATCCTCATGAACTCCAGACCTTCATAATGAGCTACCCATTAGCAGCAGAAAGCCTAAAGATGGCAAAAACAGAGCGGCCAAAACTTGTGCCAAATCTTCGATGCAAAAAAAAATTAATTATGTCTGTCATAACAGACTTCTGCAATGTTATTTAAGCCATGGTTTGAAGTGAAAGCAGTTCATCGTATAAATTCGTTTTTTGATCAAGACCAGTTCATGAAACCAATACATCTGAAAAGAACACTGATCTCAAGAACTAAATCCAACAGTATACTTCAGAAAAAAAACTTTTTCCAAGCTGATGAACAACAGCTGTTTTTGGAAAGACTATGGAGAATCCGCACAAGCTCAAAGATGTTAGATTAGGAACCAAAGAGAACGAAGCAATTAAGCTAACTTCAAAACCTAATTATCAGGACTTCAGAGGGGGGAGGAAGATTTCCATGACCAGCTTTTTGGCATAATGATGAAAAAAAAAAGAAAGTCAAAATTGGACAAACCCGTTTTAATTGGTTACTGTTTGAAGAAATATCAAAGCTTTTGATGTTAGAATTTCTTTAAGACACTTCAAACCCTTGTATCCACGAGTCTCGAGAACTTTTACACAGATACAGACAGTTTTTGTTGTTTATAAATATCCCTACTGAAGACATCTATAAAGACATGGAATTAGAATAGCTAAAGGTAGCGAGCGGATGGAACGACACATCTGAGTCCCCTAAAGAGTCCCTTTACATTCAATATACTAACAAGAATGGTTATTAGAAAGATGAAGGATGATAATCTGGAAAGGTGATCAAGGAAGTATGTGGGTTAAGGTAAAAATGTACATATTTCGAGCCAGGTGTAAACAGTTAGAAAGCAAAGGGAATATCTCGCAGTGTTGTGCAGTCAAACATATCGCCTACAACTACAAAGAAGCATTGTTTGACAATAAGACTTTTCATCATGACAACGTAAAAACTGCGATCTAATCTACATAGATCAACACAACGTTTGTAAACAAAGAAGTCATAAGATAGAACAAACACAAAACGTGTGTTTGTTAATATCCAGAGTTTTCATATGCAAATGGACCATTATAGAACCGTACATTAATTAAAAGTGGAACAGTGTCTGGTGGGTATATCTGTTACAGTTCTTCCTTTACCCAAAGAATCTTTAGGAATAGCTGGTTGTTTGGTTGCGTGCAGTTTCTCGTAAATAAATACACGGTGCCGGATTTCATTTTTACAATTCCTTTATTATTTCATATGGAACAACACTCCAAACTGGATCGGTAGCCCTGATGCGAGTGTCCCCTTTTTCCGCTTCCCCCGTAAAAAAGGTACCATACTTTCATACCAAATGCAATCAGTTTTGCCGGATGAAGACTCTCCTTCAATACAACATTTATTGTTTGTTTTTTGATTGCATCGTACTGGTTTTAGTCCTATAAATTCTTCATTATTCATTGCGCGCCAAAACTGAGGGCAGTCCTTCTAACCCATTCTGTGGTTTTTTTATGCGAGACTTGTCAATTCAGCTCTCTCTCGTGATCACTGTAGGAAAAAGTCTTCAGATAACTGTTTTGTGAAAGTTTATCCACTAAAGCCATGTGGATCTGCTGTCAACCTTCCTGGGATGCCTCTTTTAATGGTAACTCTCTGTTTTAACAATAATTGATTCACAGCCTTTAAATTGCTTTACCATCATCAACTTGAATCATGCGAGGATAAGTTAAGGGGGCCTCGTTGGTATATCAGTTTGTAATAGCAACACAACACAGAAAAGCACTCTTTTGTGTATAATGGTTTCCGCATCTTTTGGTATCTTGAAGCTAAGTCAATGACGTGAGTGCGTACTTAAATCTTTTTCGTCTAATCGTATCGGAGGGTAAATATAGAAGGTCCATTTGATGGGTGTCGTTCGTATTGTATTCAAAAAGTGAGGTCTCTGTATTACGTCTAGGCGCAGTTAAATAAATTTGGCCAAATCGCTTGTTAATAACCATTTCTTTTGCTGTTTGTGGGGGGTGCGACTGACACCAGCTGCTTCGCTTAGCTTTTTTAATTGCCCGTGATTCCCTTCCAATATCCTTTTGGTGCAATAATAATTTTGTTCAATTTAAATATATCAGCTGATATTATGCGCAACAAAATACCAACAGTTTTTTTTTCATAACCAACGACAATAACCGCGATTTTCTTGCATCTTTTGTTTTTCCTGATGGTTGATAAAGTAGCTGTAATTATGGTGGGGCAATGTCAGGATTGGTTTGCCCGTTACTAGATATTACTCTTTTATTGCTTGATCAACATCTTAAATGTGTAAGTGCAATGACCCTGTTTTTTTTCATTGTGTTATTATAAAATTCTAACGTGCTCCATTCTATGCTTTCATAGCGAACTTGTGCAGCAGCTAATGCTTCCACAGCTTGTTATGTCTTTTTTCCTCTCAACCCCCGTCATCCCGTAGATAACTAAAAATGCGTTAATTACTTTCCGCTAAAATCAAGCGCATTCACCACAGGGCGCCACCTATCACATTACGAGTGAAAGCCATTTTTTTATAAAAGTATTTTTTACAATATTTATATTCTCTGGAATTATTCCTTGCTTAACTAAAAATCTTCGTAGCAAATGAAGCTGCAATAATTAGCAATCAGTTTTGCGAATCCTCAAAGTTCTAGATTGGCCAAGATCTGGCGGTTTTATTTTTAACAGGCTTTTACCAAGCATTGAAGTATCCTACACTTAGACCACCAATACCAGCAGAATGTAACAGGAAGGCAATAAGTTTCTTTCAGGTGCTCAATTTAAAACATACAATAATTATAATTAATAAAATACAATGAATAAGCGATGACCTGACTAGAGCTACAGAGCGCCTAAACCTTCCTGACCTTTACAAAAGAAGAATTTGAATGATCAAGCAATTATTCCCAAAAAGGAGAGTTTGTATTCTTTGGCAGCATGTGGAAAAACAAACATTCCTCGGAACTGAATTCAGCATTGAACAGATTCAGCAGATTTCGCCACATAGACCTTATAAAGTATCAATAACAGGTATGAAGCGATCTGTGGTCTAGAATGGTAAAAAGGTGGGGCAAACGGATCTTCGTTTGTACACTAAAACCTAGTTCAGTAATTTGCTCCCATTGATTCTGAACAAGATCTTACGTATGATTTAACGCACGATCAAGTTTTAACAAATTCATTAGTAGTCTCTAAGCAGTGATTTATATTACAGATTTGGAACATTTTACCGCCGTTAATCAAAGGATTAATTACTTATAATCATATAGATTTAATTTCCATCAAAATGAACGAGTCGGAAAATCAGCAGAAAACTGAACCATCTGAATCAGAAAACCTCTGATCAATCGAGAAAGTGACCAGTAAACATCCTGGCTGTTGCGCATGGAAAAGAGTAGCAGAGTTAAACAGTACAAAGAAAATAAAGTTACAAACACCAGAATATAAACTCATACTGAAAACATAAACGCCAACGCCAACAGTTTGATCCAGAGTGCCAGCCCAGAACAAGAACAAGTTAATTCAAGGGCACCAAGGGTCATCATGGGAATATGAACTTAAAACTGTTGCCATATTGGCGCCATTGGCTGCTGCTGGGGGCCAGTTAATAACGGGTTATAAAATATAATATAGAATGGGCAACAAAAAAACAAAAGCAGCTTAAAAATCTGAACCGCTACATACAGAAAACAACAGTCACATCAGGCAGCCCCGCCAAACCAAAAATCATTTTGATCCATTTAAACATGCAATAATATATTAAGAACTAAAATTTAAATTTTTGATAAAACATGCGGATTATTATTTTGTTTATAAAGATGGATCAATAAATAAAGACATGGGTGGGGGGGGGGGGGTGGGGGGGGGGGGGAGTCTATAAAAACATTTCATAACCAGAATAGAAATCAATGCGGTTGCTTAGGATGTAAGAACTTTCATAAGATCTATGCTGAACCATCTCACGCCAAGGGCGTTAAAGCAATACATCCTCAACGATGACGCGATTTTTGAGGCGTGTGTGTACTATATTAGACATCTCACTATTAAGATAAAAACATAGATTTTTTGATTAATTATAAATAACTTCATTAAGAACTTGTTTACTTAAAGACGACTTAATTACAATCTTGAGGTAACTTATTAAGAACTTAATTAAGAACTTGAGGATGACTTAAGTAGAACTTAGAAGTGACCTAAGTGTGTGCATGCAAAGGGGTTGGGGGGTGGGCGTAAGGGTGGGGGTTGGGGGTGTGCATGCGTGGGGTGGGGGTGTGCATGCGTGGTGTAGGACAAACAACACAAGAATGAAACTACTAGTGCTCACATCTTGCTTTGTTGACATCAGGTTGTGTCCCGCGGCACCTCAATCAACTAGGCCAAGTGATCAAAGTAGGGTCGTTTGGCCTAGTTGCCGCTGAGCTTTGCAGGTGCGCTTTGCAGGTCAAGTGATCACAGTAGGGTCGTTTGGCCTAGTTTGCCGCCGAGCTTTGCAGGTGCTGACGTCATTGGCGGCAAGCGATCACAGTAGGGTCGTTTGGCCTAGTTTGCTGCTGTGCTCCTCTTTTCTCAACCAGGCCTGCAACTGGCTTTGGCAGAGTTACAGCAGTAATTGCTGTAGCCGAGCTTTATGGCGGCTCTAATCGCCAGTAGTAGTACACCCGTCATTGTATATTTGAAGCATTTATATGGAGATAGTGCTGGCCACACACTACTCCTCTCCATACTGGTAGATGTACTAAGGTCTGCCTATCTAATTTGTTTGCCAGAACCTCCGAAAATCGTCATTCTGTTGCATAAGTTCAATGATAGTTTTGACGCTTGCTACACAGTTCATTTATACTGATTCCTAGCTTGTGAAATTTAGGATAGTTATAAAAACACCCAGAAAGTTGAATAAGTTTTCTAGCATACGAACCAGACATGTTTACCTCCGCCTTAAGAAATGAACACCATGTTAGATGCGTTTTTTGTTTTTTAAACATAATTTTAGCTGTCTCAAGCCAGCGCCCAACAATCAATGCATGATGGATGTTTTTTCCTTGGCCAACTTTCAACAATGCAGCGCCATTTTTTAAATAAAGAACCATCTCATCGATAGTCAAACACGTATTGAATTTGACTATATCTTGGTCACCAATATTGCCTTCAACGTTTTCATTTCCTTGAACCAACAAACCTTGAAGATAGTCGTGCATTTCCAAAGCAGTCAGTTCACTTTTTTCTTTTTCTCCGCCTTCTAGAAAAGCAATGCTTCTTTTTGGTTTCGCTGGTAAAGAACATGCTTCACCTAATTCTTTTTTTGATAAATACTCTAACATGCAGGTATAGTAAAACTTGTGGTCTTGAATAGCACAAACCTGTTCTTCGTAAACCGGTTCGCCATTTTAGAATAACGCAACCAAACACAGTACACAGCACAGTGAACGCGTCGTGCTCGTCCGGCAGTCAGTGGGAGAATGATGAAACCGGTGTTGGTTAACCTAGTCATGTGACGCCCGTAAGCCTACGCTTAATTGTAACCCCCTCGCTGATTGGCCGGGCTGTGACAACGGCCCATCACGTGATAGTGTTGACGTGGCAAAGAAGTTTCTAGAAGGCTGATGCAATATGTTGTAATGGGGCAGGCTGGCGGGAGGGAGTGGGGTGAAGAGGAAGGGAGAAAAGGGTAGGAGGAGGTGTGGCGGTATTGATTTTTTGGACCCACAGTTTGTCAGCAGGCTGAGCGACCGGCTAACTTAAAACGCAGACACTATTTATTATAGATGACTGTACAGCAGAAAGAAACACTTTGTCAAACCTGGCTTTCAGTGGAAGACATGCAGAGAACTAATAAATAGTGTGTGTGTGTGTGTGTGTGTGTGTGTGTGTGCGCATACGCACGTATTTTGTGAAACGCAGAACACGTATGTCTATGGCTCCAAGACTGGTTTCTCCTCCGTGTCTAAATAGAAATATTATTTAAACCCACAAGCAATCCTTCGCCACACGTTGCTCTGAGGGCAACTTGACCTTAACGGGCTTTGGCTGCGCCTCTCTCTGTGCTGACAACCCCACGCTGTAATTAACACACCGCGTAGTAAGTAATCGGATAGCCTAGTGCACCACCGTTTGTATATGGGCGCGTTCAGCCACGGCTGCTTTTCCCCTACGTTACTCTATGGGGCGTGTTCAGCCACGGCTACTTTCCCCTACGTTACTCTCTGAAAACTTTAGTAAATTAGTATTGAAAACGGATAACCCTACACAGTATGTCTGTTTGTAGATAATCGTTATTTTTTGGTTACTTGTCAGAGAACAGGAAAAGGCGGCTTTTAGGCCACTTTCGCCCGAAAACTGGTTGATCGCGAAAGTGAGCCAGGATTGGTAAAATACTGTTCTCTGGGGTGGCGGATTTTTTGCCTCCACCAGGGGCAGTCACTTTGGTTTGGAAGGTGGTGGACCTGCTACCACCAGAACTGACAGATCTTACTTGCAATGTTTTCGAAAACATGAATTCATCAGTCTGGCAGCAGACTGACCGAGTAGAAACTGTGGGAACCTTCTTTACAGCCGAAGCGTAGGAAGAAGCTGTCGGCGTCTGACTGCCCACAACCTGTTTCCGGGCTTCAAAAAAAGAGATCTTCTTTTCCGTTTTGATTCGTTGTATAGCAGATTCTTGAATCCAAGAAGGACAATTTCGGGAAGAGGAGGGATGGTCGCCACCGCAGTTAGCACAATGTGCCGGATCTTGACACGGCCCATCATGGGTTGCCTTGCAGCAAATACCACACACCTCCTGCCCAGAACAGCGGTCCCTGACATGGCCAAACTTCTGGCACCTGAAGCACCTCAACGGGGACGGAACATATAACTGAACCCGGACATTCAGGTAGCCGACTTTGATGACCGGAGGCAGCACAGGGTTGCAGAATGTCAGAAAGAGGGTGTTGGTGGCCACTCTTTCTGCACCCTTCTTTACTGTCACCCTGCGCACCTCCGTCACACCCTGGGACGCCAGCTCCGATTTAATTTCTGCCTCCGAGACACCAGATAAATCCCTGCAGCGAATCACGCCTTTTGATGAATTTAATTGTTTGTGGGGAGTTACTCTGATCTCCCTGTCCACTAATTTTGTTGCCTTCAGCAGCTGGTCAGATTGTTTCTGTGATTTACACTCAATAAGGAACGAGCCATTCCGCAACCTCTTGATGGACCGAGGGTCACCTGCCAAACCTTGAAAGCCCTTTTGTATGGCAAAAGGGCTCAGAGCTGAAGGGGTCGTTCCTGCTCCGTCCCCTCCATCACGAGCCAGGAAGCCCAAAAACCTGTCTTCTGTCTCACTTCTGTATCAGAATCACTATCTGTTTGACAATCCCCTGAAATAGGAGATGCTGACTTCCTCTTCCTTTTGGGGGAATGTTTTTGGAAAAAGCCATATTTAGTGTATTATGATTCATCTCTCCCTTACCCACCCACCTTGGAGTCCAACTAAGGGGCCAGGGCCAAGAAACCAATGTCTTGACCCCTTCCAGGCTTCGGGAGAGACATACGACAAACAGAAGCAATTAACCCTATCCCCCTGATCATGCTCAACTCCCGGGGACAGAGAGCTGAGCACTGCAGGGGTTCACATGGCCAGCAGGGGAACTGCTTGTCTTGACCCAGCCCCAAGAAGGGGAGCCGATAAGTACACCCGGGCCAAAGTGTACTCCCTGTCTAGGAGAGGTCCGAGCCAAAGTGATGTGTTGAGAGCACAGGCCTCCTCAAGCACTGGCCCTCTCAATCACCAGGACCTCATTCCCCTCCGACACAGGTCGCACCGCACGGCAAACACGGCGGATCTTAAGGAGACCACAGAGATAAAAGGAGTGTGAAAAAGAAGACTTGAAGGGGAGACGAAGATAGAAAAGGGCCAAATAAGGGAGGCAGAAAACAAGAAAAGGAGAAAGGCGGGTTACTCTTAGTCAGGATCCTCACCCTTAGCCTATCTGACATGGGAAGCCCTACCAGGGGCATCAACTCCTTACCACGTTATGCTTAGGCCAAACAGCATCTGCACCTCTCAGGCCTAGAAGCAGTTTTAAAAAACCAGCCTATCTTCGAGTATTGATGCCCCCGCCAGCAAAGCCTAAGGGATCACTGGACCACGCAAGCCCTCCGACCACGACAATGTCGCAACCCCCCGGAGGGTCTTGCTTATGCAGACAGTGCTAAATCAAGATACAGTTCGTATTTGGCAGAACAGAGAGAAGAACAGGAGAAAAAAGAGGCTGCAGGGAAGAGAAAGGCAATGCTTGATGAACTTGAAGAAGTGAAAGCAAAGAAGAGAAAACTGGAAATTTGTGTCAAAGACCTGCTTAAGTCTGCTGATGAGTTTGCTGAGAAAGCAGAAAGAACACAAAACTTCACCTTCATAGCAAAGTCAAATGCTCTCTGTAGATCTGCTAAGAACAAGACAGCTGAAGTTTCTGTTCTTGAGGCCCAGATAAATGAGAAAGTGGAAGAAATCAAAAAGTAAAACTGGGATCAAGATACATTTTCAGGTGTGAATGGAATAGTGAAAATTTTACATTACATCTGTATGGCTACTCTTTGCATGGTAAAGGAACTGTGACTGTTAAATGATAGTGTGATTCAAGTGCTGGCAGTGTGAGCAAAGAAGAGGAAACTGGAAATGTGTGTGAAAGACCTGCTTAAGTCTGATCAATGAGAAAGTGGAAGAAATCAAAAAGTAAAACTTGGATCAAGATACATTTTCAGGTGTGAGTGGAATTGTGTAAATTTTAAATTGCATCTAATGGTAAAGGAACTGTGACTGTGAATGATAGTGTGATTCAAGTTCTGGTAGTGTGACCATGATTCATTGATTGGTAAGTGAATTGTTCATTCTGTTGTGTTCACTTGCATTTGTGTGTATGAGTGTGTGCGTGTGAAGCGTGCATATATAATATGAAGGTTGAGGGGTGCCGGGGGTGGGGGGTGGGGGTTAGTCCTGGATTTTGGTCCAAGAAAAATATTGCCGAAGTCTTGAAAAGGTATGGAAAAAGTATGGAATTTTGTTTTGACTACCGTAAAGTTCAGTCTATTGAGCGCACCTGTATATAAGCCGCACCCACTAAATTTTTTTTTAATCTGAACTTTTTTCACAAATAAGCCGCACCGTTTATAAGCCGCAGATATATACAACACAGTCCGATGTGCCGCAGGCGGCAGCTGGCCGAGCGTTGAGTTTACATAGTGTCGAAAATCATCACATACAATGTCAGACGTGGGAATCTTCCGCCTTTCGGCGGAATTCCGCCTTTTTGGAGGCCTCAGAGGTCATTTTTGAGATCGATGCAAATCCGTTGAGAAATTGGGGGGGGGGGGGGGGGGGGGGGGGGGGGGTGTAACATTTATCAGAGCTCTTCCGCCTTAGGCGAAATCCTACGCTCACATGGCCGTAATGCGAGGGCGAGGGGTGAAACTACGTCAGTGAATGACTCGTCGAGCAACCTACCTACTGATTCGTTCGGTCATTTCCGTTTAACATGAGCCTTCCCGAGACAAGTACAAAAGCAACGTACGACGCGGTTAACCGAATCTACCAACCAAGGGGAAATAATCCGCAGACCTTATTCGCCGCCATCTTTTTTCATAAGTTTTTGACTGGTGACAGGCGAAAATGTTTCGCACGTTAAATGAAAATGTGAACAAAAGATCGTTATAGCTTCTGTCAGCCGTGATGTGCAACTTCGACTGGGGGATTCTATTAAAAAAACTGACCGACCTGGCTTAGCAGTGTGCACATGGTGCAACGACACTATTAAGTATGGTTCAAAGGGGAAATCAGCGCTGAAGAACCATCTTCTTGTTGATAAACACCGCGTCAGAGTGAAAGATCGCCTTACGAATGTGACGCTTGGATCATTTGGAACATCGGTGAGTGACGTCATTCTCTCTCTCTCTCTCTCTCTCTCTCTCTCATTTCCATGCAGATTTAGATTGTTTGTGGTGTTTGATTTCTCATTTATGAATTGACTTGTCCCTTTGTCATAAAAAAGGGAAATAATTTAGGGCTTATGGCTAGTATGTTGATAATGAGATAACTAATAAAAAAAGATGATTTTATTAAGAATTGTATAGTTATTAAACTGTTTCTGTATCTGTGGGATACGTCGCTGTCTCCAAGGTTTATGGCATTATCACTTTTGATCTTGATCATTTGGTGTCACAGATTATGATTTTTTTCAATGTTAAATGACAAAAATACTTCAGCTTCAGGGGGCTTCGCCCCCAGACCCCCACCAGGGGCGTTGCCCCTGGACCCCACTGGGGGCCGCTGAAGGCCCCCAGACCCCCGCAAAAATTTTCCTCCTTTTTCAATTTTTCTCATTCCCACCTCTGCAATGTGTTCATTGCATTCATTGCCGTTTAAATAGGTCAGAATACAAGAGCATGTTTCCAGCTTTTCTTCAGACTTTTTTTTTTTTTTTAGTACGATGTGTTTTAAATCAATTAGAATCGAAGTTTTTATGAGGCTTCTTACAAGTGTTGTCTTTCCAACATCATTGCTTTAAAAAAAATACCGAAAAAAATAACGCATTAACGATGCGCTAGAAAGGCAGTTCTCTCCTGCATTCATTGGTGTATCAAGCTAAGCGATTGGTTGAGTACCCGAAAGCGCAAGCCAATCAAAGCGAAGCTATCAAATGCAAACCTTCACTCCCTGTCCACGATTTCAACAATAGCGGATCGAAGCCAAGGTCTGACAATGACCGAGTTGAATGCGCTAATCATTTTTGAATTGCAAGACGCACTTGGTAAGATAACGCATATAATAACAAACCAGAACATTAATGAAACGATTCGATTGTTTTATTTCGCTTAATACCGTGCCAGTGCTTAGTTATTTTGTTCGTAATTCAGCTAGTGTTAGTCAAGATTAAACAGGTCGGAAACGGCCAACACATTGCGCCGTTCGAAGCGATCGTATTTTTGTAGAAGACAAACTGATGAAAAAAGATATCAGTAATGGGCTTTACTTATGTCGATTCCCGTATTTCTGAACGGGTTACTGATTCCATTACACGATTACACAGAAATCGTAGTTAAAAGCATAATAAAAATTCATGAACAGTAAATACGATATGGTGAATTACAGAGAAGCTAAGAATAGACGAGGGTGTGATGCTTCTGAAATCGGAAAAATCCGCAAATAAGCCGCATCGTTGTTTAAGCTGCAGGGTTTAAAGCTGGGGAAAAAAGTCGCGGCTTATAGTCCAAACTTTACGGTAATTGGTATGAACCCTGAGACATTTTGAGGGGTAAACAGGTCTGTCAACGGCTCGTGCAAATAAAAAAAAACAAATAAAAGAATGAATGGAAAAAAAAAGATTAAAGTAAAAATTTAAAAAATGAACACATTGAAAAAACATATGAATGAATAAGTAAAATAAGTCGAATGAATACATAAATGGAGCTAGGAAGGAATTAATGAAAAAGTAAATAAAGAAATGAATAAATTGATCAATTAATTGATACCAAGATACATATATAGAATAAGCAACGGAATGTAGACCAAAAAAAAATCAAAAGAGATAACCACAGATGTCACTCATGACATAGGTAGCGAACAGTTGTTTCCCCATCTTTGCCAGATGACCTCTGTATGCAGCTTCTGTTGTTGTTATTCACGCGCTATGTATAGTACAGTGCACTAAGTAGTTTATGTTGTCTTTTATCTTAAAACGGTGTTAATTCATGTCAGTGTTTTATAGTATTGCAATGTGCTGTCTTGTATTTCAGTGTACTATATTCTTGTCACAAGAAGTTTCTGTGAGCAGAGCTTGGGCCATTCTCTCCAGGCAAACTGGCCAATTTCTCTGGTGCCGCCATTTTTCGTGGCAGCATGGATGTAGGGGTTCAGCTTTTAGCACAATTTTTGCCCCCCTGCACTCGACCCGCCATCTCTGAAAAACGCAGAAAAAAAAAATTCAACATTTGAGACTCAAAAATGTTGTCTTCAGTCACTGAATGCAACACACATTCCTATCATACGACGCAGAATTCGCCGATAATTATTTGTCACAAAAGTGCATTAACTCCGTAAGATTCAAACGGTAGTGAAAACTCATTCCTCACGTCATCATTTGCATGGATGCACCTTCCCCCCCGCATTCTTCCCCGCTTCCTGACTACCACCAACCCCCCCCCCCCCCCCCCCCCCCCTGCTATCCACCCCCACCCCTTCTTCCTCCCATACCACACACTCTTCTTTCCCCTTTCCTCCCCACACAGATTCAGAATGAAACATCACAACTGGTTATAGTGGAGGGTTCAAGGCTTCACACAAATACAGGATGGGCAACTCCTTCCCCTTTTCTTACCATACAGCCCCCCCCCCCCCCCCCCCCCCCCCCCCACACACACAAATGCGTTTGCCATGTAATTATCTGTGCCGTTCATGAGGCGGCCATCTTGGTCACGTGACGCAAGATGGATGCCTCACGGGCAGCAAAGCATCGACCAATATGGCGCCGCCCATGAGGCGGCCATCTTGCGTCACATGACCAAGATGGTGGTGCCCATGCACTACGTGGCTAACATGGCGGTGCCCATGGTTTTCCGGTGCCAACTTCTGGCACGTTTTTTTTTTTTAAAGACTTTTTTGGTGATGTGATATACTACTTGGGTGGGGGACAATGTTGTGGGGGGGGGGGGGGAGAGGGGGGGGTTGTTGATGTATATGTGCAAGAATGTTAAAGGACAAATAAGCAAGTCTACCTCAAAGAATTGATGAAAAAACAAAAAGACATGGGGGGAATCCGGTGCCAACTTCCGGCACGTTTTTTAGACACTTTTGGCAACATGATATACTACTCACCCGACCTCCACCCGCTCCACACCCATCCCTCTCTCATCTACATTTGAATATATAACAATGAGCCCACCCTCGCAATTTCACCTTTTCACGCACACACACACGCACACGCTCGAAGGCACACATGCATGCAACCACACTCGCACGCACGTAAGCATGCATGAACGCACACACATACACACAAACATACTTGCACATGCATAAACGTATGAACGCACACATATATATATACACGCACGCGCAAGCACACACACACAGAGCTGAGGGAGAGAGAGAGAGAGACAACACGGTCACAGGGGAAAAGTCACCGACATAGACAGAGAGTGAGACAAGAAACGAAGGACACAGATTGGACAACATAATTACCTGTGACATTTTCCAAGCAGACATATTTTTATGTAGTTTCCAAAACAGTTTCAATTGCCGGTTTATTTCATGTTATCTGAAACGGAAAAAGAAGAAAAGACACAAATTACAACAGTTTAGTGTTTTATATGCCTTTCATATTCGTTAATTAATGATGAAGTGGATGGTGTACATTTGTGCGAGTGTGTGTGTGTGTGTGTGTGTTAGAGAAAGAGAGACTCCTGAGAGGTAGAGTAAGAGAAAGACAGAGACACAGATAGATGAAGACAGAAAGAGAGACTCGCAGTCAAGTGGTAGTAGTAGTAGTGTAGGGACGTAATCAATACATAGGCCGTTAAGCCTTTCAATGTCCCCTCGTGTTATTTTACTTTTATGACAGGGTTGAAAATGCATGCAATATAAATTTTCCTTCTTATTCATCAAAGCTTCTAAACTGTACTTTAAATTTCAAGTCTTCATCCAGCAAATTCTTAAAAACATTAGTATTTTTAGCAAATTTAAGTGCAGTTGGCAAATTGTTCCAGTTAGCAATAACTCTGTTACTGAACTTGAATCTTCCCATATTAGTATGAAACTGCTTAACAAATATCTTGCCCTTTCTTGTTCTGTTTTAGCAGCCTCAAAAAAATAGTCCCACTGTATGTCCGTTTGCTGGTGAAATATTTTGAACACTTCAATCAAATCCCCTCTAATACGTCTACCTTTTAAAGAGTGCAAATTTAAGTAATTTAATCTATCTGTATAAGACATGTTTGTACATTCTTGCAAAATTTTAGTAGCTCTTCTCTGTACTCTTTCGATTGCTATTGACCGTCTTTTCAAGTGTGGGTACCAGATTACATTGGCATGATTGCCATATTCAAGATGCGGTCTAACCATAGCTTTATATAACTTTAAAAACATTTCTTTATTTAGGTAAATAAAAGTTCTTTTTATTAATCCAATCATTTGGTTTGCTTTATTTATACACTTTTGAATGCGAGTATCAAAAAGTAAATCTTTATCAAAGATTACACCCAGATCCTTTTCTTCCTCACATTTCTGTACCAGCCTATTTCCACCATCCATTTTCATGTTGTATTCATGTTCTGGATTGTTTTGCCAACATGCAAAACTTTTACATTTTTCAACATTAAAATATAGATTCCACTTGTCTGACCAGTTTTGGAGGCAATTTAAATTTTCTTGCAGACTATTATAGTTATCTGATTTGTCATATATTTTTGTATCATCAGCAAAAATTTTACAAAAACTATTTACCTCATCTGGAAGGTCATTTATAAAAATAGTAAACAGTACAGGTCCTAAAATGCTCCCTTGGGGAATACCACTCATAACAACTCTGAAACTGAATGAATACTAGAACAAACTGACAGATTATTGCCCCTTACTGCTGTTATCACTATTAATACCACTACTACTGCTGTTAAGATAAGATAAGATAATGTTGCTTATAGCCCAGCCGACCTACTACTGCTGTTGTTGATATCAGTACAGTAGTACTGATATCGACAACAGCAGTAGTAGTGGTATTAATAGTGATAACAGCAGTAAGTACTACTGCTTCTATTAAAACTACTATTACTACCACCACCACCACCACTGCTACTCCAATACACAAGGCGGAGTATTCTGAAGGTGTGCTCTAACTGCACTGCTTATATTTCAGATCTAAATGGAGAATTGAAAGAGAAAGAGGGAAACACGAGGCAGAGACTACTGCTGGTACTGCCACCACTACTGCTACCACAGCTACTGCTATTGCTGCTACTATCACTTCAGCAAATATCACAACTACTTCAATGATAGCACTATGTATGAAGAATGTAAAAAGAAAATGAAGACGTGTGACTATAGACTGTTTGCTGTTGATCTATAGATCCCGTTTTAGATCTACACGGAGCTTACGGGACTTACACCTGACTTTGTATTCTGTGTCACAGTGACAGGTTCATCCAGTGGCTGGCAGCTGTCCGGCACCAACTGCCCTCAGTCCGTGTGTGGGCAGCGTCACTGTACAGAGTGGGCCATCGCCTTACAGGCCCCCCTCCGTCCTGGCTGGAGATCCGTGCAGTCAGTGAACCTCTTCGGTCACCGCCTAGTCATCAGACAGGTGGAGGGGGCATCTATGATGAATGGCCGCATCATCCCCCTGTCCAGCGCCCCAGCACTGCCTCTCCCCACAGAGGGACCACCAGTCCCCGAGCGGAGCCACGATGGTCAGGCAAGGCACAGTGGGCAGCCCTGGCAGTGTGTCCTGTGTGCCGACACCATTGGTCACCTCCTGGCCAATGAACTACGTGTGGGACAGCCAGGCAGGTTTCATCATCATCATCATCATCATACTGGTGATGACAGGAATTCAGATCTAATTCTGTACAATGTACAACTTGAACTTGTAGACCTGTGTTAGAGGCCTTAAGAGGCCTGTTCACCATTCTGAATATAACATTGAGATGAAAAACACCGCATGCGTGGAAGGAAGAGAGTCACGACCGAGACTATCTATGTTGATAACATTCCGGATTGTATTTTGTCGGAAGTTCCTGCCAGTGAGTGTCCAACTGTGATTTGAAGATGTTGACTGTAGGGGCTCTTACTACGGAGTCAGTAAGACCATTCTAAACATCAATCACACGAAGAGAGAAGTAGTTTCCCCAGATATTCAGTCTGTGATGAACTTTGGATAGTTTCAAGGAGTGTCCTCTGCTGTCCCTGCTGGTAAATAGTTCAAACCGTGGTTTATCACTCCGGTAAATGCCATGTATAAACTTGTACAAGTCTATCATGTCGCCCCTTTTTCTTCTGTGTTCCAGGCTTGGAAGTTTGAGAGTAGAAAGACGCTCAGGATATGGTTTATCTTTAAGAGATGCTAAAAGTTTAGTTGCTCTGTGCTGAACATCTTCTACATCCTGGCACAGTGTTTTGTGGTAGCGTTGCCAGACAGAATGTCTGTACTCTAGTACTGGTTGTACAAGAGACTTGTACAGTTGTAGGAAAGTATCTTCTGTCAGGAAGTCAAAGGAGCGACGGATGATACCAACAACTCTATTTGCTTTAGCAGTTGCCTTGGCCACATGTCCTCTGAAAGTTTGTTGTCAATGTAAATCCCAAGGTCCTTCTCAACTTCACTTTCACACAGAGTTGTGGTACATGTCTCACCTTGGATGTTTACTTCGGTCATGTGGTACACAGCATCTGACTTCTTGTTCCCCAGTTTCAGGACATGACTTGACCAACTTTGCAGCCTGTTTAGATCTTCCTGTAAAACGTGTGTAGCTCCTTCATTGTCACTTCGTGCGAAAACCTTAGTGTCGTTAACAAAATAGGTCCTAAGACACTACCCTGGGGAATCCCACTCGAGACATTGGCTTCTTGTGACTGCGCGCCATTGATGACAACCTGCTGTGTAGGAAGTCCTGTATCCAAAGTAATATTTTCCCTTTAATACCATGTGCCTGAACTTTCAAAACAAGTCGTCTATGTGGAATGCTATCAAACGCTTTCTGGAAATCCATGTAAACAATGTCGACTGAGCCTCCATCATCTAAGACCTTAGTCCATGTGTCCATGACGTCGAGAAGTACTGACAGGAGAAATAGATCTTGATCTCCTCTGATACACAATGGATGGTGTGTGTGCATGTGTCTGTCTTTTTGTTTCTTCGTCTGGCTGGCTGGCTGGCTGTTGGTGTGTCTGCTTGCATCAGACCAGCCAGGGGTGGAGGTGTACAGTGACGTCATGTCATCATCATCATGCTGTTTTCAGGTGACCCCCAGTATAGGGACACCTGGATCCTCTGTTCTCACCTTCCTGATGCCCGTGATGCTGACCTTGTACGTGGTCTGAGTGGCCCTTGGTGTCATGGCTCAGTCAGGGCGGTGTCAAGTTTTGTCAGTGAGCGTGAAACACGGGATCTGGCCCTGGCCCTCACTGACCAGGTCATCGTGACAGACATGGACAATGTCCAGGGGATGGAGAGGGCGGTGATCATAGCACTGGGAGGGTTGAATGACTATGTGTCATTCTCCAGGTCCACCATTTTCTGTGTGTCATTGTGTGACACCACCCCCAAGGACAGCCTGTCATGACGTCACACTTCTACACCTCGCACCCATGGCTTGATGTTTCTCCCCCCCCCCCCTCCCTTCCCTGCTCTCATCTTCCCCCCCCCCCCCCCCCCCCCCCCCCCCCCCCCCCCCCCCCCCCCCCCCCCTTCCTGCTCTTCATCTTTCTGTTCCTCTTTCCGTTCCGTCTTACCTTTCCTCCTCCCTTTGTTTCTTCTTCCTTTGTTCCTGTCTTTTGTTCCATTATCACCCCTTTGTTCACTCTTCTTCATTCCCTTTGTCCTTTCCTCGTTTATTTTGTCTGTTCTTCATCAGAGACATTCCCTTACATTCATTCCTTCTTCCCGTCTGCACTCTTCTTCTTTCGGTCTCTTCAGCCCTGATGTGGCCCTCTGCGGTCGGCTGGGCTATAAGCAACATTATCTCTTATCTGCCTTTCTTTCTTGTTGCGATGTCATTTACACAGTGACGTCAAACACTGAACTCGTGTGACACGGAGAGCACTGTCAGAACTCATGAAGCCAACCTGTTTGTCAACATTTTTTAATTCTGTCTGTCTGTAGACATTTTGTATGTATGTGCTTAGTACCCCCAGAGGGCTCTATTTAATATGCATTTACATAATGTTGACCAGTGCGAGTATATGCGAGCGAAGTGCGCATGCAATTTGTGTGCATGAGTATATGTGCGTGCGTGCGATGTCTGTCTCCTAATATAAACCAAACAAGCAATTGTTATATATCAACGGAAAGGGGAAAGCGCGAACTTTGTAACGAGCATAGAATAAAAGGAAATTTTCATTCTAAAATTACGTTTAATCTAACATACTTACCGTGCTCACTAATGCAATAAGCGGCAGCAATTTGCTATCCCTGCCTCGTATACAATAAAGTCCGTACGGACAACAAAACCCCTGAAAGGGCCTCGTGCCTCGCGCATGCTCAGAACAGTCTCTTTTCGAGGTATATTAAAACCTGACTGAGAACTCCTGATGGAACCAGGAAGGCGGGGAGGTAGGGAGGGTCTCTGCGTGAGCCACGGTAAGTATGTTAGATTAAACGTAATTTTAGAATGAAAATTTCCTTTTAATTACACATACTATACCGTGGCTCACTAATGCAGAGTCGCACTACCTGGAAGGAGGGCTCACCTGGTTACCGCCTGGAGGAGCAAGAAGGGCCGGATCGTGTGGCGGAGATGGAATGTTGCGCCACCACAGCCGATGCGATGCCCTAGACCCATCATCACGCAGACGGGAAACGTCGCGCAGGTAGAACTGGATGAAGGTGCCAGGGGACCGCCAATATGCGGCATCCAACACACCCTGAATGCTGGCATTATGAGCTACTGCCAGCGAAGACGCCCATGCCCTAATCTCATGAGGTCTAGGTGAGAAAACAGCCAAATCCCCTTCAGGTCTCGCGTACGCAGCTTTAATGACTTCTCTCAGCCATCGAGAGATTGAAGAGCGCCTGATGTCCTCCTTATAACCTTCGTTGTAAGAGAGAAACAGGTGGCGCTGCTTGGAACGAGAAGATTTCGTGCGTTTCCTATACTCCCGCAAAGCGCGAACGGACAGAGAGTGCGGTCTTCGTCGTCCGGGGCGAGAATAGAAGTGAGAGGAAGAATGGAGATGGTCGGGGAAGAAGAACCTGGCAACTGGTTTTTCGCTAAAAAGTCTGGAGGAGGCGAAGAGATATCGAGCCATCCGGTTCGGAAGCGACGTCTCCAGGCAGGCCACTAAGGGCGTGGACCTCACTGCAGCGCCTCCCCGAGGCCAGGGAAACGAGAAAGGCTGTTTTGAAGGAAAGGAATTTCAGAGAACACTCCCGGATGGGCTCGTAAGGGGGAAGCCTGAGGGAGGAGAGGACTAAGAAAAGATCCCACGCCGGGACACGGCGGGGGCATCGGGCCTCCTGTAGGGCCGCTCCTCTGACCAGATCCCGCAGAAGAGGGTCGTCCCCGAGGAGGGGCCCCCTAACTGGCGGATAGTGGTGGAAATAGCCGCCCTGTGAACCTTAACAGAGGAGGCTGAAAGATTTCTCTCCGATGACAGAAAGGCTAGGTAGTTCGCCAATTGGCATTGAGAAGGAGAATGAGGTGATACCGCGTGGCTGGAGCACCAAGATAGCCAGCCATTCCAGTGGACACTATAGACACTTTGGGTGCCTGCCCTGTGGGCATGTTCCACAAGGCCGATTACCGCTGGGGAGGCGCCTCGTGCAGACAGCGCGTCCCGCACAGTAGCCAGGCGTGAAGATGCAGCACGTTTGGATTGCCGTGTGGAATGCCTGACCGCGGCTGGAGCAGGGACCTTGCCTTTAAGGCGAGCGGTATCGGGGGCACGTGCGACAGGTGTAACAGTTCCGGAAACCACGCTTGGGCCGGCCAGCGTGGAGCCACCAGAATAAGCGTGGCTGCATCTTCCCTTGCCTTGCGGAGAACCTTTCCCAGAATGGGGAACAGGGGAAAGGCATAGCCCGTCAGGCCGGACCAAGGGATGGACAGGGCGTCCACGGCCCACGCTGCCGGATCCGGAACTGGGGAGACATACAGCTGGAGACGGTGGTTGAACCGGGTGGCGAACAGGTCCACCTGTGGTTTGAACCATACAGTCCAGAGAGGTTCTAGGATCGAGTGGACGAGAGTCCATTCTGAGGGAAGAACCATGTGCGACCTGCTGAGGGAGTCCGCGAGAATGTTGATCTTCCCAGGAACATGCTTGGCCGAGATCCGGATTGATTGTGTCTCGCACCAAAGAAGCAGCTGTTCCGACCTCAGGGACAGGGAGTGAGAACGCGCCCCGCCCTGCTTGTTGATATAACACGCCACCGTCGTGTTGTCGGTGTTGAGGAGAATGTGTTTTCCTTTCAGGAAGGGAAGAAACTCCTTGAGGGCTTGGAAGACGGCTTCCAGCTCCAGCCGATTGATATGCCAGGACCCCATCTCCGGGGACCATTGCCCGGAGGCCGTCAGAGAGCTGACGTGGGCACCCCACCCGGACTGGGACGCGTCCGTGAACAGGTCCTCCTGTGGAGGAGGGGGAGAGATGGGGACTCCCTGAGCTAGCCAGGACTGGGAGTGCCATTGTACCACCGATGACTGGAACCACTGCCCGAGAGGGATCGGAAGGTCCCACGACTGCAGTGCCTGAGACCAACGCTTGCGAAAAAGGCGTTGAAAACGGCGTTTGTGCAGACGTCCGAGGGGCACTAAGGGGGCCAAGGACTCCATCAGACCCAGAAGAGAGGCCAGCTTTCTGGCTGGCGCCTGATCCAAGGAAAGGAGGTGGGCCAAGAGGTGCTGGAGGCGAACAAGGCGCTGGCGGGTCGGAGAGACCAGCCAGTCGGTGGTGTGGAAGGACATGCCCAGAAACTGAAACTGTTGCGACGGGGTGAGATCGGACTTCTCCTCGTTGCGAACGAATCCCAGCTGCTGACAGAGGCTTAAAACCTGTAGGGCTTGCTGGGAGCACAGAGTGCTGGATGAGGCAAGGAGAAGCCAATCGTCTAGATAGGCCTTCAAACGAATTCCTTTCTCCCGAACGTGCAAGCAAAGTTCCCGAGCCACCTTCGTGAAAACCCAGGGGCCGGGGCTAGTCCAAAGGGAAGAGCCCTGAACTGAAAAACACGGCCTCTCCACGCGAAGCGGAGGTACTTCCTGTCCCTTGGGTGGATCAAGAGGTGGAAGTATGCATCCTTCAAGTCGATGGATACCGCCCAGTCGCCGGGATGCATGGCATCGCGGACTGACATGGGGGTTTCCATCCGAAAACGGAGGACGATAGGAAACCTGTTCAAGGGCGAAAGATCCAGAACCGGTCTCCATCCTCCGGAAGCTTTGGGGACCACAAAATGCGGCCATAAAATCCCGGAGAGGAATGGAAGAGAACTTCCTCTGTGGCTCCCTTGGCTAACAGCGAAAGGACCTCCTGGTCTAAGGCCTGAGAGGCATCCAGATCCCGAGGAGGAGCGAAAGGGGGAGGGGAAGGCGTGAGAGGAGCCTTCACTGCACCCCAAGGAAGACGAAAACCCCGACCTGATCACCCGCAGAGCCCAAGGGCTTGCGGGAAGCCGCTCCCAGGCACTGAGGTGCCTGGACAGACTGCCCACAGGACTGCCCTGGGGTGAAGTACCCAGGTCGGGGGCGAGTCATTGGGGGTGGGCCGTCGGAGGCGTGGGAGCTTTCGGACCCGCCGGCCGAGTCGGAGGCCGACCCCTGCTTGGTTGCCTGCCTCTGGTCCCCCGGGGTCCAAATGACCGTCGTCCCTTGGGTTGAGAAGGACCCGGTGACGAGAAAGGCGCTGGCGCCTTGCGTTTTGAACCAGGGCGTGGGGGATGGGGGCCTGACTGAAAGGCGAGGTCACGCCTAATCTCGGCCTGGCTCTTGATGGTGGCCTGCACGTGATTCCCGAACAGAGACCCTGACTTGACAGGCAAGGCTCTGAGGGAAGCGCGGGCAGATGGAGAACGGGTCACAGAGATGCCAATAGGACCGCATCTCTCCTAGCAAGAACTGAGTTCAGATGGAGCCTAGTGAAGGCCCCAGCCGAATACTTAAGCCCTTCAGCCATTGACTGGATACAGGCTACCACAGCAGTTGGGTCCGCGGACTGGCGGATGGCGAAGGAACCAGAATCAGGATCCCTAAGGGCAGACACTAGTCCCCCTAGAAGGAGTCCATAACAGATATGGCCTCCAAACCCCTCCTCGCAGACTCTTCCCACTCCGCAAGGCAGCGCTCTGAGAGGGACACGTGCCTAGTGTGCGATTTTGACCTCTCCTGGACCAGTAGGAGGTCCTCCTGGGAGAGGGGAAGAGTGGCTTCGGGGATAGTGTCATTTGCCAAGGCCTTCTTGGCAAATGGAAGACTCTCTGGTCTAAGGAATTTCCCGCACGCCAACGCGGAAGGAAATCAGGGACCGAACCAGGTACGGGGTCCTGCGCCTCCGTGCCCCTGACTCGTATTTGGGCCCTCCTCATGCAGTCGGCCACCATAACTGACTCCTTTAGGAGTGAGGAGGGCCTAGCCGCCGATGGGCGAGATCCCAGGGCAAGTTCCGCTGCCGAAGGGCAGGGACCCTGGCCTCCTGAGAGGTTGACACTGCCCCCGGAACCAGGGAAGCCAGCACAGCCACCGAGTCTTGGAAAGAATAAGAACCGGGTGACCGGTCCTCATCCTCTGACTCAGAGTCCGCCAGGTCGGACCCACAGACCGATGGAGTGGCCGCCCCCGGCGAAGCGAGCGCGGCGAGGGCCCTGAGTGGCCTGGGATGGCTGGTTCCCCAGACATCCCGGGGGAGGGGTCAGACCCCGGAAGGGCAGAGGGAGCCTGGGAGGCAGATGCCTGCACTGGTGGAGGGCTGGGCATAAAACCCGGCCACCAGGGAAACCCCGGAGCAGGGGGCTGAGGAAAGCCCATGTTCGGGGGATATTGCCATTGGGCCCATGGCGCCCAAGGCAAAGGGCCCTGACCCCATGATAGGGGGGGCTGATAATGTGGCTGCTGGCCCAACCCTGAAAGTGGGGGGCCGAATGCGCCTGTCCCCTGAGGGGTGCTCGAGAGAGAGGGCGACACCCCGGTGGACTGCCCAACAGCAGAGGCAGACACATGAGGCGGGGGAAGGGAAACAACCGGGGGCGAACTAGATTCGAGCCCTTGAGCAGGAGTTGCTTCCCTGGATCGCCTACCGGGCGAGGGGGGGGTGACGCATAGTCCCCCTCATTGCCCGGCGCCTCCGTAGAGGGCCGTACACCTTCGATTCTGCCATGGGAATCGAACTGTGAGCAGTAGAACACTGAACACGGGGTGTACTAACGGGTGCGACAGAACCGAGGCTGAGTCGCTCGCCGTTATGGGGCAAAGGGGCGAGATCAACAGAACCGAAGCTGAGCTGATCACCGCCACAAAATGAGGGTTGCGAGAAAGAGCTCGCTGTGACGGGATCGACAGAACCGAAGCTGAGCCGATCACCGTCACGAATTGAGGGTTGCGAGAAAGAGCTCGCTGTCACGACAACAGAACCGAAGCTGAGTTGAGGTGAACCCTCGGGAGAAAGTGACGCTGAAGGGAGAGGAGGAATTGGCGGGGCTATAGACAAAGCGCCAGCCGGCGAGATGTGGGAATCGAGAGACGAAACCTTCTTAATTCTCGCCTTACCACCCAATCGCTTCACATACGTTTCTCCCTTAAGTGAAAACATAAGCAAGGACACCAACGAACAGCAACAACAATCGATCGATTTGCGAGAAAAGTCAAAAATACTTAGCCGTTCATGTACACGCGGCTTAACGGGAAAATGGCTGCTGAGAAAAGAGGACTGTTCTGAGCATGCACGAGGCACGAGGCCCTTTCAGGGGTTTTGTTGTCCGTACGGACTTTATTGTATACGAGGCAGGGATAGCAAATTGCTGCCGCTTATTGCATTAGTGAGCCACGGTATAGTATGTGTAATTAAAATACATTTTGGGTAAAATAGCAACGCTACTGTTACAGAAACAACAGAAGTAAAACATAGAACACAATCTTGTTTACGTTTGTTTGGTTAGTATGACAACAGCAGATGAGGAAGAAAAGGGGTTTAACACTTCACTCTTACTTTGAACAGATGTAGAGAAAGCCTGAGGTATTCAATATGTGTAATGCAAGTGAATTCTTTTTTTTTCTGTTCCTCACAAAGAAATACCCCTGCAGCAAGTACTTTGTTGGTGAACATGTTTTAATTAAACCCAGAAAAAAGGATAGCGGATTAAAACGTGGAAAGTCTCTTAAGGCACCTTTCTGTAAGAAAGCAAAAATCATTAAAACAAATGATGATCGGTATTTAGTCAGATGTGAAGGAAAGGAAATGGTGGTGAATGTGGAGGACATTACATCAACAACAGCTGTTGCAGAAAAGCGAAAAAGAACGCCATCAATCATCTTTGAGAAAATATTCACACAACTGATCGAAGAACAGAGTCGCTCCGACATTGATTATCCTGGATTACAGTCACTTGCGAACACTTATGGAGTTCAGATATTAGAAACTCCAAAGGATGGCAATTGCCAGTTTCACGCAATCGCGCAACAACTACAAATCCTTACTAATAAACAGTATTCAGCAGATGACGAGAGAAAGGCAATTGTTAAGTTTTTAGGAGAGAACCCAGTTGTTACTGGCCCGGGTGGTTTAATAGATTTAAGGCAACGTGTCCACGACGAATCTTGGGATGAGTATTTGGACAGAATGGAGAAAGGAGGACAATGGGGCGATGAGACAACACTAACTGCTGTCCCATTTCTTTTCCAAGTAGCTGTGACTGTACTGTCTGTTTAGATAGTGTAGTCACGATTCCATCACCAACGCACAGTTCGTACCAAGATGTGCCAACACTGGTGATAGGACACATAAGCGAAATGCACTATGTGCCAATGAAAATACTCATCAGTTGTTACAGTTGTGCATGATCCAGAGGATGCAGTTTCTGTTGCTGACAGTCACAGTAGTTTACAGTCAGTCTAAAAATGTAGGCGCAACTTTATGTGAAATTTGTGGTACAGTTGGACAGCATGACTGTTTAGAAGAATCGTTAACTGTTTCCATGGGGAAACCTCATCCCATTGATCCGGTTGATGTTCTTTATTCTTCTTGTAGGTCGTTTGGAAATACATGATTGTGAGGACCAGTACACCCAAAGCAACAGTCCATGATCTCAGTGAGAGAACTGATAAATGCCAATCCTAGGCCAGCTGCTCCTCAACCAGTTTCGGAGCAGCTGACCCTAGGAATTGGCATTTATCAGTTCTCTCATACTCAGTGGACTTGATTCCACTGGGGCATGCGCATTAACGAGGTAAAACCAACCTGCATTACACAGTTCAACCAGTTCGACCGGTTGACTCTAGAAGCGGCATATTACTGTTCTCTCACAAGTAAGACTTTAATAACCAAAAAATAACGACCCTACAAACAAACATACTGTGTAGGGTTATCCGTTTTCAATACTAATTTACTAAACTTTTCAGATTTCAGTTTCTCCGCGTTTTTTCTGATCATTATCAATATCATTTTTGCGCAGACAGTCATTTTCAATAACATCATTTTTGCGGAGACAGTCATCAAACTAAGACTTGGCTGAGACACTATGCGAACAACCCTAATTAGAGGGCTTGGGGTTTGTGGCTGGACAGCGGCCCTGGGCGGCTCATGCGATACCTGTAATTAACTAACTGTAACCACATAAGGCGGGGGCTGGTGGCGCTTGGCTTCCCACCGTTGAGATAGTCTAGGTCTTCTTGGGGAGGGCGGGGTGGCGGAGGGGTGGGAGGAAAGGGCAGGGGAGGAGACAAAAAAGGAGGGTGGGTGGGTGGAAGGTAATATTGTACGAATTCTGGCCGGTTTTGAGTCAGGAATTGGTATTTATTAGTTTTTGTTAGTAAACGCTACAAACATACATACTGTGTATATTTTTGACATAAATCCACACACTTATCCCGCATGTCTTCCACTGAAAGATAGTTTTGACAAAGTGTTTCTTTCTGCTGAACAGTCATCTATAATAAATAGTGTCTGCGTTCCCTCAAGCAGTCTGTACTACTTCTTTTCAACGCAACACAT
>CM031599.1:100229973-100277273 GCA_018398815.1 Conus ventricosus
TGGAGGCAAATCAAGACTAGTTTAGTACAAACTAAGAACCGTTTGCCCCACACTTTTTACCATTCTCGACCCCACTGCGCTTCATACCTGTTATGATACTTTATAATTCTTGCGGCGACATCTGTTAATCTGTTCTATGCTGAATTCATTTCCGAGAACTGTTTTGTTTTTCCACATGCTGCCAAAGAATACAGTCTTTCTTTTTTTGGCATAATAGCTTGGGTCATCAACTTGATCATTTGTAATCATAAGTTCAGGAAGGTTTAATAGATCGTCGCTGTTCATGTTTTTTATTAATTATAATTATTTTATTTTTTAAAAATGAGCACCAAAAAAAACTGTTACCAACCTTGTATACCATTCTGCTGTTATTGGGGCCTAAGTGTAGGATACACAATGCTTGGTAAAAGCTTGTTAAAAATAAAACCAGCAGATCTTGGCAAACTAGACTTTGAAGACTCAGCAAAGCTGATTGCTATTATTGCAGCTTCGTTCGCTACGAAAGATTTTTTAGTTAAGCAAGGAATAATTCCAGACAGTATCAATATGTAAAATTAAAAAAATACATTTATAAAAATGGCTTCACTCGTAATGATGATTGGTGGCGCTGTGGTTAATGTGCTTGCTTTTAGCGGAAGTAATTACGCATTTAGTAAACTGCGGGATGACGGCGAGAGAAAAAGACATAACAAAGCTGTGGAGCAACTAGCCGCAGCGCAAGATCGCTATGAAAAGCAGAGAATTGAGCAGTTAGATTTTATTAATAACAAACTGAAAAAACAGGACATGCAGCTTACACATTTAAAGATGTTGATCAAGCGATAAAAGAATATTATCTTGTAACAGGCAAACCAATCGAAACATTGCCCCCGCCAAAATTCAGTGACTTTTATCAACCATCAAAAAACAAAAGATGCAAGAAATCGTGTTATCGTCTTCGGCATGACTGTCGTGTATTTTGTTGCGCATAATATTGGCTGAATAAAAATGAACAAAATCTATTATTCGCCAAAAGGATTTTGGAAGGGAATAACAGCAATCAAAAAGCTAAGCAAGCGGCTGGGGTCAGTGAACAAACAGCGAAGGAATGGTTATCTAAACAAGCGATTTGGCAAATTTATTTACCTGCACCTAGACAAATACAGAGACCACACTTTGTGAATACAATACCGAACGACACCCATCAAATGGATCTTCTATATTTACCCCATGATGCGATTAGACGAAAAAGATTTAAGTACGCACTTACAGTCATTGACGTAGCTTCAAGATACAAAATGCGGAACCGTTAACACAAAAGAGTGCTTCTGCTGTTGCTGTCGCTATACAACTGATATACCAACGAGGCCCGTTAATTTATCCTCGCATGATTCAAGTCGATGATGGAAAAGAATTTAAAGGCCGAGTGAATCAATTAATTGTTAAAACATAGAGTTACCATTAAAAGAGGCATTCCGGGAGTTCACAGATCACAGGCTTTGGTTGAAAACTTTAACAAACAGTTATCTGAAAGGCTTTTCTCCTACCAGTATCATAGAAAAGCTTATTGACAATTCTCGCAACACAGAATGGGTTAGAAGACTGCCCTCAGTTCTACATGCAATGAATAATGAAGAATTTAAAGGGCTAAAACCAGTACAAGCAATCAAAAGAAAAACAATAGATGTTGTTGAAGGAGAGTCTTCATCCGCAAACTATTGCCGTTTGGTTTAAAGTAAGGTACCTTTATTTACCGGGGAAGCAGAAGGGGACACTCGCATCGGGGCAACCGATCCAGTTTGGAGTGTTGATCCATATGAAATAAAAGAATTGTAAAAATGAATCCGCCCGTGTATTATTTACGAGAAACTGACACAACAAAAAAACCCGGGCTCCTCAAAGATCTTTTGTGAAGGAGGAACTGCAGATAATTCCGCCAGACACAGTTCCGCTTTAATTAATTTACGTAAATATATTTTGGTTAAAATGGAAGCCAAAAGAAAGAACCTGGAACGAAATGGAATCAAAAGAGGTAGCAAGAATGATAAAAAAAAGAGACCTTGGAATTAATGCGAGAATCACATGGTACGTATTCTGCTGTTAAAGAAACAATATACAAGGATTCTTTGGGCACATGGCACTGCACCCCAGATCGCCTACAGCCTAAAATCCCAAATTTTGACTATCAAAAATGGGATAAAGAATATCTTGAAATAATAAAAAAAATTCGAGCGCATCAAGCAAACATGAGAAAAAATTTGTCTGAATTGGAGGTTGATATGATTGATTTTCTAGATAAAGTTGAGGAAAAATATGGACCCGAATATAAACCCGAAGAAGATATATAATTAACGCTGTTCTCCAGTGCCCAATTGCATATGAAAACTCTGGATTAACAAATACTCGCTTTGTGTTTGTTCTATCTAATGACTTCTTTGTTACAACGGTTGTGTTGATCTCATGTAGACTAGATCGTAGTTTTACGTTGTCATGATGAAAAGTATGTTTATGAACAATGCTTCTTTGTAGTTGTTATGTGATATGCTCGACTGCACAACACTGCGAGATATTCCCTTTGTTTTTTTGATGGTTTTCTCCTGGCTCGAAATACTGTACATTTCGACCTTAACCCAACAAACTCCTTGATCACCTTTCCAGATAATTCATCCTTCATCTTTCCTAAAACCTTCTTGTTAGTAATTGAATGCAAAGGCGAATCTTTAGGGTAATCGGATGTGTCGTACCATCCTGCATGCCCTTTAGCTACTTCTATTTCCATGTCTTTATAGATGTCTTCAGTGGGATTATCTATAACAAAACTGTCTGTATCTGTGTAAAGTACTCTGGACTCAGGATACGAGGGCTTAAAGTAGTCATAAAGAAATTCTAACATCAAAAGCTTTGATAATTCTAAAACAGTAAACCCAATAAATACAGGTTTGTCCAATTTGACTTTCTTTTTTTTCATCATTATACCAAAAAGCTGATCATGAAATTTTCTGAAGTCCTGATAATTAGTTTTGAAGTCAGCTTAATTGCTTCGTTCTCTTTGTGACCAATCTGACGTCTTTACTTTTGTGCGGATTTTCCATAGTCTTTCCGAAACAACTTTTTGTTCATCAGCTTGAAAAAGTCTTTTTCTGAAGCATCTGTGGATTTAGTTCTGAGATCAGTGTTCTTCATGATGTATGGTTTCATGAACTGTTCTTGATCAAAAGCAATTATACGATGAACAGCTGTCAACTTCAAACCATGTCTTAAATAAAATTGTAGAAGTCTGTAATGACAGACATAATTTTTTTTGTCTCGAAGATTAGGCACAAGTTTAGGCGGTTCTGTTTTTGCCATCTTTAGCTTTCTGCTGCTAATGGATAGTCCCTTATGCAGGTCATGGAGTTCATGAGGATATTCTAAGTCAACTTCTAGAATGAAACCACGCTGTTGGCCCGGCGCCAAACTGCCCAACCACTTAATGCCTTTTGAATATTATTCGTACCGCCACCTGTGTACATTTTAAAGTTGCGTAATGGAAGCGATTGCGCCATAGCCCATCCATACAGATTGTTTGCATCTAAATACATAAGATAGTTAGACCTTTTACTTGGATCATAGTCGTCCCCAAATACTTGTTGTTTGCTTTACAGTAATGGGGAGACGCCATACTAATTCCTCCATGCAATCCGTTTTCAAACATCTGAATCATTGGTAGGTCAGACAATAAATCAATCTGTACTCCAGTAAACTTTAAGAAAGCATCCCAACTCATCCCGGGCGCAGAAATGTAATGCGCGGGATCCAAGCTATAATGTTTCATGCAGGTCTTTCTGTAATTTTCAAAAACGTCCGCCAACAAACATGTATCAGCCATTAAGTAGGAGTCATGATAGTTTTCCCATCGTTTACACTCTAACTTCTGCCACGCATCTTGAGCATGTTGGTAATCGGAGTCGCTGATTTCCTTCCTCTAAGACTAGAAAAGAACGCGCCTTTAGGCGGAAGTGTATCTTCGTCAAACCTTTCCCCAAATGTTCATGTACTCATAAGGGTAAACGCCCTTTCTAACGAGAGTTGGGTCAAAATATTCTTCCGTTATTGGGCAGGACTTTAAGGACATAGCCAGTGACTCTAAATGAACCCATCATGTGTTGCATAGAGTCAAAAAAAAGACATGTTATTCAGATTAAAGCACATGTACTTTTCTGATGATTGTGCAATGCATGCTACCCTGAAGGCGCTGGTTACTGCTTGCATTATAAGGTGAGAGTCGTAACCTCGCAAGTTGGTGAAAGAATATAGGCAGCTTCCATGTCGCAGGATTAAAGTTTAGTTGAAGATTGCATTTACTGTCGCCTGCTCCTCTGAACTTTCCGCTAATGTGATCATGGTCTCTTACTGTCGGATTGGCTTCCTCACGTTTAGACATTAGTTCTAAACCACAAATCCAACAATGTGTGGCTGATTTATACTGTTGTTGGTCTTCGGGCATCATTATGATTTCAGATAAGTTTAGATTATTAGAACAGTCATTACGCACTTTCTGCATGCGTTCTAAGAAGTATTCTGCAGCATCTGGGCCTCTATACAATTCTGGTGCTGGAATGGGCGCCATCCGACCTGACAACAATGAAGGCAAATGAACAAATCTGATGATTACTCATTAAACTGTTTTTTCGAAGTTTTTTGTGGTGCTGGCCCTTCATAAGGAACAATAAGCGATTCGAAGTCTGCGTAAACAACATATGGAGAATTTTGCATCCGTTTCAGTTCTTAAAACTAACTTTAGATCCAGGTGGGGGCGTAATTAGTTCTGTATTACATTCAACTGGGCCGATACAGTGTTTCTTATGTTCGCTCGCGGCTTGAACGGATGGAATTCTTGTTAAACATTTTCTACAGAATTCTTGTTTATGTCCATTCTTGAAGTATGCTGCATTAGTTTACTCATTGTTCGTATCAATGTGTAATGCGGTAGCCCTGCTGGTGAAAACATCAGTAGTAAGTCAACATGATTTTTGTCTGGATCGCCAATCGTTGGGCTGTTCTTAGACACTTTAATGGGCTGTAGATTTGTTTCCTCATCCCATGTGTAAATATTAACAGTTATTGGTTTGTTTTGTTCTTCAAACTGATCAATTTGATCTACACTAACAGGAAAGGATATTCCGTTGAAGTTAAGATCTTTGGTGTATTGCCGATAGTTAGTCACTCTCTCAGCGTGTTCGCGGATATAATGCAGCCTTGCAAGAACACACCACATAAAACATTTGTCGTCTGTATTCTTTATGTTTAAAACTGCTCTCTTTGAAACCAACTCTCGAGGTAGCGGAATGTAAGCCTTGCCTACAATCGGTGCATACTTAGCCTGTTTTAATCTAATCTCTAAGACTTCGCCCTCTGACCAACCAGAGCCTCTCATTTTAGCCCTTCTTCAGCGGCCACATCAAACTGTGTAAGCAGCTGGTCTGCCCAACCAGGTGTTAAGTCATTATGAGAAAGAATAGTCTGTTGTTTAGTCGAGACCCAGACTTCTAGATTTTCTTCATTTATTGTTACATAGTCGATTAAAACAGCTAACATTACTTTAACTGGCGGGTCTATTGTTAGTTTACCTGGAACTTGAGAAATAGCATGACCAACGCTTGCCCGTACGCTTGCTGGATCAATAACTTCTAAATCAATATCATTCAGTGCTCTTGACAAACGCTCTTTCTCGAGCATTCCTTCAAACAATTCATCTGGGCCTTCATATATCTTAGCCATGCTGTCTTTCTTTTCTAAGCCAACATATTTATTTAAATTTTAAAAAAAATACTTAATCAGAATCAATATCGACGGTCTTTTTACGCTTGGACTCATAAACTAAAGTATAAACACCCTTTGGCGTTGTTAATGTGAGCTGTTTAGAACAGAGTTTAATGTCTCGTTTACTTTTTTTAAGCATTCCTTTTTTATCTGCTCGGGGTCTGGCTGTTGAGAAAAACTTGTCCTCGCCTTTCTTTGAAGATCAAACTTTTGTCTTTTGTAGTCATCAAAATCGGCCTGTAAACGATTAAATTCTTCATCCGTGATGTTTGAGTCAACTAGTGCTTTATTTATTGTCAGTTTGAACGAACTAAGTTTAGCCGTTATTAGTTGAACCATAGCTGTGTGCTTTTGGAGTTTAGTTTTTATTTTTTTGCTAGCAGCACCTACAGCTAATGAACACAGGCCAAGAGCTAAAGACAAACCGCCTAGAGGTAAAGCCGCGGGTGCGCCTATGCCCGTTGCTAAGAGACCAACACTCTTTCCCTGCTGATAGAGCACTTATAGTCGATGCCCCAGTATTAACATAAGTAACAGCATTAAAGGCAGCAGAATACCTTCGTTTGGTTTTGCTGTATTTTGAAAGGTCTTGCTCTAGTTTTTGTTGCATTTGTGTAATGTTTGTTAATCTAAAGGTTTTTATGTTGGGGGTTTCTACTATCCCTTCTCTTGGCGACTCCGGTGCTGTAGGCACATTTGGATAAACTTGAACGGACATGCTTTTTATAAAATAAAAATAATTTAGTATTGTATATCTTTTAATCTGTTATCTTGAATATTCAGCTGCGCATCATATATTAAAAACAAATGTACATTAACTGGTTTATCGCCATCTTTTTCTTTATCAATTTGAATGTTTATTCCGTCTTTAACAGTTCTCCCACTTCCATGCAACTGATTATCCTCTGTCGATCTTAGGTCAATCCATAAACCGTATTTTGTTGTTAAATAATCATCGAGTCTAACATTGTGAAGGTGTAGATCTTTAGACACAAGGTCTACCGTTGGATTTCTACCCCTCCCACCCCCAAACAATTTTCTTATTTCATCAAATGCTGATAAGGTTTAAGCCCGCTAGCGTAGATTTGGTTAGGGCTACCCTCAATCGAACATTGTACTTTCGTTATTTTAGGATTGATAAACTTTTCACTTCCTCTTTTGAATGGTTCTTCATCTTCACACAGCAATAAAATACCTTTAAGCGATCTTGCTGCGGCACTAAAACTAAATTCCATATAGTGTCTGCCCTGCTTCTGGGATATGTTGTATGATGAATCACTCTTTCGTAATATATTGCTAATTTTGATGATATTGTTGCTCAATCAGCCTTGCTAAATTAGGGTTGCTAACAACATCAAACTCTAGCGCAATGTCAGAAATACTGTACTTTGCTTCGGTGTCTGATGATCTGATAACACGTTTGTATTCATTAAAAGTTAGTTCATATGACAATCTGTCTTTTAATGCTCCTTGAAAGTATGGCGCATGCGCTTTTAACAGCTCAAAATCTAAGGGAATGGAAAAGCGATTTCCATACGCAAAATTTGCGGCTACATACTTTTTGCCGTCTTTAATATCTGCGGCGCCTATTCTATGTTTTAGTGCTTCTTCATTTTCGATTCCTTGAAACGCAAGATCAGCCCTTTCATTCCCGGTTAGCCATAGATCAGAATAGGTTAAAAATATGTCTGCATTATGTAAAGAAAATATTTCTTGCCCTCAAGTTTTATAGAAATTTCTTTAACGATTGCCCGCCCCAAATTCTGGACAACTGTCCTGTTTGTGTCTGTTGTTGATTCGAGTTCTATTTTAAAAGTAAGACGCGCAGAGCCTGGCACAATCACTTCATCCGCTCCTAGGTCTGGAAATTTGACAGTAAGAATTTGATCTGCATCAATAGTAGATGGATTATTTGGAACAGTAATATTCCGTTTATTTCCCTTCACACCAAAGGGCTCTTTCAGTCTTCTATGCGGGTCAAGAATTGAACCATATGTTTGCGACATTTTTATAAAACAAAATAAAAAGTTAATTATTTAAAAAACATGGCAGGAATTGAAGGTGAAGAAGATTATGATGTTTCTGATCCTGGAGACGACATGAGTGAAATGATCCCTTTGATACAACATCGCTCAACGCTCTCAATGCGGCATGAATTAACAGAAAGTAAGGTCAGATCATTTTACAAAGTTTAGGTCAAGAACCTCCCGAATTTATAGACCCAAATGATTTTGAATTAAAAGATGATCATTTGTCTGTGAAAAAACGATCAAGGACAACTTGTTCGGCTTACAACTAAACCAGACCCATCAAAGTTTTTAGCCAAGAGTACAATTATACAAAGACTCAGTGTGAAAGATCAAAATCGCCTTGGTCTTGTTAGACCGAAATTAAGGGCGGAGGCAGTTTCTAAACTTCAAAACACACTGCAGGAACTCCCGACAGATAACCAAATGCAAAACATGGAACTTAAAGAATTAAATCAATCGGCAGACGAATTAATAAATGCAATAGAAGCAGAAACCAGTTTTTCAGAAGAAACAGCATTAAAGACTATACACGACTCACCGCTACCCATGCGAGAAATAGCGGCCCTTGATCATGCTTTGAGAACCATTAGAGGCGAATTAACAAACAATTTAGCAAAAACTGGGTGAAATAGATGAGCATATAAAAAGAGAAAAAGAAAAACTCGTTGAGGCTGATGACGCCAACTTAGGGCCTGATATTAAAGAAAGAATAACCCAAAGACTAAAAGATCTTGAACAAGAGAGATCAGCAAGACTAGAAGTGTTGTCTACTAACCGAGAACAATTACGAACTCAAGTGAGCAGAATAAGAGAAACTATCCAAAGAATTTTATATGAAGACACAACGCTAGCAGAACGAATCCGAACACTGTTTAGAGAGCAAGGAGTCACATTAGCAAGCGTTATAACAGCCTTAGGATTTGCAATAAGTACGCTGGTGTTGGCTATTACAGGCGGCGGTGGACAACGCCCAGTGCCTCCATCGCCATCGCCTCCACCTGATAAATCATGGGTAAAAAAACAGCTTGATCATTTTGCGAGTTTATTAAAAAATTAGCCGGTAAAGCCATGGACGCTTTGCCGGGTATATTAGGGAGTATTGTTAGCTGGCTTTTGTCTACTGCAAGCAAAGTAGTTGGCTTTATGGCCGAGCACTTATGGACATTAGTTCTCTTAATAGTTGGGTTAATATTTAGTAAAATAAAGACCGAGTAATCCTAAGCAAGTTAATCCAAAAACAAGCGCTGTCTTTTCATATTCATGGTCATTATTTTTTTTTATATCAACGGCCTTCGGGCTTTGGGCTGCGGGGATTGGATGACTTATTCTTGGGGGGTCGACTTGTTTGTTTACTGCTTGCAATATTACAGGCTCAGAATTTATGTCGTTTTGTCCAACCTTCTGTTCATTGCCTGCAACAAGAATTTCATTGTTGTAGTTCATTATTGTTCCTACCTGGAGTCTGAGGTCAGAAGGTAGCATGTATAAACCAGTGCCAACAGCAAAGTCTACTTTCGATCTTGCAAATTGCAAAAACATGTTGGTACCTTTTAATACTTGAAGGCAAATCAACAGTAGAATTAATGGCGTCCTCTAAATTTGCCAAGTACTGTTTTTGTGCATCAAAGCCAGTAGAAGGATCAGTTATGCTCGATCTTGCCTGTGCTTGCGAACCTAGCAAACACCAAACGTAAGTACGAATAGAGTCGTTTATTCGTTCTATTCCCGCTCTAGTTAGACCCTTAGAAGTGTCTAAAATAAATGTTGTCCACGCTGTTTATGCTCTTGCTCTATGGACCCAAGATGAACGGCTGTGCCTGAAGAGAAAGATGTATAAGGAGGATTCCAGGCATAGTTATACTTTCTGTGCACGCCCCAAAAATAAGGGGTGCCTAAGCCATGATTAAGGTCCAACTTTTGTCTAAAGTCTGTCTTAACATTAATATTAAATTCGTTACAGATCCTTTCAAAAGCCTTCATGTCTATTTGGTTGCTGAAAGGATTAAACGGTTTGTCATTTGGCAATGGCGCTCGCAGTTCAGTCAAAATACGTCTGAAGGTGTAATAGAAATGAAATCTGTACACTGACCTCACCAAAGGATCAGGATGATTTAATGATCAGCATACGACATCCACACCCAGTTGATGCGCAAAACACAGCAAAGTTTAACTGGTTCTGATAAAACTGCATCGGATGACTGAACCACACTTTCGCGATGTAGTCTTTTTTAATAGGGGGGTTAAGATATCTGTTTAATGGCGTACTCACCTTTACTTGAAAGGTGTCAGTCTGGGTCACAGAAATGACAAGAGTATCAGTTGTTATTTTTTTAAGATTGTAGTGCGGCCCAACAGAATATTTTGCATCAGTATATTTAAACGCACTCATTTTTATTTCGTTTAAAAAATGTTTGTAACAATAACAACTCAAGACCGCCCTTCGTTTTTAGAACATGCTGTTAAGAACGATTGCGGAACCAAAATGGTCGCACTCCATGAAATATTCTACAAAGTCGTATGGTTTAATATAGTGAATCCAAGAAGAATAATAAGATTAAAAAAGTTGATAATAGAGGAACATTAGTTAGCCAGTTAACCATACCCGATGGTTATTACGGGTTTTGCTCACTAAAAAGAAGCAATGAGTAACTTTGACATTACTCTCAAACTTAACAATGCAAATCTGAAAACAATGTTATCATTCAAACCTGAAAAAGAAGAAGTAGGTTACTTTTTGATGAAGAGCTAGCTAAAATGTTAGGCTTTACAACTGCCAATCGAGCCGTTCATAGTTTTAGAGTTACGTCAAACAAAACTACTTACGAGGGGGAAAATCCGCTCGATCTTGCATTACATTCATTACTCTATGTTCATTTGGATGAGCTGAGCACTGATGAAAACTTATATGATGGAAGGCCCTCAACTGTTTTAAGAGCTCTTCCGTCAGGGAAAGCTGCATATTGCGATTATGAAATTATACAATTCCCTAATTTACAGTTTAAAAGATTAGTTTGTGGGAGGGTCGGATCATTTAATATAAAAATTGCAGACAAAGCGGGGAAAGTTGTGAAATGTGATAACCTACACATTGTTTTAGAAATAAAATAATACGTTACTAAAAAATAATGTCGCGTGGGCCAGAAGAATCAGGAGTTACATTAGCGCCTGTGAGGTGTATAACTTTAGAATTAAAAGACCTTGCAGACGTTACAGACTTTGAACAGAACGGTGAGATAGGCGCTTTGTATGGTTTTGAGTACACTAAAGATGGTGATTATAAACGCAAAGAGGTTGGCGACAACAAAAAGTTTCCTAAACTAGAGCAACTGCGCATGTAGAAGCAAATAATGCTGGCCAGTATGAATATAAAATAGTTCGAAAACCTGACAGCAAATGGCATTTGGAACCATATTTAGAATGGGAAATAAAATTTGAATTCATAAGCCCATTTACTTTTTTTTGCCGTCAAAAAAGTTTCAGAAAAGCATTCAACTCTGGCCCTTTACATGTAAGTCTTATGCCGGACGACATAGTCGGAAAGAAATTGAAATATCGCCGTATGAGAAAAAACAGTACATCCTCCACAGAAAAGAAACGGTTTTAAAGAAAGCTTCTACAAAATTACAGTTCTTTCCAAGCAGAAAAATTAGGAGACACGTTCACAATAATATTTGAAATTTCTGTCTTTAGAGATGTGGAGAGGGATGGGGTTGTGGGCGTTAGTGACGTCCTTATAAAAGGAATTAATATTAGCTGGCAAAACTTAGACGTTAAACGCCTTAAAGTTACCATCGTCGTTCTTCACAATGGTGAGGATATTAAGATCATAACAAGAAGCAACAAAATCAATGTTGACTTAAATAGAAACAATCTTACAGAACTGAATTGGATTAATCTTACACATTTAGGCCTCATAGGGTTTTATTATACTGAACAAGTTTTGACGGAGAGTATGATAAAAATAATAACTGGATTAGATTAAATTCTGTTATAAAACTATGGAGCAGACAACTTTGGTGTCAATGCCGATGTTAAACTTTATGATAAAATCCCCTCATTGTTCAATGATTTGTGGGCAAACTGGCTGTGGAAAAAACAATATTTGTCCTCGACCTATTACAAACAGTTTATCGTTATAATTTTGATCATATAGTAATTTTCTGCCCAACACTTAAATGGAACAAGGCATATAATGATAGAAGGTTTATATGGGCGGATGATGACATATATTTAATTAATCCCAGCAATAAGCTGAGTGAGTGTTTAGAACACTTTTATAAATTTGTTTGAGGAACGCAGACACTATTTATTATAGATGACTGTTCGGCAGAAAGAGACATAGTTAAAAAGAGAAACACTTTGTCAAAACTGGCTTTCAGCGGAAGACATGCTGGGATAAGTGTGTGGATTTTATGTCAAAAATATAACTCCGTTTTAAAAGACTTTAGAGAACAGTTAAAGACTGTAGTTTTATTTCACATGAAAGACAGAGACGCATTTGATGACTGTATGCGCGAAAATGATGTTATTGATAATGATCAAGAAAAACGCAGGATTAAGCAAAAACTGAAATCTGAAAAGTTTAGTAAATTAGTATTGAAAACGGATAACCCTACACAGTATGTTTGTTGTAGGGTCGTTATTTTTTGGTTATTAAAGTCTTACTTGTTAGAGAACAGTAATATGCCGCTTCTAGAGTCAACCGGTCGAACTGGTTGAACTGTGTAATGCAGGTTGGTTTTACCTCGTTAATGCGCATGCCCAGTGGAATCAAGTCCACTGAGTATGAGAGAACTGATAAATGCCAATTCCTAGGGTCAGCTGCTCCGAAACTGGTTGAGGAGCAGCTGGCCTAGGATTGGCATTTATCAGTTCTCTCAGTGATTTGATATTGTTGATTTTGCTTTTGCAACACTTCATTGTGATAAGACAAAAGAGAACATTTCCTTGGTGTGCAAAAAGTGAATGATTCAGTGAGCTCTCATCCTTTTCGACAAATTCAATACCGCGAGTGGGTTAAAACAGCTGTTGATTGGGATAGTTTTTCAGAAGAGTTTAAGACCTTTCTTTCTGATACAATTCCCGGAAAACTGCAGGAATGTGCATATTGCGGAAAGGAGTTCTGGTGCTCTAAATGGCCTACACCGCGGACCAGATGGGTTGCCACGATTCATTTGTGGGGGTGATTTTTGTTCTACATCTTGCATGCAGAAATGTCAGTGAAAGGAATAAACAGATGACAAAATGGGAAGTCGTTCAGACTTTTCCCTGAACGATTGTTCATAGAATTTCAGGGCTTAAAACGTTCCGCGTCTGGGCGGAATTCCGCGATTTCGGTTTGTCAAAACAAAAAAAAAAAAAAAAAAAAAAAACAAAACCGACAGGAGCAAGGTATCCGTGATCGGCTTGCAAGCGTTCATAGCAACTGCGCGCAAGTTATGGCCCCTGATTATTCTTGGAAGAAGTTTCCGGTCGGACTTCCGGAAAAAACAAAATGGCGGAGCGCGCAGTCATTGTTCATGCGGGTCGATCTTTTGACGAATCTGCAATTAAAAACAAGTGGAAATGGGAGTGGACGCTTCAGAAAGTTGACGAAGAAGTCATTGGAGACTTTCTTCGCAAAGTTATTGCACAAGGTTTAGCTTGGTGCAAACTGTGCGTAAGGGAAGTGTTACGGTGGTCGCGGGAAGAAAGCTCTTGATCACATTCGTTCAGCGAAGCACGTGTCAAACGTCAAGGCGCTGAGTGGAACTACAAGAAAGGTCACTGAAGACACTTTAGCAGCAGTAAAACGTGCCAGGATAGAACATTGCAATCCTGTGGGGAAAAAAGAGGGTGATATAGAAAATGTGGAGAGTGCAAGCCAGGCGGGAGACAGCAAGGAAAAAGATAGGGTTCAAACTAATCAAAGTCAAGTTGTCAGCAAGAAGGGGGATGAGAATGAAATAAAAATCGTAGAGTGTGAAAGCCAGACAGGAGAAAGCAAGGAAACAGCAGACAAAGATAGGGTTGAAATTCAAGTAAGCAAGAAGGTGGATGGCAAAGACAGTGCAGACAATGCAAGCAGCAAGAAGAAACAGAGTTCCTTGCTATGTTTCTTTAATGCCTCCACCACCCAAACACCCAAATGACAAAGCTGTGTGTGTGTGTGTGTGTGTGTGTGTGTGTGTGTGTGTGTGTGTGTGTGCGTGTCCTTGTGTGAAATCCTGTATTTCAGTGTTTATTATAATTTAGGAACTTCAAAATTTGACTTTCAGTATGGGCTGATTCCACAAATTTCTCATTTATCAAAATTTGGATATTGTGACTTTCAAAATGTGCTGATTCCGCAAGTTGATCTCTGTTATATGAGACTGAACTTTAAAGTGTTTGATGCAGTTACTGACTTTGTGTGCACCAACTTCAAACTTGATATTGTGTGATCATTTAAACCTGAAAAGTGAAACTTATTGAGCAACCCCAGAAGTGAGATTTCATCCAAAGACTATAGTTGGTGAACACCTGTAAAACACTCAAGTTAAAGGGGGAGTGTTCATTTTATTATGTGTTTAACCCCTTCTCCCCTTGTCCCAAATATGTCTTCCTGTAATAATTATGTGTTTACAGCAATTTTTATGCACTAAATAACTCTTGAAATCATGTCCAGAAAGCGCGAAATGGCATAGATTTACACTCGGTTTTTAAAAAAATTTTCCCGGGGGAGCATGCCCCCCCGGACCCCCCTAGTTTCAGTGGTTTTTTCCTCCTCCTGTTTTAAGCCCTGATAGATGATCTGTGCATGCACACAGACACACTCTTAAACAAGAAAATGATGTTTTGAATGCTGTACTGAGAAATTGCATTTTAGAAACGCTCATGGACTTTGTGCAGTCAGTCATGTGCATTGTCTCTCAAGTACACAGTAACGAGTTGTAACCATAAAATGTCACATTTCTGTTTTGAATCAACGGAACTTTTATTCTTTGTGAGCCTTTGGATCTCCCCACAAAAGTTAGCCATAATAGCTTTTAATCTGTATAAAGCAATGGTATAATAGTATACTGAAAGTGAATACATGACCTCTTCCACTCTGTAAACTCTGATAAAGGTTATGCGATTCCATTAGCAGCAAGTACCTACCTACTAATTTTGGCCTTTTTTTTCAATATATTTGGCCCACATGGTAATAAAACGTCATTTTTTTTGTTTATATAAATGTTTGTTTTGCAAATCAGGTCATGAGATGCCTTCTCATGCCTGGAATGGCCAACCTGTATTTGTTCCCCCTAAAGTGAGAATACTTTTCATTACCTAAAGGGAGGGTGGGGCGGGTAGTTTAGGCCAGAAACACCTCGATGACACCAGGAAAACATCTTTTATAGACTATTGCTCTGGTTGCGTGTGCGAAGGCGTACAACTTCCTGTTATCATACATGTTTATTCTCTCTGTCTTTGTCTCTCTCTCTCTCTCTCTCTCTCTCTTTCTCTCTCTCTCTCTCTCTCTCACACACACACACACTCTGAGCGCTCAAGTATATATGCTCTCTTTGTCTCATCTCCTTATCATGATTTTTTTTCTCTACTCATGTCTGATTTGATATGTATTTGGTTCATTATATCTCGTTTTTTTTTCTTGGGTTGTATATCACATGTGAACAACATGTTTTTCTTTTAACATGATTTTCTGATAAGTGATTTCAGTTTTAATTATTAAATGATTCTCTTCAGTTCTCTCTCTCTCTCTCTCTCCTTTTTTTTTCATTGTATCATTTTCAATGCATGCCACTATGTTTTATCATACCCTCTACATGTGTTCAACCATGTCAATCATTATATTTTGTGCTTTACAACTTCTTTCCATTTCTGATGTTCACGCTCTCTCTCTCTCCTTTTTTTTTTTCATTGTATCATTTTTAATGCAAGCCATTATGTTTTATCATACCCTCTACATGTGTTCACACTGTGTCAAAAATTATGACATTTTGTGCTTTACTACTTCTTTCCATTTCGGTTGTTTGCCCTCTCTCTCTCTCTCTCTCTCCTTTTTCATTCCTCTTTTTTTCATTGTATCATTTTTAATGCAAGCCATTGTTTTATCATACCCTCTACATGTGTTCACACTGTGTCAAAAATTATGACATTTTGTGCTTTACTACTTCTTTCCATTTCGGTTGTTTGCCCTCTCTCTCTCTCTCTCTCTCTCTTCGTACCTTCTGTGTATTTTCATCCCAAACGAAGAATGGTCATATATGCTGTGCGTTGTCACTTTTTCCCTTTTCTCATCAAAAATGATTGTTCATTGTACTTTGATTCTTCCTCCCAATTATCATGTCCACTGCTCCCTTACTTCCCCTTCACTGTGTGTGTGTGTGTGTGTGTGTGTGTGTGTGTGTGTGTGTGTGTGTGTGTGTGTGTGTGTGTGTGTGTGCGCGCACGTGTGTGTGTGTAGGCGAGTGTACGCACTCTCTCCAGTTCTGTCTCTCTCTGTGTCTTTCTGTCTCTCTCTCTCTTCTCACAAATTCCATGTTAATTTGCTAAATACCTTGATGCCTTATGAAAACTGATTATTTAAATGTTGTGCCCTTTTCTCTCTCTCTCTCTCTGTCTGCCTCTCTCTTTTTCTCTCTCTCACTGTGCGTGCGTGTGTGTGTGTGTTCCGAATTCTGTACATACTTTGTCATATTCATATTACTGTATGATTTTATTAAATTTTATACATGCTAATTGTTGTATGTTTAAGTACATTTCCGTTTCAAATTATAACATTTCATGCTGTTCCCCCTCTCCATCCCCTCTCTTTTTTTGCCCCCCTCCCCCAATCTCACTTTGCTTAACACCTTCTACGTATTTTCATGCCTTACGAAAAATGACTACATGTCTTGCCTTGCTCGCTCTCTCTCTCTGTCTGTCTGTCTCTGTGCGTGCGAGCGTGCCTGTATGTGTGTGTTCAAAATTATGTGTATACTTTGTCATATTCATTTTACTGCCTGTTTTTATACATGCTAATCTTGTACGTAGTACATTTCCATATGTTCCTCCAGCCCACCTCACCCCCTACCCCCACTCTCTCCTTCCTCTTCATTATTGTTATTATCGTTTTTATTTGTATTCTTTTTTATTTTTTAAAATTTTTATTTTGTTTTGTTTTGTTTTTTCATTTCTCATCTATTTTCATTTGATATTCCAGTATGATAGCATGACCGCTTTGTTTGCATGTTTTACATTATTTCATTTCACTGCATGTTGTAGACCCTACTCAGGGCGAGGACTGGATGTAAAAAAAGGCCACCAGTGCTTATCTATTATCCTCGAAATAAAGAATTTTGTCTTGTCTTTGTCTCGTCTTGTTGTTTAGAAATCAAACCATCAAATTTTCAATTCATACTTGGCGGAGTTGCTCATAATCCGATTCTGTCACTGACGGGCAAAGCACACTGCTTTGTCTTTGTTAATGGGAGCCAGGCTGCTTACACTTCGGCCAAACGTTCTGCACAAAATTTCCACAATACAAGCTCATTTACAAATTTAGGGGGGAGAGTGGCGTGGGTGATAGACACATATGACTAACGTTTGTTTGCAACAGAGATCGGTTTGCAACAGAGATCGGCATGATATAAAGAATAAATATAGCTAATCCGCCCTAGTATAATAAAAGTAAACAATATTTCACAGTGTTTTATACGTTATTTTTGTCTCTTACGTAAACAAATCCGTTGGTAAATTTAAGTGAATCGGAACGAAGGGACCCCTCCCCCCTCTTAATTGGCCATTTCGGTCTTTGTTTTATGGGCAAGATTTTGCCATTTATGTATATCAGTTTATAATTAAACATATTAAGCACGATCCATATGCTTAAGATAAGATAAGATAATGTTGCTTATAGCCCAGCCGACCGCAAAGGGCCACATCAGGGCTGTCACCACGTTAAAATCAACTCACCAGTCATGAAAAAAAAAAAAAAAAAAAAACTTTCACACATCTCGTTAAATGACATCGTCTACAAACGCACCAGAAAATTTGTTAAAAATCTTTCTGCCGTAAAATCTTAATTCAGATGAAAAATGTTAATCTCTCTCAAAAACTCAAGGATCACGTCAGGCGGGACATCCCTGAACAGGATCTTCATGGACTCTGCTGTAAAAATGTTTGTGTCTCACATCGTGCAAGTCCCAACACTCTAAAAGAACATGTTTCATCGTGAGTGGCGCATGACATGGAATGCACCACGGAGCTTCTTCACTCTTTAAAAGGTAAGAATGGGTAAAATATGAATGGCCGGTGTGCAGCCGGCACAGAACCGTTTCCTCTTTACGACCTCCCGACGTAGATGGGAGGAAGTCCTTAAGGTTTGGACGGATCTGAAAGAGTTTGTTACTCGTCTGTGTGTTCCAATCCTCCTGCCAGAGGTCTCTCACATAATCGTTAATTTTGGGTTTCACGTCTGAGCAGGGGATATAAATGTTGGACAGTTTCTCTCTTGTGGCGTTCTTGGCTAAACGATCAACCATTTCGTTCCCGCCAATGCCAACATGACCAGGAACCCAAGCAAGAGTAATGTTGTAACCGTCTGCCTTCAACTTGCTAAAAAGTTCAAAGAAATGTAAAAGTTCCGGATGCTGAAGGTTGCGGCCAGCTATGCCTCCAAAGCTGACAGCGAATCCGACAGAACCAAAAAGTCCCTCTTTGAAGAATGTGAGATTATCTTCAAAGCCAAAACCAGAGCAGTAAGTTCAGCAGAATAGACAGAAGCATCTGAATGAATATGTTCCAACAGTATCTGAGAAGGAGCCCAGGGCAATAGGCTGCACAGGCCACTCCATCTTCAGACTTGGAACCGTCAGTGAAAACTTTTTGACAGGATGGGAATTTCGAACAGAGCTCTGCATACAATGCCTTGTACGCCAGAGAGCTGGTAGACTCTTTACGAAAAGCTGCAGATCAAAACGAATCTCTGGTGTGAAAAAGGTCCACGGAGGTTGATCCAGAAACTTGGAAAAATCGGACACAACTCCTAGGTCTTGACCTGCATTCCGCACGTGAGGCTGCATACGAAGACCAAACGGCGGAATACATTTAGGGTTGTTTTCAAACTTACTTTGGAACAGAGGGTCAAAGACACAGTCATAGGCAGGGTTTTCTGGTTCCGAGAACAGTCTGATATAATAATTCAAAGACAGTTTCAGCCTGCGGTTGGACAGTGAAGGTTCACCTGCCTCTGCGTACAGGCTGTACACAGGGGTGGTGCGGAACGCTCCAAGACAGAGACGAAGCCCTTGATGGTGGATAGGGTCCAAGAGTTTAAGGTAAGACGATCTTGCAGAGCCGTACACGGCACAACCGTAGTCCAGTTTGGAACGGACCAAGGCTCTGTGGAGGTGCAGCAAAGTTTTCTTATCAGCGCCCCAGTCAGTGTGCGCTACGACCCGCAGAATATTCAGAGCTTTCTGGCAAGAAGTTTTGAGGTTTTTGATGTGGCTGAGAAAGTTGAGTTTTTGGTCAAAAATAACTCCCAGGAATTTGGCTTCTTTTACAACTGGAATGGTGGACTTGTCCAGACGAATTTCAGGATCAGCAAAGAATTGACGAAATTATGGAAATGAATTGACTGAGTTTTGGTACGGGAGAAGGTAAACCCGTTTTCCTCGGCCCACTGTTGGATTCTGTTGACACAAAGTTGGAGTCGACGCTGTACACTGGCGTAAGAAGCTCCAACTGCATACAGCGCAAAGTCATCAACAAACAGAGAGAGCTCGGTGCCCAGGCTTACCGATTGGACAATGTCATTTATTTTAATGCTGAAAAGGCGGGAGAAAGGATGCTCCCCTGAGGAACACCCAACTCCTGCCCATGGATGTCAGAGAGTGTGGTGCCAACACGCACCTGGAACTGCCGATTGGCTAAAAAGTTCTGAATGAGCAGAGGCAGGTGACCCCGAAAACCAAGTCTGTGCAGGTCCATGAGGACTCCTGCTTTCCACGTGGTGTCGTACGCCTTTTCGAGGTCGAAAAAGATAGCGACCACATGCTGCTTGTTAACAAAGGCATTGCGGATGGTGGTTTCCAGACGGATTAGATGGTCAACCGTCGAGTGGTACTTCCGGAAACCGCACTGTTCACTGGCCAAAAGACCATCGGTTTCCAGCTTCCACATCAGACGGGAGTTGACCATCTTTTCCATCAGCTTACAGAGGCAGCTGGTCAGAGCGATTGGGCGATAGTTGGAAGGGTTGGTAAGGTCCTTTCCAGGCTTTGGAATGGGAATGATCAGGGCTTTCCGCCAGGAGGGCGGAAAGGACCCTGTGGTCCAGATATGGTTATAGACTTGGAGAAGAGTCTGGAGACAGCTTTCTGGAAAATGTTTCACAACCTGATAAGAATGTCATCCAGACCAGGGGCAGAATCAGTGCAGGTTTGTAAAGCTAATTTGAGTTCAACGATTGAAAAAGGAAGATTATAGGTTTCAGAGTTGTCTGATGTGAAATTGTATGAAGATTTCTCTCTAATCTCTTGTTTCTTAAAAGGCTGCAGATTTATTTGAAGATGAGGAGTTTTGTTGGATGGTGGAGGCCAACAGATTGGCAACAGCTTGTTTGTCAGTGATCAGAGCATCAGCAAGTTTCAAGTGATGAATGGAGGGGTTGGTGTTTTCCCTTTGATTTTTCTAATGATGTTCCAAACTTTTTTCTTGGAAGTTTTAGATGTCAGCCTGGAGCAGAAGTTTCTCCAGGACTGACGTTTACTGATTTTGAAAGTGTGTCTCGATTTCGCACGGAGTTTCTGATGGGCTCGAGCATTGGGACCTGAAGGTCGTTGGTATACCCGACGCTGAGCCCGTTTGCGAACTTTAGAAATTTGTTGGCAGTCTGAATTGAACCAGGGTGTTTTTGGCATTTGGAGTTTGTCGGAAGACACTGGAATACAGGTTTTAGCACAGTTTATCACAGTGTTAGTCAGAGATTCTGCTGGGTCTGGACTCTGAAAAAAATCAGTGTCCTGGAATTCTTTTGAAATAGTGGTTGCAAATAGATCCCAGTTTGCTTTCTTATAATTGAGATGTTGAGAGACAGAGGCGGTTTCAGTTAATATGGGCTGTAAAAGAACAGGAAAATGGTCACTTCCGTGCAGATCGTCATGGACAGACCACTCATAGTCCAGGACCAGCGAGGGGTCACAAACCGACAAATCTAAACACGAAAGTGAACCTGTGGAAGAGAGGAGGTAAGTTGCAGATCCGTCGTTCAGACAACACAAATCCAAATCCGAAAGGACATCCTCTATTAGCAGACCTCTGGATGACGTACTGACACTACCCCAAAGAGGGTTGTGACCGTTAAAGTCACCCAACAGCAAAAAGGTCGAGGAAGTTCTATCAGACTGACAAGGTCCTGACGACAAACCGGGACAGAAGGTGGGAGAGAAAGGGAACAGATTGTCACAGTCTTGTGGAGAGTGACTCTCGCAGCTACAGCCTGAAGGGAGGTAGACAGAGCGACAGGACTATACAACAAAGTTTTGTGTAGGAGAAGGGCAACACCGCCTGACAGTCCCAACGTGGATGGTTGTGCAGGTTTGGAAAGAATATTAAAGCCAGAAAGAGTAAAGGTCTTCTGGCTTTGAATTTGAGTTTCCTGAAGAGCCACGACGGAAGGTTTTACAGATTGACACAGAAGCTGCAGCTCCTCGAAGTTGGAATTTAGTCCACAGATATTCCAATGGAATATTGTACTATCCAGTTTATATTGTGGATACAGAGTGTAAGAGGGAGAGACAAGGCAAAGAAAGAAAGACAGAGAGAGAGACAAAAAGAGAAATGAAAGAGAGAGGGAAAAGATGCAGAGTCACACACACACACACACACACACACGCACACCATCATCATCACAATTCACCCTTTTCTCCAGAAAAAAAGAACAAAAATTCCCATTTCTGCTCACTGAGGAGCAACGGAGCCTATGGCCTCATGTTCCATCCCAGCTTAGGCCTAGCTGAAGGCAAAAGAACAAAAAACCAAAACAGTCTGTTTCCCGTTTGATCAGTTTTTAAGGTAGGGGCAGCCGGTCGGATTCGCTTTCTTTCTTTATGTTTATCTGCTTTTTTTTTTATTATTAAAAAAATTTTTTTTCATCAAAATGATACACTGGTTTGTGAATTTTTACGTCAAAGTCAGTACCCTGTTCGTCATTGACGGCCGTGACACATATGCTTGCATAATCAGGAAGCCTTCTTTCGTTTTATTGATTTTCTTCTACATCGGTCAGAAAGAAGCTTAGGGTCGGGGGTCGAAAACTGGTGTGTTGGTCTGGAAACCGGAAACAAACCTTTTTTTTTTGTGCCTAAAGCCAATGCAGTGACATACATAAGCAATAGTCTGTACGTACTTGATACATCTGCACTGATCAGTTCAGAAAAAAGAAGACATGTCTGGCTGGACAATTTATTACAATCTTTCCAATTATTTCACTTTTTGACTGCTATTTAGAGTAGTTGGAGTTAATGTGAACATTTTTATGTCATTGACCCACTGGATAGTGACAGTACTGACACCTACCAGTTTTCACCTTGACCTAATTTCACTGGATTACTACAGTTATTGTATTAGGAATTCATGTGAACCATTTATGATGTGGCTGGCCGCTGGTCAGTGACACTAACCACTGGTCAATCACAACAAAAATACTTTGCATGAAGTCCTAACGCAGTAATTAGCAGTCAAAATGTGAAAATAAGGTTAAAATGACAACTGGTCAGTGACGGTAACCACTGGTCAACCACAATTTGTGGTGTGTGTGTGTGTGGTCGGATTTTCCGGGTCGTATAGTGGCCTTGCTCCCACGCCGCTCATTCCGACCATGAATGCACATTCACACATCAATGCACATTCACACATGAGACTGATGAGGTCATAGGATCCAAAACCAGCAGTTCAACTTCAAGGGGAGGAAATCTATGTTAGTCATCAGGCAGCCATCAACCGAGGAGACACTGCATTGCTGCTGAGCCACCTCGGAAGAGTTCAGTGGAGGCTATTCAGGACATCACACACTAAGCTCCCTATGACGTCTATAATCGCTTAGTTGCAGAGCTAGCGTGAGTGAGCTGCCCCTCCAAGGGCACTACCATGACGGTCCACCACCAAACATCTCTCCAGATAATGCTGATCCTCAGGACATTGATTCGAATGCACAAAGGGCATTAACGTGATTTGCTATCAAAACGGAGGTCACCACGAGACCAGGGCTTGTATGACAACAGAACTGAAGACCTTTTTTTGGCAATTTGATGAGGCAGATGATAGAGATGAGGATGATATACTGTGGAGTTCCACTTCGGTCTGCAACTACGTGACAGGGCTGTATTCTGCGTTTCCTTTCAAACAGACAGAACCTGTAGTTATGGAAGCCAATTAGACAATCACAGCGGGGATTAGTATGTGAGCTTGTGACAAAAGGTGATCGTCCAGACCCCTTGTATATTTATCGCACAAATAAAGAATTAAAAAAATACCAATGCTTTTTTATTTATTGCTTGATGTTTTATAATACCTTGAAGAGATACATAATATAACATGGTGAGTTTGGGTGTCTGCCTTCCATTTGAAAATGCCCAAGTTGTACGCTTTTCTTTGATAAATTTTCCCGTTCAAGATGGCGGACGAGTGATGCGGTTGGTGTCGAAGCCTGGATACATATCTAAATTGCATACCATCACAACAATATGAATAAAGGATGCAGAAAAATCAACGGCGAACATGTTAAAATCACAAACCGGTTCTATTTCTGATTGTTTTCGATGCTGTCAAGCGGTAAAAATCCGTTTGACAGTCGTTACGCTGTTTGTCAAATCGGTCGGTCAGCAAAACTCTCGATCGTTCACATCAGGTTCGGTTCTGTTCCGTGTTCATTTAACTCGGCATCTCGGACAACACTAACCGAATGGAGAAAGGTGTTTTCCGAACCAAATTCGATTCAGTGGCAGCAAACGAGCGCCAAATCCATACGGTAATAAGCAGTATGTCAGAAAATAACGACCGTATTTTTTCTCGCAATTCTACTAACAACGAACTTACAGATCCCATGCCGTGCTTTAAATAGCACCCAAGGCAAAAGGTTTCAAATCGAGGCTGGAGCTTTCGTCAAGAATGGCGCTTCGAAGCAGAGAAGGTGTGGAAATGTTGTTTGTCCACAATCGTTACGACCGTCAGAAATCGTAACGACTGTCAAATGCATAACGACCGTCACAAGAAAATGATAGAAACATTGGTTTCAGCTGTTCTCTCAAATGTGTTTCTGTAAATGATTAAAATTCTAAGTGAACCAAAAGTAGAGTGGGGCAATTTAACGGGATTTCCCTCAACTTTCGGGCGATGTTTTGTGCGTGACGCATGATTAGGACATCGTTTTAGCGATGTCCGAAATAACGACCGACGGATATTAAGTTAATCAATGTATCAATTATACGTAAAACTGGGGCAGAAAACAGCTTGGAATTTCTATTTTGCTTTTTCTTTAAATACATGACAGAACTAAAGTTCAGATCATAGGATTAGTGGGAAATCTGGCGATTATTTGACAGTTGTTACTCTCATAGTTGAAGACATTATCACTCAGTATGTCTGTCGTAACGACCATCAGTATCTCTTGTGATTAATAAATGGTCAGTTTATTTTCATTGTAATACATATTTATTTTGAAGAATTGAAAGTGCACATTTTGGCTATTTCCATAATGCTTTTTGATAAAATGTGGAGGAGTAGAGACCAGCAACCAGATTCCACCAGCCCCCTTCCTCCCAGTCCCTCCATGTATCCCTTCCCCCAGCCTCCCCCCCCCCCCCCCCCCCCCCCCTCCACCCCCTCTCTCCTTCCTTTTTTTTTTTTCCTGGGCCCTTTTTTCAACTAACTGGATTCAGTTAGGTTTTTTTTCCCCTCTCATCCAGTCTAAATTTACTAAACAAGCAGTTTTGTTTGGTTTTCTCAAATCCCAAGCCTTTCATTAACGTTAGACTAAAGGATGATGATAAACTCCCTGAAATGCAAAACATCAAAGTAAACAAAGCAGGAGTTACTGACCAACATCAATAAAAACAAAGCTACTGGTCCTGATGGCGTTCCTGGCAAGCTCTTAAAATTATGTGCCAATGAATTGAGTGAGGTATACCAACCACTTTACCAAGCTTCACTGGACCAGGGAGTAATACCTGATGAGTGGCGAGATGCCAGCATTGTTCCGTTATTCAAAAAGGGTGACAAAACAAAAGCAGAGAACTATAGACCTGTGATCTCTTACATCCATATCAGCAAAACTACTTGAACACATAATATATAGTAGCATAATGGACCATCTTGACAAATATGACTTCTTAAATAACGCCCAGCATGGTTTTAGACAGCAAAGGAGTTGTGAGACTCAATTTATAACAACTCTCAATGATTTTAATAACTGTCTTAACAACAGACAGCAAATAGATGCAATTTTATTAGACTTTTCTAAAGCCTTTGATAAGGTTGACCATGAGGGCCTGCTGCTTAAATTAGAACACATCGGCATTGGCGTTTCTTTGCTAAAATGGGCTAGATCATTTCTCGTTGGGAGAACGCAGAAAGTTGTTGTGGAAGGGTCGTCATCCCATGCATTGTAAACCAGTCTTGTCAGGTGTACCACAGGGAACTGTTCTGGGGCCCTTGTTTTTCTTAATTTATATAAATGACATAAGTAGAAATCTCTCTCCTGGAACTACTATAAGGCTTTTTGCAGATGACAGCTTAGTATATGGAACAATCAGAAGCAAGAATGATACACGCATTCTACAAGAAGATCTAAACGCTTTACAAGAGTGGGAAAGAACTTGGAAAATGGAATTTCATCCCCAAAAGTGCCAAGTGTTGCGTATATGTAACAAACACTCACCAACTAGATCAGAATATTCTATTCATAATACTATTCTTAAAGAAACCAATGCTGCAAAATATTTAGGTGAGATTATAGATAGTCGTCTCAAATGGAAAGAACATTACAATTTAGTATGTAAGAAAGCAAATAACATCTTAGCTTTCTTATACAGGAATATCAATGAGTGCCCCCAAAAGGTTAAAGACCACTGCTACAAAACATTGGTTAGACCAGTACTGGAATATGGTTGCTCAGTTTGGGATCCTTACCATCTAAAGGACATTGATAACCTCGAAAAGATTCAGAAGAGAGCAGCACGGTTTGTAACAGGGAACACATCAGAGAAAAGGGGAATACTAGAAAGAACATGAGGAAATTAGAATGGAAACCCTTAGAAGAGAGAAGAGCTTTTATCAAACTTAACATCTTCAAAGGCAGAGCTAAACTAATACTTATTCCAATGGAACAACTAGTATTGAATAAAAGCAGCACCAGGAGTGGCGGTCAATGTTATACCATACCTGCATCAAATATTGACAGCCTCTTACATTCATTTTATTCTAGTTCTGTACGGCTGTGGAACTCACTGCCGGGTGCCATCAAGATTGCCACAAATGCAGTCTCATTAAAAAAAAAAAAAAATTGATACGACAGTTTTGAGATCTGCATATTGACGATTTTCTATTTTAACTTCCCCAGATATTTTATGGTTACCTGGGCCTGAATTTGGCCATTGCTTTTAACTTCTTGAATATCGAGTGCGACCCCTTGTTGGCAAATTTGCTCCAGGGGCCAACAGTCTGAGTCGCACTATTTTATGTTATTTTATTTTACTTTTTAACATGCGCGCTGGTGACCTACTCGTTTTTGAGTGAACCAGTATTTTAGGAAGAAGAAGAAGAAGTACTGGGGAAAAATTCCCCCCCCCCCTCCCCCAAGGCAATAGTAGCAAATAAATCAGCTCATTGATTATGGCTTCTTAACCTGAATAAGAAGTGGTGGGGTGTGTAAGAGGTAGGTTGGAAATCACCTGAAGCATACCAAATTGATTTTGTTCATGAACATTTTTATTTTGATCACTTGTTTTTATGCAGTTAATTCCAAAAATTACCTAAAAGTATTTTTGTATTATTTGTTTGACAAAGAAGTTTGTGTTTTCTAGGTCTTCGCATCCTACTTTCTTCATCAGAGGAAAAGAAGAGAAAGTCTGGTGCCGAATATGCAAAAATCTGTTTACATCTTGTAATTATGTTGTTTAACCATAAAATGTATTTTCATATGATTTGTAAGCGCTCTGAGCTTATCTGAGAGAGCAGGTGCCCTAAATGTACACGTTATTATTGTTACTGTCAAACTGTTTCTATTCATTTTGATCATAAATAATCTAATTCCTGTCAGTACATGAGCAGTTTGTTGAGTATGTCCAACAGTGAGGCCATAACAACTGTCAGATGGATTCTATTTAAGGTGTCTACATGATCATTGTGACTTATTTAGCTTGTTTTATAGGCCTTTATGAGTAAAATGTAACAATAACAATAGAACTGTACTCAAAGGAAAAGTATGTCCATTTTTTTTAATGACTGTTGTTATTTTTGCATTGTTGGGAAATACTTGGGTATGTCCAATGCAACATCATAACAACTGTCAGATAAAAATGCCATATTATGGTAACAAGGCTATTGTGGGTCCTAATCCTATACTTGATATCATTACATGAAATGCACCCTCAAAAACACAGAAAATCATCAGAGGATGCAGTTACTGTCTTATTTCCAACACAGCAATAAAGAACAAATCAGTATGTCCGACGGTTGTTATGTTGGACATACCATCTCATGTGAAACTTGATCTTAAACTGCACAGATGCCTTTTCTTTTGGAATGAAATTTAGCTGTAATATCAGGGATGAAAACAGTTTTTAAAAAAAAAGAGGAGATTGGCGGGGATCTGGGGGTTCACCATGGGCCCCCAGTGGGGTACATGGGCAACAGCCCGGCGGGGGTCAGGGGGCGGGCGCCCCTGAAACTGAAGCATATTTTGTATTAAATATGGCATAAAAATCTTTAGAAATCACTTTCTTGCTTCTAAACAACTCATTCTATAGATCAGCTTTCAACACCATGAAGACTGAGACTGATGTGGAAAGAAACTATGTCAATTGAGACAAACATTTAGTATGATGAATCCTCAGAACTCTAGCTAAAGAAAATTTGACAAACAGTGCTTTCAGGACATAAAGAATAAGGCCTGTAGATAAGTAAATCAGAGTGGGAAATCAAACTAAGTAAATCAGATGTATGAAAACGACTGCTGGACTTCAATAAACACAATATGAAAAATGATTACTTTGAAGTCCTTTAAAAAAAACCCTGAAGCTTTGGGCCTTAGACCCTTCGTCAGGAAACACTAAACACAAAAAAAGAACATAAAAGAACAAATGACATAAAAACAAACTGATGTCACAACAGTACAGCCCCCCCCCCCCCCAACTTCCCTCTTACAACTAATCATATCCCCCCCCCCCCCCTCTTGACAAGTGTGTGTGTGTGTGGGGGGGGGGGGGGGGGGTGATTGTGTGTGTGTGTGTGTTGGGGGGGGGGTTGTTTGTGTGTGTGTGTGCGAGGTGGGGACGGGGGTGGGGGGAGGGGGCAAAGTGTGTGGGGTATGTGTGTTGTGGGGTGAGGGTGGGGGTTGGGGGAGAAGGAGGAGTAGAGGAAGTATATAGGTAGTGGGGGGAGTGGGCTGGTGGAAAAGGATTTTATAGGGGGGCTGTTAGCAGACACCTAACAAATGTAGCAAACGTTTGCATTATACCAGGGGAAAAGTGTTACACAATACTGTTGTGACATCAGTTTATTTTGATGTCATTTGTTCTTTTATAGGCCTATTCTTTTCGTCACTTTGACGTTTTTTCCCTTGCTTTGAAGACTCTACGAGTGGAAGTACTTAGAGTAGGAGTCAAACTGTCTTTGGAAATTAAACGTAGATTGTTGCATACCCAATGATCTGAAAACATTCTGTAATGGTGTGGGAAACACACACATTTTCTGTTGGTGACTGGGACGCTCGATGTGATCTCTGATTGCCACAAAGCCACGACTACCAAAGTAGACACGTTTTTGGCAAGGCTCGCAAACACTTCAAATTCGCCGTCTTTGTCATGTTTTCTTATTGCATCCGCGACTCTGCGGTCACACACGTCCTTCTGCTGCCACTCGGTCTTCTAGTGGTTCACATACTTCTTTCTTTTCTTTTTTTTAGTTTTGTTTGCACTCACTAGGGGCAAACTCTCACTGTGAATCGACGCCATGATGATAAATGATACTGGAAGGAAACAGAATGAGAACTACGCCGTTTGAGAACATTACCGACAGAGAAGAAATTCGCTGTGCAGACAAGTTGAGATCGTTTCTGCGCATCATTCTTCGAATAATTTTTCGGCGGAGACTTTTTCTTTCGGCGGAGATGCGAAAAAATAACGGCGGAGACGGCGGAAACGCGGAGGAGTTTTCATCCCTGAATATTCAGTCTTATTTCCACTGAAACAATTATGCTGTATAACAGACATTCAAATAGGAATATTGATAAAATTGAATGTCCAGCATAAACAACCTTTCAGATGCTTGTTATGATGCCTTATCACATTACTAGCAGAACATCAGTGCATGAGTTATCTTTGTAGTATGTTTTTATGACCTTAAACATAAGTCTTCCTTTGGACAAAATTGCTGTTAATAAAAACTATTTTGAAAATCCACTTTTTGTTGGCTTTTTTGGACGACCTTTTGTCACTTGCTCATGTAAATTAGGCTAAAACAGCCAATCATAAAACATGTTTCCCGTCTCTCAAACCGTTTCAGGTATTGTCTTCTATCACAGAACAAGGTATCTTGAACGCTGTCAAAAATGACACTGTTTGGTCTTACTGAATGTGACATTTGTGTGCCAGACAGTCTGAAAGAACACTTTTCTGAACTTCAACCTATCTTTAAAAATGCAACTGTTGGGAAAAAAAACATTGGTGAATACATGCAGGGAAAACGCAGAAAAGCACAAACTCCTGTCGCACTTTGTTGGCTAGCTACTATGGAAAAAAAATCCTTCTTGCCACTCCTTTACTCAAATGGTACTTGGAGCATGGGTTGAAAGTGAGCAACATCACACTGATCATTGAGTACACACCCAACTCGTGTTTCAGACAGTTTGGCGAACGCGTGTCTGATGCACGTAGAAAGGGGGACCTTGATTCATCCCAAACAGTCTTGGCCGAAACGTTCAAGTTGCTCGGCAACAGCGCCTATGGCAAAACTCAGACTAACATCACCAAACACAGGGACATTCACAACGTCACAACTGACCAAGTACCCAAAACTGGTGAATGAAGGTCGGTTTCAAACACTGACCGAGCTAAGAGGGGGTGTAGCAGAGGTGGAACTGAGCAAGAAAAAAATCAACTGGGCACTCCCTTTGCATATTGGATACTTTATCAGTACGCAAAACTGCGAATGTTAGAATTCTATTACGATTTTCTGGACAAATTCGTGGACAGGTCAGACTTTCAACTGCTGGAGATGGATACAGACTCACTCTACATGGCACTTAGTCGTGAGAGTTTTGAGGAAGTCATACAACCATCTTTGCGCGAACAGTTTTACAAAGAGTATAATCAGTGGTTTCCAGCTGAGGCGTGCTCACAACACACAGCGTTGTTCCAACACACGCGCACCGTGGGGCTAGCGTGGAACCCGGCACTCTGCCCTGACTGTATTGACTGTGTACAATAGACAAACGAACACTGGGTTTGTTCAAAACAGAATACACAGGAGACTCATTTGTGGGATTGTGTTCAAAAACCTTATTTCTGTTCCGGGCAAAGAAAAACAAATTCAGTTGCAAAGGACTCAGTAAAAATCACAACACTCACCAAAAATGTTTATCAACGAGTGCTCACTATGCAGGAAAGTGGCGGTAGTACGAACCCCTGGTTTCAGGACAGACAGAAAAGCTATGTTCACTTACACCCAAAATCGCAAGTTCCTTCTTCTCCATTAAACGCATCGTCGCTTCAGACGGAATCTCCACCTTTCCAACCCCTGTCTAGCATTCTCGGTGTAAAGTCATGTCTGTAACGTTCCAATGCTGTCGTCTCTGTGAATGGTCCAACAGCTGTCTGAAAACTCATTTTTCAAGTGATATGACGCTGTGGTGTTCAGTCTAAACATATTTTTGGGAAACATTTTCCCACCTCCTCGTTTGTGTTTCCTGGGTGATCCTTATGCCTAGCTTTCTTCAGTGTCATAGTTTAAGGGGTCAGCAGACGGGGGGAAAAAAACACTGCTTACGCTGTCTGTGGGTTTTTTTCTTTTTTTTTTTTCTTCTTCTTCTTCTTCCTAAAATACTGGTTCACTCCAAAAACGAGTAGGTCACCAGCGCGCATGTTAAAAAGTAAAATAAAATAACATAAAACATTAAACAGTGCGACTCAAGACTGTTGGCCCCTGGAGCAAATTTGTCAACAAGGGGTCGCACTCGATATTCAAGAAGTTAAAAGCAATGGCCAAATTCAGGCCCAGGTGATAGTAAAATATCTGGGGAAGTAAAAATAGAAAATCGTCAATATGCAGATCTCAAAACTGTCAATCAATTTGTTTTTTAAATGAGATTGCATTTGTGGCAATCTTGATGGCACCCGGCAGTGAGTTCCACAGCCGTACAGAACTGGGATAAAAAGAATGTAAGTGGCTGTCAATATTGATGCAGGTATTGTATAACATTGACCGCCACTCCTGGTGCTACTTTTATTCAATACTAGTTGTTCCATTGGAATATCGATTACTTTAGCTCTGCCTTTGAAGAAGATGTTAAGTTTGATAAAAGCTCTTCTCTCTTCTAAGGGTTTCCATTCTAATTTCCTCATGTTCTTCCTAGTATTCCCCTTTTCTCTGATGTGTGTTCCCTGTTACGAACCGTGCTGCCTCTTCTGAATCTTTCGAGGTTATCAATGTCCTTTAGATGGTAAGGATCCCAAACTGAGCAACCATATTCCAGTACTGGTCTAACCAGTGTTTTGTAGCAGTCGTCTTTAACCTTTTGGGGGCACTCATTGATATTCCTGTATAAGAAAGCTAAGATGTTATTTGCTTTCTTACATACTAAATTGTGATGTTCTTTCCATTTGAGACGACTATCTATAATCACGCCTAAATATTTTGCAGCATTAGTTTCTTTAAGAATAGTATTATGGATGAATAATCTGATCTAATTGGTGAGCGTTTGTTATATACGCAACACTTGGCACTTTTGGGATGAAATTCCATTTTCCAAGTACTTTCCCACTCTTGTAAAGCGTTTAGATCTTCTTGTAGAATGCGTGTATCATTCTTGCTTCTGATTGTTCTATATACTAAGCTGTCATCTGCAAAAAGCCTTATAGTAGTTCCAGGAGAGAGATTTCTACTTATGTCATTTATATAAATTAAGAAAAACAAGGGCCCCAGAACAGTTCCCTGTGGTACACCTGACAAGACTGGTTTACAATGGGATGACGACCCTTCCACAACAACTTTCTGCGTTCTCCCAACGAGAAATGATCTAGCCCATTTTAGCAAAGAACCGCCAATGCCGATGTGTTCTAATTTAAGCAGCAGTCCCACATGGTCAACCTTATCAAAGGCTTTAGAAAAGTCTAATAAAATTGCATCTATTTGCTGTCTGTTGTTAAGACAGTTATTAAAATCATTGAGAGTTGTTATAAGTTGAGTCTCACAACTCCTTCGCCGTCTAAAACCATGCTGGGCGTTATTTAAAAAAGTCATATTTGTCAAGATGGTCCATTATGCTACTATATATTATGTGTTCAAGTAGTTTAGCTGATATGGATGTAAGAGATACTTAACGTGGTGACAGTCCTGATATGGCCCTTTGCGGTCAGCTGGGCTATAAGCAACATTATCTCATTATCTCATGTAAGAGATACAGGTCTATAGTTCTCTGCTTTTGTTTTGTCACCCTTTTTGAATAAGGGAACAATGCTCGCATCTCGCCACTCATCAGGTATTACTCCCTGGTCCAGTGAAGCTTGGTAAAGTAGTTGGTATACCTCACTCAATTCATTGGCACATAATTTTAAGAGCTTGCCAGGAACGCCATCGGGACCAGTAGCTTTGTTTTCATCGATGTTGGTCAGTAACTTAAATACTCCTGCTTTGTTTACTTTGATGTTTTGCATTTCAGGGAGTTTATCATCATCCTTTAGTCTAACGTTAATTAAAGGTTTGGGATTTGAGAAAACTGAACCAGGGTTCCCAGGGACTTCAGCTTATGCCAAGTAAGGACCTTGTAAGGACCTATAGCCTAAGGACCATTTTCTAAATTTGTAAGGACCTTTACATTAACATTAGCAGCATATATATATTACAAAACTTACTTGTATATTATCTCCTCATGGAAATGCACCAATAACATAACTTGCTGCTGTATTGCAGAATCAATCACACCGAAAACTTTTCCCCTTGCTCAGTCTTCAGTAAGAACAATGTCTTGAGTCTCTTGTCTTCAACGTCAATCCACTCTGTTCACACCTAAAACTAAAACCAGCTGATACTAAAACTTGAGTGTCAGTCTTTCACAACAGAAGAGATTTTATAAATTTAAAAAAAAATGACACTGAGAATGAGAAAAAAACACACACAAAAAACTGTTATTAGTGGTCACAGACACTTTCAGATCCCGTATCTAGATGTTGGAGACAAAAAGAGGTTGCTGACGAACCAGAAGCTGATGAAGACGCAATTCCCACAATGGTCTGGCTGGGACTGGAACATGCAGTTGAACTCGTGCCACTCTCCGTACCAGTCCGCTTGAAAAAGTCCGGTACACGAACACGTGTGTCTTCAAGATACCCAGCCATGCGCTTTTTGTGGCCATCAGTCAGCATGTGTTTTTTTAGCACGCTTTCACCCATCGACGCCAAATGCAGCGATCTTTCGCAAACAGAACATCGAGCATAATGTTTGTTTTTGGGATCCTTCAGCAACCAGTCCTTGTACTGCTTTTCTTTGACCCAACGGTCTTGAAACGCACACTTTCCGGCATCTTGATTGCCTTGAGCAAGGACTGCAAAATGGCGGATGTAAGTATCGCGTCTTCACGCGAAACGAGACTATGAAAAACTAGGACGAGACCTTGAGAAAAATCAATACTTCCAAGCCGAAAGTCGTCTGCTAGGCGAGGGCCGTTTGTCGGAACCCACTGGCGAGCAGATTTCAGAGTAAGTAGATCTACCGCTTGCTTCCGAGATTTTCCAACCAGCATTTCGCCATCAACGATTTTTGGGGCTGTCGTAAGGACTTGTAAGGACCTTGATGCTAATATAAGCACTTGTAAGGCCTTACTTGAGGTGTTTCAAAATGTAAGGATCTGTAAGGACCGGTAAGGACCCTACGAACCCTGTCAGAACAAAACTGCTTGTTTAGTAAGTTTGCTTTCCCTTCAGGGTCCTGTATTAGGTTATTCTGGTTGTTTCTCAGGTCTGGAATCCCAATGTTGTCCTGTCTCTTACTCCTTATGTAAGACCATAATTTCTTGTTTTGATGATCACCTTCTGAAATCATCGAATTAACATAATTGGAGTGAGCAAGCCTACATTCTCTCTGACACCTTCTCTTAATGTTTATACCTAACCAGTAATCTTTCTGAATTAGGATGTAGTTTCAATTTCTTAAAGAAACGATGTTTCCTTCTCAACAAAATTTGTAGTAATCCATGGCTGGTGGTTCTTGCTTGAACTTATTTTAGTAGGTATGTTGTCATCCATAATAAATTCCAAGTTAGTTTTTATACACTTCCAAAGGTCACTGACATTATCTTTAACACTATGGGACCTCAAAAAAAGACGACTGAAATCATGAGTATCCTTGCGCAATTTTGGTAAATCTGCTTGGTTCCAGAGTCTGATGGTACGTTTAGGGGGTTTTCTTCGAAAGGGTTGAAAGTTGCTCTCTAAGAGAATTATGTCATGATCACCCAGGCCTGCAATTAATTCCTGATTGGTAAAAAATAAATCCAGGAATGCCTTACGAGTTGGTGCTTCAACTGACTGCACTAATCCAAGGTCTTTGGTGGTATTAAAAAACTGAGTATTAATATTTTTACTGTATTGATTACCAAGTATGGCATCTTCACCCCAATCAATATCTGGCAAGTTAAAATCTCCACCAATCCATAATATTGCCTTCCTATTGGCCAAAACAATGTTAGAAATGTCTCTGCAGATAGACGAACATACATTTTCATCTGAGTCTGGAGGTCTGTAAACTGATCCAACAATGACAGGTCTCTTATTCTTAAAATTAATCTTACATTTACAAAATAAACTTTCACTATTTTTGCCTTGATATAAAAACTCACTGGCTAAGTTCTTCCTAATGGCAATCAAGACTCCCCACCTCTTTTTCCAAGTCCGTCTTTTCTATAAATATATATCAAAATCCTCCATTAGAAGTTCACTGCTGGATGTTCCAGTTTCTAGCCAAGTTTCTGTTCCAATTACAACATCAAGTTTTTTTTCGGTGACTAAATTATACTGAATTCTTCCTTTTTCTTGAAATGAGATTGAAAATTTACGACTATGCATTTAAGTTTATCTTTTTCTCTTAATGATTTGCGGTTCAGTTGCACTTTGTGATTTGGGATTTTATCAGTTTTAGAATCAGGGCTGGATGCAAACTTAGGACAAAATTTCAAGTTTTCTTTTGGGGATCGGTCTGGTGAGATACGGTCAAAACGGTTGCTTTCTGAGCTGCAGTCTTCAATAGAATCTTCAAAAAGTCTCTATGTCTAACTCTTTTATTCAAACAATTCCTTATCACTGTACTATTTCTGATGTTAATTGAAATCAGGGGTTCAAATCTGGGCCTAGACGTGAGAACAGTAAGCTTACTCGGCACAGGTGCACACAGGACACAGGTGCACACAGGAGACTAACATATGGTTCAGGTTGCACAAAGTTTTAAAACCTGCAAAAATGGAACTAAAGGTGTCTACGTCTACATCTAAAATTTCAAAATTAAACTGAGTGCTAGGGATATTGTTGTTCCTGTCACATGTGGAAACAGCAAGGAAAAATAGAAAACTTTTAACGAAGCCGAGGAACAACACGCCGGTAGCCATCTTGAAAAGCCAAATAAGAAAGACTCACCTTACCTGAAAGGGTTTAAAACACAATTAATCCTACATTTTTCCTGATGCGGTTCAGCCAAGGTACTACCCAAAGGGGTTAGCAGACAGATGAGCTCAGAGTTAAAACACACACACACGTACACACACCTACCGTATGGCTATACTGTAGTACACGTGTTCTGGTTGTGGTGGTGGTTGCTGCTGCTCCCACTGGTCGTGGTAGTGGTGGTGGTGGTGGTCAACGAAGTGGTGGTGGTGGTGGTGGTGGTCAACGAGGTGGTGGTGGTAGTGGTGAAGGTGGTGGTGGTGTTGTTCTTGGTGTTGTTGTTGTTCGTTGTCTTCTTCTGTTTGGGTTTCCTCCTCTTCTTCCTCCTCACTATTCGAATCGGGTATGCTTCCTGTCTCCCAACACACCTCCCCCATCTTCTCTTCCTCCTCCTCAATATCGTTTACGTCTTCTTTTTCTACTACCGCATTCACGGCTCTCATGTCTTGTTTCCAGTCAGGGGCAGTCATTTTTTTTTAATATTAAGCAGATTGCCGATGGGGGTTTGGGGCTTATAGTGTTCTTTCCCGCCAAACACTGGCTTGCGCTTGGACTTACCTTTGAGCTGACCGTTTAAACCACCAGTAGCAGACAAAGAGAACAGACTCCACGGCGACAACCAACCAAACAAACACAACAAGAGCGCCATTGTCGAACGGCTACCCACGCTGCACCGGTCACCGCACCACAAAGGCACAGACACACATGGTCAGTCTAACCAGAGCATACTACATTAGTATGCTCTGGTCTAACCACGCTAGGCCTACTGGGGTTTTTTTTTTCCTCCGCGTCAGGAGACCTGCACACAGAGTAGGTTGTCCTTGACATTTTTCAACAGTCATGAGGTGCCCAGAGTTTCATCATTCGATGCCATAATGCTGACGGTGTGACCTTTCCGACTCTCTTCCATCCACGCATGCGATGTTTTTCATCCCAAATAATAAATAACAAAATAAGTGGAGGGGTAGCATTATATACAGAGAAATCCTTAAACGCACGTGAATGTGAAGAACTAAACACATCTGAGTTCCAGGAAAGTGTATGGTGCACATTTAATACCAATGATAGAAACACAGTGTTACTTGGCTGCATCTATGGAAGTCCTATTGAGAGTTCTGAAGCTAATGATGAAAAAATGTTTGACCTGTTAAAATCTGATATTATGTTAAAATTTGATAAAGTATTGATTATGGGTGATTTCAATTACCCATTTGTCAGATGGATGGAAAGTGGCCAGGGAGAAAGGTGAGCAAATTGTGGAAAGAATCAATGATGCATACTTGATGCATAGAGTAAACAAACCAACAAGGAGGAGACTAGGACAGAACCCAACTTGGATGACTGGATATTAGTGAATGAGGATAATCTTATTTCAGATATTACACACCAGGATCCAGTTGGAAAAAGTGACCATGATGTGTTGTCCTTTGAATTTTATGCATTAAAAAACTACAACATGAAACCAAAGGCAAGATATATTTTTAACCTAAACAAAGGAAATTATAACCAACTGAGAAGTATTATAAGTAACCACGATTGGACAACTATGGACCAAATGAATGTAGAAGATAGTTGGAATCACCTCAAAGGAGTACTAACAACAGGTATGGAAGAGTGCATTCCAAAAGCGAAAATAGGTTCAGTAAAAAACATAAAGCCGATATGGATGGATGGAAAAGCATTTAAAACAATCAAAAAGAAATATAGGATGTTCAAAAGATACTTGTGCACCAAATCAGGACGGGATTACTTAAGATATATTGAAATAAGGAATTTAACCAACAGACTTGTTAAGAGAAGCCGTAAAAATTACGAAAGAGAAATAGGTAAAGAAAGTAAAAGTAACCCCAAATGTTCTGGAAATATGTTAAAGAAAAGATAAAAATAAACACTGGAATAGGCACATTGAAAAGGAAAGATGGAAGTTTGGTAGATAATGATAAAGAAAAGGCGGAAACGCTAAACGACTTCTTCTCTAGCAAAATCGGAAATGAAATGAGGTAGGAAACAGTAAACGATAAATAGTAAACAAGTGGGGTATGTTTTGCTCCCATAAGGAAACCTAACACAGAGTAACTTTTATTCAAGACTGGCACAGCCTTTTTAACTTGAATAAAGTCAGACAAATACATGGACGAACATCTAATAGTGGGAAAAAAAGGCAGGCAAAATGAAAATCGGCGAAATGACTTGAGGAGGATGAAATGGAAGAAATGAGGAAGAATAAATTAAAAAAAAAAAAAGAGAAATGTTATGATATGTAAATACTTAACGAAATTTAAACCATCGCAATCCTTTTATGAAGAATAGACAATTTATGGCAACATTAACGTTGGGGAAAAAACGGACCACAGATGAACGTTGGCTTGATTAGGGGCGGGGAATAGAGGCAACAATCTGGAAATGGGATTTAAAACAACAAGGAGTAAAAATGAATCTAAGCAAAGGAACACAAACTTAAAGAACATTAATCTGGAGGCAAAGTACTGATCGGACATAGGCAGTATTAATGTTCGGGGCCTTTGGCTACGCCAAGGATCCACCACAATAAGGGTGATCACAGCACAAAAAACACAGGCCCAGAGCAAACGAATAATCAAAGCAAAACGAAATGAAGTGGGGGAAAAGAACAAACAAAGTAAAAGATAATATTTGCCAATAGAAACTTAGACAAGAATTTTATCAAGATGGGACAGCCTTTAACGAAAATCAACAAAACAGGACGAAACAACTAAATGCAAAAACAAAGGCAGCCAACAAACGAATATAGGAAAAGATATGATAGACAGGGGGTAATTTGAATATAGAAACTGGAAATTTATTAAAAGAAAATAAATAATAATATAGAAGTACATGACAACTACATAGGGAACTGAAATACTTGAGGCAAACTGATGTGGGATTGCTTGCGAGGGCTTGGACATGAAGGGAAATGGAGAAGATTGTAAATTCAAAAAAAAGAAATTAGAACACTAAGTCCATATACTGCATAGGAACCACAGCAATCCCTTTGAAGGCAATAATTTAAGCCTGCTCCGAGGCCTTGCGCGTGATGGAACCAAGGAAGTGTGGGTGCCCCAGGTCAAATAAGACTACCACACCATAATCAAGTTACACTAGGGCAGTCTTTGAGCCAGCCCAGACACCAAAGATGCAAGGGACAGAAGCAAACAAAGAGGAGAACAAAATAACTGAGTAACAAGCAAAAATGAAATAGAGTTGGAACAGCAACACAAAAGTAGACAGGGAGAAGTTCACCCATAAGGAAAGACAAAAATAACTTATCAAGACGAATAACATTTATAACGAAAAATCAGAAAAAAATGACGAAACATCTCAATATGAAACAAAAGGGCTTTTCAAACTGGAACTTTTCAAATTTAATTAGGAAACTGACACATATGGAAAAATGGGGAAAATAAACGAAAATAAATGGGGAAGATATGATAATGGCGGGATTAAAGGGAAACTGGAATGCATTAAAAAAAAAAAAAAAAAATGTTATAGATATGTAAACTCTTCTCTAGCTGCATAAGGGAACCATCGCAATCCCTTTTGAAGGCAGATATATTTGTATTGCCTGCTCCGAGGCCTTTCGCCCGCTGGATCGGGACTCATCAGGGAGACACGGCTGGTTGTGTCTGCGCTCCCGGCGTCAAATAGAGACACACCAAAGTCCATAATACTGCGGTGTTCTCACCACCATGGGTGCAAAAAAGAATCCAATAGCACCCCCAGAGCAGCCAGCGAAGAGTAGTAAATGCAACCAAACTATTAGATTGTTCGTCCATGTATTTGTCTGACTTTATTCAAGTTAAAAAGGCTGTGCCAGTCTTGAATAAAAGTTACTCTGTGTTAGGTTTCCTTATGGGAGCAAAACATACCCCACTTGTTTACTATTCTTCTCTAGCGTTTTTACACGTGAGGACATAAGTAGTGTCCCAAACTTACCAGAGTGTTCCCGATCTGATGGGGTATCTATATGTGATGTAAGGGTAACCACACATGCAGTTAAAAGCAAATTGAAAGAATTAAATCCTAACAAGTCTCAAGGTCCCGATCTCATTCCACCACGAGTGTTAAAAGAAGTAAGTGGTGAGATAGCTAGTCCACTATGCAATATATTTAACAAATCCTTAGGGGGGCCGGAATAGCTCAGTTGGTAGAGCGCCGGACTCGTGATCCTGGGGTTGCGGGTTCGAATTTCGGTATAGGGAGATTTTTCCCTCGGAGTTAACATTGGTTCTGACTCCATTCCCCACACAGTCCTTCGAATGAGACTATAAACCAAGGTTCCGTGTGTGAACGCACGCACAAAATCTTGCACACACGTAAAATCCCATCACCAACTTTCGGAAGAGAAGGATAAGGATAATGTTGCTTATAGCCCAGCCGACCGCAAAGGGCCACATCAGGGCTGTTCGGAAGAGAAGCCAGTTTGGCCGTTGGTATGGATGACACGTGACACATAGCATGCACCTTCCTCGAAGATGGAGTATGGCTGCCTTAATGGCGGGATAAAAAAGGGTCATACACACAAAACTCCACTGCCTGGCTATACAGGGAGTGTCCGCAGGAGTTATCAGCCTGCGTACGCAGAAAGAAAGAAAGAAAGAACAAATCCTTAGAAACAGGATCCTAAAAAATGCCTAGAGATTGGAAGACTGCAGAGGTCACAGCTATATTTAAAAAAGGTTCCAAAACAGACCCAGGTAATTACAGGCCGGTGAGTTTGACTTGTATTGCATGTAAGATTTTAGAGAGCTTTGTAAGGGATGTGGTAGTTGCTCATTTTACTGAAAATGACTTATATGCTAAATGCCAACATGGATTTAGGAAGAGGAGATCATGTGTCACACAATTACTAGAAGTAATAGACAACCTAACAGAATTGGTAGATAATGGGGAGCCAATTGATATAATGTTACTTGGATTTTAGAATTTTAGAAAGGCATTTGATTCTGTCCCCCACGAAAGGCTGCTGACTAAACTAAAAGCATATGGAGTAATTGGTAATGTTTTAAACTGGATCAGAGGTTTTCTTAAAGGAAGGTCACAGTTAGTGAGAGTGGGAGAAGAGAGATCCAAGACATCTGAGGTCCTAAGTGGAGTTCCACAGGGTAGTATCCTAGGGCCCATATTATTCACTGTGTTCATCAATGATTTACCGGACATGACTCAAACCACATGCAAAATATTTGCAGATGACACAAAAATATATGATAAGGCAACAAATAGCACAAAGATCCAACAGGACATAAACAAGCTACAAGAATGGTCAGATGGAACCTTTACTTCAATGTAGCAAAATGTAAGGTGATGCACATTGGCAAAAAGAATAAACAGTTTGAATATACTATGATTGTGAATGACGAATTGCAGAAAATAAATACATGTGATGAAGAAACAGATCTGGGAGTAACCTTTGATAAAGATCTATCCTTTGATCCTCACATCCAGAGATAAGAGTGGTGAACAAAGCAAATCAGATGATGGGACTCATCAGGAGAACTTTTACCTTCCTAGAAAAGGAGACATTTATCAAGTTATTTAAAGCATTTGTTAGACCTCATCTCGAATACGCTAATGTAATTTGGAGTCCCCATCTCAAGAGACAGTCAAAAGTGATAGAAAATGTACAAAGGTGAGCTACTAAAATCCTGAAAGAATGTAGGAATTTAAACTATAAAGAAAGATTACACTCTCTCCAATTACGCTCACTGAAAGGAATGAGGATCAGAGGAGACCTGATCCAATTTTTTAAAATATTCCATAATTATGATGATGTCAATGTGCATGCGCTTTTCAAATTCTCAGAAGTGGATTGCACAAGAAATAATGAAGGCAAGATTTTTTATTAGACATTGTCATACTAACAAAAGAAAGTCTTGTTTTACCTTCAGAATTGCTAATTATTGGAATGCACTGCCTACTAACACCAAATATGCACCTGATATCAACAGCTTTAAAAAAAACTCCTAGATGAAGACCCTAAATTGAAAGATGTTTTCTTTAGTGTGGATTGAATATAATGTTATTTATGACAGGCATGCAACCAGACCGAACTTAAATTGAAAAATAATGAGGGGACGCAAATAGGCTGCAAGGCCTAAGGCTAAAAAAAGCCGGTCCCTATTACTACTACTACTACTACTACTACTACTATTTGGAATGGTGAACAGGCCTTTTAAGGCCTCTAACACCTACAAGTTCAAGTTCAAGTTTGAACCCGCACACAGAGTAGGTTCTCCTGGACATTTTTCAACAGATGGAGTCATGAGGTGCCCAGAGTTTTATCATTCGATGCCTTATGCTGACGGTGTGACCTTTCTGGTTTGAACCTGCACGCGCGCAGTTACACACGCTTTCAAGCCCGAGTTCAGAGCCAGATGAGAGAGAGAGCACTTACCACGTCTGGTCGCTCCTGCGTTTTCCTTCCACTAAGTACTGTGTGAAGTGATCCGTAGATGATAGGCAGCCAAGTGAAGCATCAGACAGGAGGCCATTTATAGAATGAACGACGCTCTCTGACTGATACACCATTTGGGCTTTGCCATTTATTCTCTCTCTCTTTTTCTGGATCATACACAGCTCAGGAAGGACAACATCCATAAAAATAAATTAATAAAAAAAAAGGTAGTACAAAAAAAAACAAAAAAAAAAAAACAACTTGAACAACGACAATGAAAGTATGGTTTAGCAAGACATAAATATATTGTTTTCACAACACATATGAGCATAACTGTTATACAAAGTCTGTGCAGGCAGCAAAATTGCACACTGTTATTCAAAGGCAGACACCACACTGTATACACATCAGTCTTTCTTCAAAGCCATGATATAGGGATCCTCGCTGGGGCTGTAGTAGTCGCACTGGGAAGTGTACGGTCCCATTCTGGGACTGTGTGGCTCTGTCACAGCGGTGCAGGACTCCACGACAGGGGTGTGTGATTCCATCATCACACCATCCATCGTTCCGACGTCAGTGGGAGATGGGCACCAAGGCAGCTGGGTCTTCTTTCGTCCCCTTCCTTTTGCTTTGGGTCCCACAACACCAGCTTGGACTGTGGCTGTCTTCACAATGTCCAGTCCACCCGTGTTGTCAGCGCTCTGCTCAAACATGGTGGAGGTTGGTGGGAAGTCGTCAGGTTGTTCACGCTGCCTGAGATGTCCAGCAGGAGTCCCCAGGGTCGAAGGGTGAGACGGAGTATAGGGAGGTAGGGTTACACCCGTGGGATTGTCGGCACACGATGCTGCTGCTGCTGCTGCTGATGTTGGGGTAGATGTGTTTGATTAGTCCGCAGGCAGAGCTGATGTTTGGTGATTGAAGTATGCCACCAGTTTATTTTTCAGTTTGACCAGCCTTTCAAACTCCTGCAATTCCAGTGACAATCCTCACTGCGCCCTAACCAGACGACCACCCTTGGTGTTGGTTGGTCTCTTGTAATGATGCACGGTGGCAAAAATGTTGCGTCCCAGTGGGTAGAGTGTAGACTCTGGCTCCTTGTTCGTCATGGTACTGGTCGCTAAAGACGGTGTTGTCAACGCGAGTGGAGTAGAGAAGGTAATAATGACGAAATGGTTGAGGCCTCTCTTATAAAGTTCCTGTGTGTATGTGTTTACAAGGACTGGCTTAAACCTGCTCAGACCACCTCAAACTGGATATTCAAACAAACCAATCACGAAAACAAGCGGTTATCCAATCAACAGTTCAAGATTTTGGTTGTGTTTGATTTAAAATTCATGAACGAGAAGACTGACGACTTTGTTTTGAAACTCTAGGGATTTTGTATCATTCCAGGCTTCGGCCTTCAAACTCGGCCAGTTTAAACCTTCTGGCACTTCATACGATGACAGAAGATGAGACCATGTGGAAGAAAGACGATCTCTGTCGAGTCTCGACCACAAGTGGTCTCCAAGAGTATGAAAGAAGCATGTGACACATTCTCCTTCCGCACTCTGTACATTTTGCTCAAACTCGGCGCGATACATTGGTAACAACTCTGTGACAAACAGATGATAAGCGTCAAGCGCATCTGAGCTTTCATTTGTCCAATCGCAACTTTAACTTCCTCTTGAATCTTCTCCATTGTGAGTCGCAGTGAAACGTGTGTTGTATGTGACACACTCACTACGTTACAACGCTTTTTAAAAGACTTTTTCTGTGAACAGAATGAATAAATGATATCACTTTTTGATCATTGGTCCTCAGTTTATGGAGGTGGAACACCGACAACACTTGGGGAAGACTGTGACCGCAACTTTTTCTTAAAATGAAATACAGCACATAGTACCCACAGGCTGAGCTGGTCAAATCTTGGATAAGTCTCTGGTTAAAACGATAACTGAAACTGTGTTTCAACATAAACTTTTCAATATCTGGATACAACGAAGGGGGTAGACCAAAACTATCAAAATATTCTGCTTTACCACGACCATCAAACCAAACACTGACCCAATGTTCTCCCGGCCCAGAACTGTGGTCAGTGTTGATCACCAATGCGATGGGTCGTTGGGTGGTGAAATAGAGAGGGAGCTTGTTCCTTGGATATTTCCCCAAAGACACGTCGAGCGTGAATGTCTTTAGTCAACACAGTGGCAATGTCCACCTGTTCATGTTGAAAAGTCTGTCAGCACTTGGCGGGAGCGATCGATTTCGATCATACTGTCCAACTGCATACACAATCACATGGACAGGCTCAGCCAGAGGTTGAGAGAACTTCATTTCCAGACGAAGTGCGCCACTCCTGACCAGTTCAAACTGCTGGTCTCCATCCAGCAAACTCGGAGTCAGATCAAAAGCATACAGGGTGTATCCTCGGTCATAATCTTGATACTTGATGGCGTTTCCGCATCTCTGTTCACCACCCTGTGCCAGCATCAGGTCTGTGATAGGCCCTCACAAACGCCGATGTTCAAAATCTGGAGTCAGGGCCTTGGCAGGAATTTGGCGTCCGTCCTTATAGAGACACAGGAAATTTAAGTTGGCGTGTTGAAAATGGAATGGGTTTCTGTTGTACCGCCCATTGAATGCTGCGCTGTCTACAAGAGCGACTACGATCTTATTTGGGGTCTGACTGAGAAAGAGGTTGTCTTGGACAGCGCTTAAGTTGCCTTGGGGGATAGCAAAGGTCTTCTCAACGATTCTCTTTAGAGGGTAGGCCTACTTGCACGTACCCCTTTCCAGTGCCTTTTCGTGAGCCAAGGAAACAGCTGGATTCAGTTTCACTTTGTGAACAAACAGGGAAGCGTGAGTGATGAGACTTTTATAGGGCGCCCCCACACCACATCATGAGCCATGAGTTGAAGGCGTGTATGGAGGGGATGAGTCTGTTTGACATCCACTCCGTTGATCATGTAACGTTCCTGGAGCATAATATCTGTGTGAAGGCGCCCCAACATATCCACTTCTCTGCTCTCAGCTGTCAGCTCACGTCGAATCTTCAGGCCGACATTGCCATCTCCTTGGGTGTCCTCGATGACGCCCGGGTGTATCAGAGAAATACAGACTACTTGTCAACTGGCTGTCTTTCGCATCCTTGCCGTAGTTCAATGTTGCCTCGATGTACGCTCGGTAGGGGTAAGTGTTGGTGCTGGATGAAATCAGGGTGTCGTTCAGGGAGACATCCACCTGAGAAAACAGGCTATGGAGCAGTTGTTGACGGGGGCAACGTCAGTACCGGCGTCAAGGGGTGTGTCATCGGCTTTTGTCACTTTAGCAGGATGTGGAGATTGGTATTGCTCAGATCCACGTAATCTGAGGTGGCACCACTGATGTGGAATTCAATGGGTGCACCATGGGCCAAGGTTGATAGTGGATGATGTTCCACAAAATCACCTTCTTCTACCTCTGACTGAGTAACCCACACAGAAAGCAAGTCAAGTCCACTATTTACACTTTCACACGAATGATGGTGCAGCAACGACATGGTGTCTATCCAAAAATGTCTCGAGGAACCCTGGTGGTCTTCTTTTTCTTCCCCTTGTTGCGTCTGGAGTGACCCACGCGTGGTTGAGGACGTTCATTTTATACGCCTCCTAGCGGGTTCATCCGGAGGTGTCGCAGCGCCGGTTACTCTGCTCACTGCTTGCTGCAATAATCGTTTGCCAGCCTCCTTACCCCGTTGTTGGAGAGCAGACTTCAAATTTTGTCCAGACAGCACATCTTGCGCAAGCTGCATGCCAGTTCGAGTCCCTTCCTTCAGTAAAGCCTTTCACCACTTTTTAACAATGGGATGAGAGTACGCCCGAGCCCTCCTAGAAGGTTTTCCAGTCCTGCCCCTATGTTATTTCTTCCCCCTATAAACACAGGAAGCCCTGACCAGCTTGGGCGCAGTAGTAGTCTTCATAAGCTTTTCCATCCGTTTTGAAGGGAAACGTGACGCACCATCTCTTAAAGGCCGTCAGGTCGTCTGCTCCGAAAGTGAAGCGTCACGATGGTTTTCCCTTTGGCAAATGACAGAGGTTTGCCTGTGTCTTTGGTTAAAAGGATTTCCACTGTGTTGAACTGGAACCTACTCAGAGGAATACAGTTGGGTTTTCAAAAATATGATTGTACGACTTCAGTCGTCTGATTGCCAGTCGGGACAATCGGAGCAAGGGAACCATCACATCACCAACAGGACGTGGTTGAACCAGGTCACAGTAGACATAGACACCTCAAAACCTCGTTGGAGTTGTACTTGGTTTTTTCCTTCATAGACACCTTTCCCATACATAAGCTCTCTCTCCAGACTCAAGATGTCTCTTTAATGCAGGGCTGACTGAAGAACGCTATCAGCATCATACAGTCTTACTGTCACTTTTCAGGTAGCGCGATTATAATACAGTTTGATGTTGCCTTCTTTCTCTTTCCTCACAGACCGCCGATAAACTTGGTTTAAAGTCTGAATAAAAAAATTCTGCTGATTCATACAATCCCGCAGGTAGTTGTTTCGACTGTTGATCTGGCTCTCCATCGGGGCGAAAATGATTCAAATTTCTAGTTCTTCAATGTTAAAGTATGTGTTGCAGAACAGGATTTCAGACAAGCCCACTTCGTAGTCCCCGTTCAAGTCACACAGTTGAGGCAGTTTGGTGAAAAAGTGACTGGCGTTGTTATCGGGGTAGTACGACATGGAGCTGTTGTTGGGTAACGTCAAGTAGAACTACTGGTTTCAGTGGGTAGTTGGCCGTGGATCGATGGTAGGATTTGGAAGGATGTACCCGAGACAACTCCCAAGCAGAGCCACCCACAAATTGTCCGCTCCTTGACCTCGACTCAGATTAAATAGAGACACACCTACCACCACATAAACCAGGAGCGTCTGACAACCGAAAACAATTTCACCGCGAGGAACTCGTCGTCCAAACACACGCCACAGCGCAGATTTTATGGACCCGCGTTAGAGCGACG
>CM031599.1:100277619-100280119 GCA_018398815.1 Conus ventricosus
AATATTCACGCTGTCCATTAGCTTTTTTTGCGTTGCTTCAAGATCGCTTCAATACGATAAATCTGTTTCTCCCCACTTTCTGTATCTCTGATCATAAAACGTTCCTTGAAGCTCTTCTCCATGATCGTCTTTGAGAATGTAAGTCACAGGGATGGTCTTTTTTATTCGACTGACTGTGAAGAGTTCTTCAGACCAAGATGGCAAATAACCTTTTTTTAAATTTCTTCCTGGTCTTACTGATGCGTACACGATCTCCTTTTTCAGTTTAGGGTGAGGAGAGAGTGGCAGTAGGCTGGTCGCTGTTGTACAGAGTTTGCCATACATCTTCTTGGTTGTGTGTTGTCACTTCTGCAGGGCACGCTGGATGCTGCGGTGAAACGAACGGTTGTATGCATTTACAGTGTGGTAAAACTTCCACAAATCTCAAAGTATTTTTTTCTGGTAAAGTGCGCCAAAGCTTCTCTTTCAAAGTGCGATTGAATCTCTCTACCACAGAGGCTTTGGTGTCCCTCGTTTTCTGTCACAAAAAAAAACTGTATTCTTCTTCCTTCCAAAAATGTTTGAAATGTTTTGTTCAGAAACTTCTGCCCCTTTGTCTGTTTTGAAGTTTGAGGGGTTTCCGACCTGTTCAAGGATGCGTTCAAAGGCCTCCACTATCACAGGTCCTGTCTTGTTTTTCAATGGAACGACCCAAGCATATTTAGACAAGACATCGATGGCTGTCAGCAAATTGTATTTCTTCAGGCGTTGGACGTCAATCAGATCAGCTTGCCATTGATGGTCCATTCCTCCTACAACAACACGCCTCCTCTCAAACTTGTGTCGCACAGGTTTATGAAGAGTGTAAGCATTTCGTGACTCAACCACTCTTTGAGCACAGACGCTTTTGCCTTCGTTACACGTTTCAAGGCGTGAACACCACCAAAAGATCAGGGCGTTGTGGTGTGTAGTAAGCCTGCCCAACATTCCGTTCTGTTTCGAGATTTTTGTCTTATTTTTCCGCGGAGCCATTTCAGGTGTAGTCAGTAGACTCCCACTCCATCAAGGTGCAGTCTTGCTTAATCTCTGTTGTTTCCGGTTCCGTCTGTGTGTCTTTCTCCTCCAAGAAAAAGGTTGTCTCTCCTCCAACTGGTCAGTCTTCTGTACCTCGTGCCTTCTTGACAGATGATAAGGCAACGTTTCTCAGTGATGGTGGGGGTGTTGGCATTTGTGGTGTAGAAAACATGGGTTGAGGGGAAGAGGAACCCACACCAGCAGGTCCTTCAGTAGACTGTGAAGAATAGGACAGGGTGCCGGGTATTTGTGTTGTCATAACTTCCAACGGTCAGGGTTTCCAACTAAATCTGGGGGGATGTTGGCACACTGAGTGCAGCGGCAAAGGATTAAATTCCACCCAATGGGTTGGAAGTGGCGACGTTTTCTCAGCACATCATTGACCAAATCAACGAGGTTCGAGTTTTTACTCAGCTGTCCTCGCCAAATGATTTCACCTCGCTGGTTCCATTTCAGATCTGGGGATTCTGAACGCGGTGTAAAAGTCGCTCCGCTTTGCTTTTCATCGTTTTTGGTACACTCTCTACAACATCCTTCTCCACACTTGTCAACACGGGAGTTGACGCATCATCAACAGTCTCTGTTTCTGAGTGGGTTGAGGAGTTGTTGTGCCTTGAACAGTCACTACTCCCAGTGGTTTTTTCTTAACTGATCAAAACGTTTCAAATATTTCCAAGTGTCTGATGATACATATCAGCTTGTCATCAACGCTTGTATCATTGTTCTCTAATATATCACGCATCTGCTAATCCATGTCCCTAAGACTGTGAGATGTGGCATCAGGAACCGGAGGCCGCCAACAGAGTCTAGCAACACGAGGATCAACTAAAATCATTTTCTTCGTATGCTCCATGATGTAGTTACAGTCCCCCCCAGTAATCCTCCGAGCACCCCAGGACAGGTTTGATGAGGGCACTGAGAAATCCTCCCTTCTGCAAGATCTGTTTCTTTCTCTTGGTGGATGTTCCTTTCTTCACCAGGGAGCGTAAGCTCTGCTTGTATCTGCACAACTGTTTCTTCTGGGCAGGGTCAGTCTTACGTGGCCTTTTAGACTGTTGAGGGAAACACTCACTCAGGGCGTGATCAATCTGGCGATACCGCCTTAATAACTGCAGGCTTGGCACCACGCAAACAATTGCAGCATGGGTAGATTTCTTCTCATACGTGCTGACATGATGGTGAAGAGTCAATGTTCCAGTCGTGAATAACCGCGTGTGTAGATGGGCATTCGCTTTTAAAGACCCACAAAGTCTCAGTCTCACTGCAGGACTACCACCGCGACACGGAGAGTGGTTACTCAGCGTAGATTGTATCAGAGACTTCACAGTGTGTTATATAATCTTGATGCATCCTTCTCTCCATTTCTCCACCAAAAAGAAAAATATTGTTGAAGGTTAAAACATTGCATATTGGAAGACGAAAATCATTTCTGCACATACACCACTTG